>CM037786.1:28929731-28968247 GCA_021229015.1 Solen grandis
ATTTTTTCCCCTTTTTTTAAATCCGATATATATTTTTGAAACTTGAAGGCCTCGGATCAAATGCTTATGTCCCACCGGAGAAAAATAATCGGCGATGTGGAAATACACAATTTTTTTCTACCTATAGCTCCCGATGTTTGAGCCAAAAAAGACTGAGCAGTCCCATGAGAATTGACAATGATTATGCTTTGGGATTGGTCCGTGGAACGTCCCCTGATGTTTCGGCTATGGTACAATGGCCTTGAATCCCGATGTTCGGAAAAGCACCGGGGGGCCTTCTCCAATGATCGGCGAAGATGCTCCAGGGTTTCGTCGAGTTTGAAACATCATCAGGGGAATATCCCTGTAGATTAGGGAATCTTGCGAACCATCCTAGTTGTCACGGGGAATATTATGGAGATTATGAAAATCTGATGGTGGAATAAAGCGACAAAGTCAAAAGAAGACTTTAGGGTGTTTTAATGGATGCCCTAAGCAATGTCCAATGACTTTTTTGACCGTCTCGGTCTAAGATTGACCAAAACAAAAAACACATTTCTGAGTGCGCTTTTCAACCCTTGCCTTTTTTTTTATTTATTTTTTTCCAAATATTCTGAGATTCAACCACAAGATCGGGAATGTGTCACAGAAAGGTCGCCGAATATCCCCGAATGTCCCCTGATACTTCGGCCAGACATCACAGAAGCATCGGGGATTCCACACAATTTTGTATTAGCAAAAAATGGCGTACTCGGAGAAAAACAATACCGTCATTCCGGAACTATTTTCGACTCCGCAATATGGAAAAAAATGAAATTCGGTTAAAAAGGGGTGGTACTTGGCTGTTACACTCAATGATTGAATTGTTTCCCTTAAAACATCAATTATGTACGAGCCGAATTTCATCTTAGAAACAAAGTGTCTTTACTTGACTATTTGAGTTTACCGTCGCTTCGACAGTAGTTCAGTCATATGGCAACGTCCAGCTAATTACAAGTGGAGGAAGACCCCGAATGCACGGAGGCATCCGGGAAGAACCACCAACCTACCGCAAGCCAGCTGGAAGGCTTCCTCACATGAGCAAATGTTTGCAGATATTAATTATGATATTAATGAGGAAGCTGAAAATTTTAATACCGACTTCGATTTCAATGATTTTAGTAATATTTATGGAGATCTTGACAACCCTATAACATACGAGGAAGTGTGTAAAGCTATTTCTCTACTCAAGAAAAATAGAGCACCAGGAGGAGATAACTTATTAAATGAATATTTTATTGAAGCTTGTGATATTTTAGCCGGATACATTACAGAAATTTTCAATATGATTTTAAACACCGGAACTTTTCCAGATGCTTGGACTAAGGGTATAACCATCCCACTACACAAGAAAGGTGACAAACTAAATGTAAACAATTATAGAGGTATTACATTGTTAAGTAATTTTGGAAAACTTTTTACATGTGTACTTAATCAGCGAATAACAAAATGGTGTGAAGAAAATAATGTTATTTCTGACGCTCAGTTCGGTTTTAGAAGAGGAAAGTCTACAATCGATGCTGTTTTTATTCTTCACTCAATTATCAAAAATTATGTTAACTTAAACAAACGTTTGTATTGCTGTTTTATTGACATGAAACGATGTTTTGATTCCATATATCTCAATGCGCTATGGTTAAAGTTGTTTAAATCAAATTTATATGGTAAAATGTTACGAATAATACGTAGTATGTATCAATCAGTTAAGTCTTTGTTAAACATTGTAACAGATATTCAGATTACTTCAATATTGCAGCAGGCTTGAGACAAGGGGAGATAATATCCCCGATACTATTTTCTTTATTCGTAGAAGACTTAGAACTGTTTTTACAAAATAGAAATGATTGTGGTATTGCTTTACATGATATATGTCTGATTTTATTGTTATTTGCAGACGACATGGTTATTATTGGGGAAACCCCTGAAGACTTACAACACTCACTAGATCGTTTATACAACTATTGAATACCTGGGGCTTAGAAGTAAACATAATGAAAACAAAAATTGTAGTTTTTCGCAAAAGGGGTGGCACAAAAAATAATGAGAAATGGATATATGCAAATGAAAATGTGGAAGTTGTAAATGATTTTAATTATTTAGGCGTCACGCTGAATTCGTACACTGGCAATTTTAACCTTAATACCCAAACATTGTATGGTAAAGGTTTAAAAGCATTAAATACCCTGTTGTCAAATTAAAAAAAATATGAATGTAAACCAAGAGTAGCCTTGCAGTTATTCGATGCTTTTGTTTCCTCTATTATCTCATATGGTTGTGAAATTTGGGGATTTTCTAAATCTAAATAGTTGGAGATGATACATTTGAAATTTTGCAAAACTATACTTGGTGTTAGACAAACAACCTCTAACTGTGCAGTATATAGCGAATTGGGTAGATACCCGTTATACATAAATAGATACGTACGAATTTTAAAATATTGGTTTAAACTGAGGGAAAGCGATAATATAATTATTCAATCAGTCTTAAAAGATGCTATGTTACAAATTGAATATGGTAACATGAATTGGTTTGGTGAGGTCAAAAACCTTCTGACACGATATGGGTTTTATTATATTTGGTATAACGATGTACATGATATGAACGTGAATCATTTTATTTGTAGTTTTAAACAACGTCTTATAGACGAATATTTACAAATATGACAAGGAAATGTCCGTGAAAATGGTGTTTTAACAGTATATAGAGCCCTTAAAACTTCATTCGAATTTGAACCATACTTAGATAATATTGAGTCAAGAAATCTAAGAATTGCGATAACAAAGTTACGTTTATGTTCTCATAACTTAAGAATACATACTGGTAGATATGATGGATTAGAGCGGCACTTACGTCATTGTCAAATGTGCGATTCAAATGAAATAGAGGATGAATTTCATTTCATGTTTATTTGCAAATCATATGCCCAAATAAGACAAAAATGTATCAAACGTTATTACAGAATAAGACCTAATATGTTCAAACTTATACAGCTTATTAATACACAAAACAAATCGGAATTAATTATGTTAAGCAAATACATTTCAGAATCATTTAAGCTTAGATATACCTTATTAACAAATACATAGTACATGTTATACATTCATATATGTATTTAAGTTTATACGTATCATAGGTCATGTTTTACAGTCATATACTTTTTCATGGTTGTATTTTAAACATTGAGACGTAACTGTTCCAACAATCATATCTTTATGAACTTGTTCAGTGGTCATATTACTATTGTTGAATTGCAATAGTACTAATTCAGTCCATCCTTTATATGATAAATGAAAATATGTCATATTTATATATTGTGTTGAAATGTATTTAAATGCCGTTCACTACTTTGTATAATTGTGATGTATATCTTTATTAATCATGTGTATATAACACAATAAACTGTAAAGTTTACGTGTAATAAAATCTGTTCTGTTCTGTTCTGTTCTGTATACACACTACAGTACAACGGAGTTTAGTCACGGTTTGTGATTTCAATACCTGTCACCCACTATTCAAAACAATAACAAAAACGTGTTATCGTTAGAAAGACCGTGCACGAGTTCTTTTAATTATTATTCGAGTGAGTGGATTTTATTTTCGGGAGATTTTGATTACAAGTTCAGTGAGAAGGGTTTGAATTCACGCGCTATTTGACTGGTTTAAAATCGAGCACTTGTTTATGCATATAAATTACTTAATAAAAGGTCAATCTGACGTGACCCCTAATACGATGCTGTCAGATTTTAATCACCGGAGCGCATATTAAGATATGATTTTAATGAGACTGTGTATGAAGAGACCCTGAAACAACTCATCGTTTATTTTAGCTTTAAACATCAGAACTTTATTATAAGTTGTAAATTTCACTATTTAGCATCCTCCGTTCAGGTAGAACTTGAAAACGTTATGTGTAGAGATTATAAGATAAAAAAAAGAATAATGTCACGTGTCTTGAAATAATATCATGCAAGGCCAATTTTAGCTTGATAAGTTGGGTTCCCTGTAACAGAAAAAATAATAAATTATAGCGATGGACAATGTGAAAGAAGCGACATCAATGCAAACATCTATTCGACTGAGCATTTCTCGTTGAGTAATTTTTTTCTTTGAGCACGTTCTCAACGTACGAAGCAACGATTGGACGATACAAGAGGAAACTAGTCATCCTTGACGATCACCGATAGGTTGAGTGAAACGCGGTGAGAAGCGGTATGGAGCGGGAAGATTGCGCCGAGCCCATCAGTTCAAGTTGTGCCCTTGGAGAATAAAGAAGACTCATGCGTGGGATGGAAGAAGTCTCGGTGAGTAATCGTTTTATTTTATGTCGATATGGAAACAACTTTCATGGTTCCAAATCCCACTTGACGGTTCGACTAGTACTTGGGCGTAAAAATGGTTTGTTTCTGGTTACCCCCGACCTTTTTTTTTCGAGGCTGAGACACACAAAAAAAAGAGAAAAAAAAATATCCATCTCAATCCAAGATCCTTCGTTTAGACGATAAGATTACGGATTAGTTTCGAATTTCAACTAACCAGGCGCGTGCCTAGGCTTACGCAAATACGCAGTTGCGTATACTTCGTCCAGAAAAACACCTGCCAGTAATACCCGAAAGGGGAGTTTGTGCAGTATATATAGATAGATAAATCGAAAATCTAAAAGTGCCAAAACTGCAATAAAAATCGATGCCTAACACGGGTACAGACAGAAATATTTCGATTTCAGATGTAAGATATGAAAAATATTTGAAATTGATTGAATCGGAGACTCTTTTTGTAGACATTTCACTGAAAAATTAAGCTTAAAGTTATATTACTAAGGTTATACGAGGTAATTTTCATTGCCAAAATGGGGCCTCCGTGGCCAAGAGGGTAAAGTCGTTGACTTTAGCACTCATTCAGCCCCTCACCGCGTGGGTTTGAATCCCGGCAGGGTCATTCGGATTTTCATGTGAGGAAGCCTTTCAGCTGGCTTGCGGTAGGTCGGTGGTTCTACCCGGATGCCTCCAGGCATTCGGGGTCTTCTTCCACCTGTAATTAGCTGGACGTCGCGATATGACTGAAATACTGTCGAAGCGACGGTAAGCTCAAATAGTCAAGTCATGGCCAAAATGTATGCAAAATGTGTTTCAATCTTATAAAACATAACATATTATGTCCAATTTTAACTCAATATATAAATGTTTTCTGCAAAGTAATTCATAGTCAAAAGCCAAAAAATAATCAAACAGTAGGTATCTTTAAACTGTTTAAAGATTTATAATTTCTCCATAGCTATTTATCTCATTATATCATTTTTACAGCATAAAGTTTACTGTACATGAATTATAGCACACATTACCACATATACATGTACATTGATACAAAGTATGATTGCAGACATATTTTGTTAATACTGAAACTGTACTTTAACCTTAGTAATATGACTTTAAACACACACATGTACTATGGAGAATACGCAATCTGGAGTAGTTCCAGTATCGTGTATGTAGTAACTGAAGTTAATCACGGTTGCTTCCCTTTGTTTATTATATCCTTTTGCATGGCTGTCAACATGGCGTCTGCCAATGACATTCCGTATCAAGATGTTTTTGTTAATAAGATCACGGACAACAACGAGAAGTTCAACCTGCTGACTAGCAAGTGGGACAATGTCCACAAGTTCACTCCAGCAGTATGATATAGATCAATATAATGAAGGTTACTGACAGGCACTCGGCCACGTTTTATCATGCTTATTGTTCAACAATCAGATAATTGCAGAAATATACATGTATCAGAATGGAATCCTTCGCCACGAGTTATGAGAGGAGAAAATAGTAAAATTATTGAGCATATTTGAAAATTGAACCAGAATTCCCCCCGCCCAGATACCTCTCAGCTCGCACCTACGGCATTCTAGCCCCCATTTTTTTTTCCGGGGGAGCCCCCTAGCAAGTCTGCGTATCCCGAATTTAGTCCCAGGAACGCCCCTGCTAACTTTCTTAAATACTTCGTCTGAAAAGTAACGAAAGTCTTTTTAAAGTGGGTCGTATTAATCTTTAATTTGTGGGATCCTCGGCACACTTTAAATATATACTTGTTAGTAATCAGTCCATCGCACATAACTAGCGAATTTATGGCCTCTACTTGCACTTGAAAAACAAGTTTCTCACCACAGATAACAGACTAGAGAGCGTGTAAAATGTAAACAGACCTTGTGCTTTGCGAGCAAACCCCATATGAGTGATTCCATCCGAGTATTCCGCATTTATTCATAATTAGGAAGCCTAAGAACGTGTGTTGGTTGAATAAAATGACATGGGTGACTGTCATTTTTATTTAATTTTTTCGTCTGCTCTCTTATAATAAGTTATATACACAGTGATATGCTGTGTACATGTACTGGAAACTGAGTTCTCATTGAGCTGAATTAACCCTTTCCCTCATATAGACTCATTTTGACGCACTCAATAGGTACCACATAAAGCCTGATCTGCAGAAAACCACAGTTAAACCTTACCAAATTTGATTACTAAATCCTCATTTCCAGACCACTGAGGAGCAGCGAGCAGCATAAAACCTGATCAGCCTGCGAGTTACTCAGGCTGATCTGGTTTTATGCTGTTCGCATAGGTCTTTTCATGGTGTCCTCTATGAGGGAAAGGGTTAATGGACTGATGTGTAGTACAAACTAGAAAGCTGTTAGCTGTAAAGCTGCCTGTAATTGCAAAATACAGTAAAAGGTAAATTGGCATGTAGCATATTTTTGTTACATTTTCCACATTAGGTCTAAGCTTTCCAAAAAACCAGAAACAAAACTTTTTTTTTTGCCTTGGCGCCTGAGAAAGCCACACTCTAAATTTTTTTATATTTTTTTGTTTCTGTGAAGAATTTCACCATTGAAGGCATTGGGTTAAAACAGAGCAGCGCGACGTGACATACTATTTTTAGCTCGACTATTCGAAGAATAGTGAGGGCTGTTATAGTCACCCTGGTGTCAGCGTAACACTCAAAGTTAAGGTTTTGCATGCAAGTTTTTCTGTCTTCTATCTCTGTAACCACTTATGGCTTAATTTTGAAGCTGACACTTGTTATCAAAACATGTCATTCCCCTGTAGTAGTGACTCATGACTTTGAAAATTTGTTGTTATTGAGGGAGTGCAAAATAAACGATAAACGTGTAAATTAGCCTGATAACCATGTTGTCAGCCCTAATAACTATCAAGATTTGCAGGGAGAAAACTTGCAGGGAGATATCTTGATAGTTTTGCCTGGCCAATTTCAGCTGCAGCATTCCATATAAAAATACACCCATAAATATTTCAAAGTAATTTTATTGCTTTGATACTTTGTATATTTGTTCAGCAACATATATGCAATGAATAAAAAAGAGCAGACACAATTATGTATATTGACAGATTCATGCATGGCCCTTGAAATATTAAGCATGGCTTTTTATTAAGCAATCATCTTCAAGCTTTATGACAATGTTTATTTCCATTAGATCTTGGGCAAGTTCAATTATGGCTGATATCGGCTTATTAGGTCAGGAGTTATGCCCCTTTTAATATTAAAAAATGCCAATTTCCAGTTTGTTTGCACTCTAGCATCTTCATTTGTTTAGCAATCATCTTTAAACTTTGAATTTTTTTTTTACCAAATTGGTTATTGTTGATATTGGCCTATAAGGTAAGGAGTTACTTTAATTACCAATTTTTTTTTTTTTTCCCCATTTAATGTTTAAATTTGTGTCAAGTTTGACATCAAATTTCGACCACAGGCATTGTTTAGTTTGTAGAATTATGAATGATTCTTTGGATTATGTATTAAGTACAACTATGCTATGATTTAGTAACTTGTACAGGCAATGAAGGCAGTTTTTCTCAGGTGAGCATCTTTAGGGCCATCTTGGCCCTCTTGTTTCTAAGAATATGACTTCACATCTTTATGAAACTAGGTACACATGTACATCATGATATGATCATATCATATGATAAAATTTATGCAAATTAATGGCTGTAACCTATATTTCGTGGTTGGATGAACATTGAAACATTGGTTGTTCTGGCCCAGGTTTATCTTTGCATTTAAGCTTTTTTTTCTATGAAGATGACATTTTTATGAAACCAGGTACATATGTACATCATGATATGATCTATTTAACATTCATGAAGATTTATGGGTAACTCTCTACAAATGTTGCTAAAAAAAACTTGGTTGATTAAAAATAAAAGAAATCATCTTTGATTTAATTTTCAAATCATCATTTTATTGCCCAAAAATGCTTTGATTTATTAACATTTTCTCTAAAACCACTGGACAAAATTTGATAATATTTGGCAGGAATGATTCTTGGGTGAACCTTCACAAAAATTGCTAAAATTAACTTGATCCATGCATGTAGAACTCCATGGCAATGGAAGGAAAAAAAAAGAAGAAAACTTTAAAAATCATCTCCTTCAAAACTACTGTCCAGATTTCAAAATGTTTTGCTAAAATTATTTTGATTCGTAAAAAACAGATCTGGGGGTGGGGCTAATTTGCCTTATATGTATATAGTAAAAACTATAGAGACCTGTTCTCTGAAGAACCTATACAACTTTAGTCGAGCCTTACAGATCACACAGCAAGTTAAATTCATAAATCTGTCCTTGGTATTGGAAAAATGTATGTCCCTTTTGTGCACAATTGTTTTTTCCCTATCAAAAAGGAAACTTCAAGGGGTGGCTTCATTGTATTGTTGTATAAAACATACCTTTGTGTATTAATAACTACAAGTTAATGATTTGAGTTAATAACTTCTTTATTTGAACAATGATTCTATTTAGTGTGACAAGGCCTTCTCCAGTAGGGGACTTCTATTACTTGTTTTCCCTAGTTAAATGGCTGCCTGCCGCCTGATTTTAGTAGCCACAAATGCTTAAGATGCCTTGCTGATTTGCATATTTGATACAAGTTTAACTGTACCTCTCCGCGCTTAGTGCAGATCTATGCTTGCGATTCTGCACTAATGAATATGAGTAAAATATTCTACAGAGACGTTTAATCATAACCGTATCTGCTTTTTATGTGTTTTTGTTTGTTAACATGTTTACTTTTACCTTTTACTCAGTGTAAACATCCATTTTAAGCATAAACAATATATCCGTGAGATTTATAAATCAGAAAAGCAACCAAAAAGATCTACTCCTGTACTACTCCTGTAAAAAGAAAGAAAAGTTGTGCTTTGCATGTTTGTAAATAGTCTAAAGTAGTTCATGCGTAATTTTGTATGATGGCGAGTGAGGTTTCTCCAAGAGCATTTCTTAACTTTGAAATAAGTAGGCAAGCATTCACGTAATTTCAACAATCAAGTACCTTGTCAATTTCTACACTTAAGTATCAACAGATAGAACGGTATGACTAAAACACGAAAGGAACAAAAGGGACGAAAGGAACTAAAAAAAAACATGAAAGTGATTTTTTATCACAACAAAATGTGATACTTTAGTTTTTGATATATGAAATATGAAAAGCCATCACGTTTAATAAAATTCGATGATAAAATGTTATTTTTGAGCTATTATTACAAATATTAGATATGCCTGCTGTATCCCTTTCGCTACGAAAGGAACTCAATATTGAACTACTGAAGAAGGCTTATGTATTTTTAGCTCACCTGAGCACTTTGTGCTCAAGTGAGCTATTAGGATCGCCCTGCGTCCGTCGTCCGTCGTCGTGCGTCGTCCGTCGTGCGTCGTCAACAATTTTCTTTAAACGACATCTCCTCTGAAACCACTGGACAGAATTTGATTAAACTTGGCAGGGATGATCCTTGGGTCAACCTTCACAAAAGTTGCTAAAATAAACTTGATCCATGTAGAACTCTGGTTGCCATGGCAACAAAAAGAAAAAAAAAATGAAAACTTAAAAAATCATCTTCTTCAAAACTACTGGCCAGATTTTAAAATAAATTGGTACAGATGTTCCTTGGGTCAACCTCTACCAAAGTTGCTAAAATTATTCCGATCCGTAAAAAAACATGGCTGCCAGGGGCGGGGCTTATTTGCCTTATATGTATATAGAGAAACCTTTAAACAACATCTCCTCTGAAACCACTGGACAGAATTTGATTAAACTTGGCAGGGATGATCCTTGGGTCAACCTTCACAAAAGTTGCTAAAATAAACTTGATCCATGTAGAACTCTGGTTGCCATGGCAACAAAAGAAAAAAAAAATGAAAACTTAAAAATTCTTCAAAACTTCTGGCCAGATTTTAAAATAAATTAGTACAGATGTTCCTTGGGTCAACCTCTACCAAAGTTGCTAAAATTATTCCGATCCTTAAAAAAACATGGCCGCCAGTGGCGGGGCTTATTGCCTTATATGTATAAAGAGAAACCTTTAAACAACATCTCCTCTGACACCACTGGACAGAATTTGATTAAACTTAGCAGGGATGATCCTTGGGTCAACCTTCACAAAAGTTGCTAAAATAAACTTGATCCATGTAGAACTCTGGTTGCCATGGCAACAAAATGAAAAAAAAAATGAAAACTTTAAAAATCATCTTCTTCAAAACTACTGGCCAGATTTTAAAATAAATTGGTACAGATGTTCCTTGGGTCAACCTCTACCAAAGTCGCTAAAATTTTTCTGATCCGTAAAAAACATGGCCGCCAGGGGCTTATTTGCCTTATATGTATATAGGTAAAACTTTAATCAACATTTCCTCTGAAACCACTGAACAGAATTTGATTAAACTTGGCAGGGATGATCCTTGGGTCAACCTTCACAAAAGTTGCTAAAATAAACTTGATCCATATAGAACTCTGGTTGCCATGGCAACAAAAAGAAAAAAAAATGAAAACTTTAACAATCATCTTCTTCAAAACTAGTGGCCAGATTTTAAAATAAATTGGTACAGATGTTCCTTGGGTCAACCTTTTTATCTCAGGTGAGCGATTTAGGGCCATCATGGGCCTCTTGTTTATCACTACTGAGTAAGTTTCTTTTGCAAGTTTTAGCCAGAAAACTTATTTAGGTTAAACCAAAGGGCTTGTGACGGTACCAAAATTTCTGACAAAAATCAAGCTGTAAATGAGTTCATTTTGTCATGGGAAATAAGTAATATTTTCATAATTTCTCTCTATGACATAACTTTACATGTCATAGCACATCTATGCATACATCAATATATATACCGCAATTGAAAGATTCAATCTACTGTGAGGCAAGGGCATTCTTTTTGTTAAATTTAGGGCAGATAAAGGGCCCCATTCCCCCTTTAAATCATATATACTTTTTCTTATTATGTTAAGTTCCATATCTAGCAGCAACAGATTATCAGCTATAAACAAGTCCATTTAGTATAAAACGACCCAATTATCATGAGTAAAACATTAGAGTGAACTAAAGCATTGTAACCTGACACCCTGCCATAAACAGATACCTAGTGACAGATAATGGAAGAGCCTGCTAGCTTACAAAATTAAGGTCATGACCCCAAGGATTGTTAGGAAACACATGTAATGAATGAATGAAATTATGAATGAAGGCATCTTTCCCTGCAATTTCAAGTGTAACCGCGGAATAAATTATTGTCATTGCTTTGTATGGTTTCTTGCACTTGGTAGGATGTGGGCTTAACAAAAGCTTGCACGTCATCAAAAAAGCTAAAATGGCCGATAAAATGGCAGATCAAGGTATTATGTAACTGCATGCTGGTCTCTGTCTCATCGAAAGAAATATGAATAACACATAGTACTGAGCAGGCATACATATTTTCAGATGCTTGTCTTATATCTGGCAAGTAGCGAGGAATGACTATAGATGTTCCTTCCTATGGGAAGGAACAATTAAGGGGTTAAGAGATTCAAATTAGGGTTGCTGCTCATACACAAAAACAACACTAGCCCACAAGAAAAGTGTCAGATACATGTACCCATCTAGTGACCAGGTATGACTTACCTTTGAAAAAGTATCTGACTTCTTTATTTACCACTTATTGAAAAGTGTAAAAGTGTTCTCTGAAATAAAAGTCTTTAAATAATTTTTTTTAAAAATAATGATATCAGTATTGATTAATATAAATATTTATCATTATTTAATCAAATGGTCTTCAAAAAAATCAGAAGTCATGTTGATTCTCATAACCTTTTATAGTGAATAGTAGAATTCATACTCATAAAAAATGATAGTCAAATAGTAATGTTTTCAATGTTGAATGTAATTTTAGTATTGTAGCAAAATAATTGTCCAACATAAGTATATAGGTCTAGCTTAGTAGAATTATTTTTTAAGGAAAGAAACAGTTGAAGATAACTTGAATTAATTTTTTTTTAGCTCACCTGAGCAATTGTGCTTTTGTGACTGCCTTTTGTCCGTCGTCCATCGTCAACAATTGCTTGTGAACACTCTAGAGGCCAATTTCGTTTTAGCCCAATCCTCATATTATTTGGTTAGGATGTTTGTCTACATGATATCTTGGTTGAGTTCGAAATTGGGTCATGTTGGAAAAAGGGTCAAATCTTAGCAAATCTTAAAAAAACCTTGTGAAGACACTAGAGGTCGCAGTTTTGAACCAATCTTCATGAAAATTGGTCAGGATGTTTATATGAAATCTCGGATGAGTTAAAAATGGGTCACATGGGGTCAAAAAATAGGACTTGGGAAAACCATATGACCACTCCCCAGTCTTTATTAAACTTAATAAGAATGATGACTACATGAAATCCCAGATGAGTGCAAATTTAGATAGGATCAAAATCTAGGTCACTTAGTCAAATTTAGAAAAACATTGCAAACACTTTAGATGCCACATTTTTAGCTCAACTATTCGAAGAATATGAGAGCTATTGTAGTCATGCACCCTTGCGTCGGCGTCTGCATTTGCGTTGCAGCTTTTGGTTAAAGTTTTGCATGCAAGTTACTATCAACCTTATATCTCAATAACCATTCATGGTATTGACTTGAAAGTTTATGAATATGTTCAGGGGCATCAGACAACCAAGGTAGATAACTCTTGACTGAATTAAATATAAATTATGGCCCCTTTTTAACTTTAAGTTTTGCATGCAATAGAAAATTTGGGTAAAATTTTGCATACAAGCTACTATAAAGCTTGTATCTCAATAACCATTCATGGTATTGACTTTAGAAGTTTATGAGTATGTTTAGGGGCATCAGACAACCAAGGTAGATAACTCTTGAGAAAATATTAAAAATGATGGCCCTTTAACTTAGAAATTTGGTTAAGTTTTGCATGCAAGGTACGTTCATGCTTATATCTCAGAAACTAGGCATGCAATTGATTTAATTGAAACATCTTTAATATGTTTAGGGTTATCATACTATCAAGGAAGATAACACTTGATGGAATATATTACAAATAATGGCCCCTTTTTAACTTAAAAAAATTTATGAAAGTTTGGTATGCAAGGAATTTCATGCTTATATTTCAGTAACTAGGCCTTGGTTTGATTTGAAACATCTTTAATATGGTCAATGGTATCATACTTTAGTGGCAGATAGTTTTTGACTGAATATAATGTAGATTATGGCCACCTTTTGACTTAGACTTTTTGGTTAAAGTTTTGCATGCAAGCTACTGTCCAGCTTATATCTCAAAAATTGTTTTTGGTATTGACTAGAAAGTTTAGGAGTGTGTTCAGGGGCATAAGAAAACCAAGGAGGATAACTCTTGGCCTGAATTTTATACAAATTATGGCCCTTTTCTAACTTAGATACTTGGTTAAAGTTTTGCATGCATAGTGTTATTATACTTATGTCTCAGTAACTAGGCATTGAATTGATTTTAGACTTCCTAAACCTATTTAAGGGTATTAAGGTATATAATTTTAGACTATTATTATATACAGGGTATATGAAGGGCAAGAATTGAAATAAATTTCATTTGATTTACCAACAAGCATTTTGAATAGTCGAGCGTGCTTTCCTTTGACAGCTCTTGTTTGTAATCATGTCTAATACAGCAATCTTACTCAGGTGAGCACTACAGGGCCATTTTGGCCCTCTTGTTTGTAACTGTTGTCGTCAGATGCGATATATCTTACTTAAACACTTATCTTATTGTAATATTTGGCAAAGTAATGAAAAAGTAAGCGTGATACATGAAAAAGATAAAAGCCTAGAATAATGTACTGGATAAAAACATTCCTTTCGCACGAAACGGCTAAGTGTATACTGCGGATCCACTGAGCCCCGGATTTTTTTTTATATACTGGACTTAAAGTTTGCGAATTTTATAAATATTATTTAGTATTTTAACAATCCACAATAAAAACATGACTATTAACAATTTTCTCTTGAAAATACCATTTTAATAAGTTCCTTTCGTCCCTTTCGTTCCTTTCGTGTTTTAGTCATACCCCAGATAGAATACATAAATCAGGTCTTGGTGAATTACCTACTTTTGAACGACCGGATTCCGGATTATTATGATACAAGAAGAGAGCGGATTCGATTTTCTTTCTAAGTGACTATAGCAGGAAAGTGTGTGTGTGTGCTTTTTTTTTGTGTGTGTGTTGTTTTTTGTATCGTGGCTTTCTTTCTAAGCGACTATAGCAGGAAAGTGTGTGCTTTTTTTGTGTGTGTGTTGTTTTTTGTGTCATGTGGCTTTTGTCTCTGTTCTTTCAATAGTTAAGAATTATAGCTTTTTCCTGTTAATCCCGCTGCCGTTTCTCAGCGCTTTGATTTTAATATGTTTGTCTGCAACATCGCTCAAACTTTTTACATATCAAATGAAATAGCTATTTGTTATTCAGTACGTAATTACTGGTTATCTGCAGTTCTAGTGAGAAAATGTTATTGTATATCTTGTTGATTTCTCTTTTGTTTCAGATGTCCACTCACTCCAGGAAGTTGGACCTGGACCTAATTACAATATGACTGCATCAGAGATAAGTGGTTTTGATATAATAGTTTACTATCTCATTCCCATCAATACCTTTTTCATCTCTCTCCTTTGACCTTTCTCATCCTGTCCCTAACATCCCAATTTTTCTTTCTTTTACAGATTGCAGCTTATCTTTATTGTTTCTTGTTTATGTGTTAGGATTGTTTGGGTAAAAGTAGGTTGGGGCAGACTGTACAGAGCTACTAGGGCCAGGCATAGTTGGTGTAGAGGTAAGCTTGAGTCTACAGAGTTCCGCTGTCTCTCCGGTGTGTGTCTGAGGCTTCCATGTGATGATGATGGCATGCACACCTCACTTCCTATGGTCTCCAAGGAGATTTCAGTAGATTTAGGGAGACCTCCAGGTTTCATTCCTGCAGCTGGCCAGTACATGGCTCCTTAACTGAACAATGACCTTATTATTGGTTGTATAATTTATGTCATAGAAAGTTTCAAGTCATCATTAACATTATAAGTAACACATTTATTTTTTGGCTAGGGGAAACCACCTGTAAAGGGTGGCAAATTTGAATCATTTTTCCCATAATTTCTTTCCAAAATCTTGCCATAGTTTAGACTGGACTGTGACGTCTGGCATTGTTCTGAACTGATTTTTCTTAATTATGAGGTAGATTTTTAATTTTTTGTTTATATTGTTTCTCTTAAGTTTGGTTTTTGGAAAGAAAAAAAAAACAGCTGAAAAATGTATGCTCTGCTCAAGAAAGTCTAATATGCAGCACTTTAGGGTGAAAATATACTTAAAAACTTCTTTTTTTTTAAAGTAACTAGATTAAATTTTAAATGAAAAATATTTTGAGGGGTGGGAGCAAAACCTGGCCACTTTTGCTTTCCCCTTTGAAATGTAGTATAAACTGAAGGAGGACGTTTAGTAATATTTTTGTATGTCCTTCAAGTTGGATTTTTTTATTTTTTTAGCAGGCACAACTTTCAAATTTTGGTTGTAGGTGATTGGTACTTTGGACATTGTAGATGCTACCAGAGCTAGTTGCCAGACTGAACGGTTACTTCTCAGCACTTTCCTTTGATTATGGAAGACCTGGTTACTTACTGGCACTTCCCTTTGGTAAGGGAAGACCTGGTCACTTCTAAGCACTTTTGTTTGATTAGTGAAGACCTGGTTACTTATCGGCACTTCCCTTTAGTTAGGGAAGGCCTGGTCACTTCTAAGCACTTTTGTTTGATTAGTGAAGACCTGGTTACTTATCGGCACTTCCCTTTGGTTAGGGAAGGCCTGGTCACTTCAAAGCACTTTTGTTTGATTAGTGAAGACCTGGTTACTTATTGGCACTTCCCTTTGGTTAGGGAAGGCCTGGTCACTTCTAAGCACTTTTGTTTGATTAGTGAAGACCTGGTTACTTATCGGCACTTCCCTTTAGTTAGGGAAGGCCTGGTCACTTCTAAGCACTTTGTTTGATTAGTGAAGACCTGGTTACTTATCGGCACTTCCCTTTGGTTAGGGAAGGCCTGGTCACTTCAAAGCACTTTTGTTTGATTAGTGAAGACCTTGTTACTTATTGGCACTTCCCTTTGGTTAGGGTAAGACATGGTTATGAAATTCAGGGATGACCATTTCCCTGTCTCTGTTGGAGTCACCTTGGAGATTGTGAGGAGAAGGGTTGTGTTTTGGGGTTGTCATCACCAGGGTCAACCTCAGACCTCACAAGGAGAGGCAGTAAAGAGTGTGGAGGGTGCTCTCAGAGGACCAAGCCCCTCACACCACTTTGTTGGTTCCTGGAAGCCAGTCTTCAGTCTGGGGTGGGTTCATAGGGTGGTCATGTTGTTTTTCCTTGTAGGTCCACCATGGATGACGGAGAAGAACCTGTATCTTTTTCTTGTAGGTCCCCCATTGAAGACATCCATATTGTTGTCCTTTCACTTTCTCATTGTCCATATCTTGTTGTCTTTTCGTTTTCCCATTGTCCAGATCTTGTTGTCCTTTCACTATCTCTTTGTCCATATCTTGTTGTCCTTCCATTTTCTCATTTTCCATATCTTGTTGTCCTTTCAATGTCCAGATCTAATGATTTTTTCTCATTTAGTTTCAGCCGTGTCCCCATCTGATGCAGTGACGATGACAGCAACCTGTGGCCTGGTGGTTTCCTGCCTGTGTGTGTGAGGATTTTTCCTGTTTTTAGGTTGTCATGGACAGGTATGTTTTTATCCCTTCCATTTAAGCACTCTTGCTGCAAGTACAGTCAAACACTCTTGTTTTTCAGATTTAAAATGTTTTTAAAAATAGTACTGATGTAGCTCCTTTGCTTGGCACTTAGCATACAACGGTAGTTCCAGGACTGGTTGGCCTGGTGTCAGGAAATGACTGGGTGTGTTAGTATGCCACGTGTCTACAGTGTGATATTGCAGTGTGACAGCAACATCTGTCTCATGTAGATCAGTACTTTGCACCAAGGAAGGTCATGAAAAATACCTGTTCCCGATGTGGTTTTAACCCTCAACCTTTGGATCTACAGTTGTGGTTGCTCATCAATACACATGGGTTTTTTTCTGGTTTCCTCCCATAATACCATTAGGCCACCACCAGAGCTATTAAGAGTGATTAATATAAATTGTGATAATTTGTTTCATAGTCAATGAAAAATAATCTTAAGCTTCAAGCAACTTTGTTTGGCTTATTATATATTTTAAGATTGAGATAAAATGTTGTTTGATTTTATTAGACAAAATATTTCTAAATTTTAAAATGTTTTATTTGATGGTTCTCTTTATATTGCAGGCTATTTCTAGCTTACATTTTTTGATTGTCTGGTATGACAGTATGTGCAATAAGGGAAGCAGCTTGGAAATACCCAGTTGGAACTTACTTATTTTACATTGATATGAATTCATGCTAATAATTGTTAGGTTTCATGTTTGACCATGGATGTGTAATCTTTTCTAATCACAAGTTAACTCACAATCGATAGATTCTCTTCCATATTCTCTAAAGGTCTAGAATTCAGGGTGAACATACCATTTCAAATGGTAAAACAAATTCTTGAAACTAACACAAATCTCTTAACAGTTACTGAGTTGGACCAGTACTTTGCATCTTGAAAGGTCATGAAAAATCCTTGCTCCCAATGGGGTTGGACCCCACAACCTTTGGATCCAGTTGTTTGTTACAATCTCATTAAGATTAGCTCTTCATTTTCGCTTCTATACTAACATCCCTAAGAAGGTCAACTGAAATTGACCTTCAAGTCCCGACTACTAATTAGGAAATGATACTGAAATTTTCTATACAGGGGTTTCAAAACAGTTTGAATTTGAAAATATTGTGGTGATATCCGCAAAATAAGGATTTCTGTACCCTTTGCTAGTCAATGATTAGTTTGTGTCTACCTTTAATGCAATTTCATTAGAACCTACCAAGCGAGCATCAGTTAGGATATGGTTTTAAATGAAATTACGTATGTTACCACTGGAACATGGTGAAAGTCCTAGTTTTGAGTCAGGCCTAAAAAAAAAATACTCTTGTTTCTGGTGACACCCCTCAAAAAAATTTGGGTCGGTAGGTAGGGATTTTTTTTTTTTTTTTTTTTTTTTTTTAACATCTGTTTACCAGCAAGAAGAAGAGAGCTATACAACCAAATGGAATTTCACACACTTTGAATGTACATGCAAGTCTTCTTGACTAATGTATTTAAAACAAAGACAGTGTGCAGTTAATAACCATTTTTTTATTTCTTAACATTTATATTAAACTATTGACAATCAAGGAATGTCAGACTAGAATAATGAAATGACTAGTTTAAGGAATGCCTAAAAGCATGAGAAATGACATTGTCAGAACACACAATATATTATTTCTTTAAACATAATAATCAGCATGTTTCCAATGCAATATTTAAAAAAAGTGATACATATGTGATACATGTAATACTGTCTGTGATAGTACTAACTTTTAACTATACTCAAAATATTTATTATTGTAGAATGCATTTTTTTTCCAAAACTGTGATATTAAGATATGATAATTTTGACTGTGATAGTACCACAAAAGCATTTTTTACTATAACTTTTGAAAACTTAATATATATCTCATGGATATACATTAGAATGACATTAGAATGGCCCTTTCCCTCATATAGACTCATTTTGACACCCTCAATAGGTACCACATAAAGCCTGAAGAATACCAGTTAAACCTTTATACCAAATATAATTATATTAAATCCTCATTTCCAGACCACTGAGAAGCAGCGAACAACATAAAACCTGATCAGCCTGTGAGTTACTCACAGGCTGATCTGGTTCTATGTTGTTTGCATAGGTCTTTTCAGGGTGTCCTCTATGAGGGAAAGGGTCTATATTCACTTGGAAATAAATATCATGTCAGAATATTTATTTCTGTGTTGTTTTTTTTTATTTTTTTGCACCAAATGGACGGGCATGAACTGGTTTGAATCCCATATCCCTACAAGATTCACACATGGGCAATACTGTCTTGAAATGTTTTTTCAATTCCTCATCAACTACAGCATTTTCTGATGCACAGAAGCAACAAAGATCAGCTTTGGCAAAGTCTGCCCTATAGAATGCAAGCTCGACTGGTGTGTTACATGCTCCCCTCGTCTTTCACTACACTTTTGTGAAGTTTCAGCTTTCTGTTGATGCACATCTCTACAATGTCATTATACAACTCATCCTTCCTGTTATTGCTGTTCAAAAGAAATACATGTATGAGATTTTTAAATTATGAAACCAATCTAGACAGCCATAAGATCAGCATTACATTATGTCGCAACATATATATCATGTGCTGATTTATTAATTTATATCTTGAGTGGCCTAGTGATTTATGCGTTGGACCAATGTTCTGCGTGGGTTTGAACCCTCTTCAGGGGCAAGCCGGTTTTTTTTTTTTTTTTACAAGAAACTAAACATTCATTGCTTGGTACTTGGTGATTCCAGGAAGCGGATATGAGAGATTTTCTTTCAAAACAAGCAAACTAACATAAATTTGAAACTACCAAATCATTTTTAATAAACAATTTTAAATTAGATTGTTGCAAAAGAATTTCAGGAAGGACATTTTTTATTTCTTTTTGTTGATTTTTTTTCTACTGAAGTATCTCTCTGTCAGATTAAAGTATGCATACCATGATGACTTTTTCTCAGGAAACACCTTCGATCCTGCCAAGAGTAAGTTGAAAGCATTTATGCGTGTTTCTACTCCTATGCCCTTCTCAGGATGATTTTCCTCTGTATGTGTAGGGGTTTTACATTTTAGGTATAATGTTTTCAACGGATAAAAACCCATCAGATCAGCTATGCTCAGGCTCGGGTCAATGACATACATTGATGAATCTGATGCCTGGATTTTTGTCTGTAACAGATCATGAACACATAATCTTCATAGAAATTGATCAACCATTATTCTTAAAAAAAATACAATGTGGGTGGTCCAATTTTCAGTATATCAAAAAGGTACTGACAAAGTCACAAAATATTATTATGATATTCAACAGTGTTCCAAACCCAAACTAAATGGTTCACCGATACCGGTACCAGGGCCAAAAACAGACGAGAAATTTCCACTGATATTGCAGCAATACTTGATCTGTAGATTATTTTTAAAATTCGTATCAGTAAATTTGCATCATAATCATTCCAGTGAATGATTTAATTATTTATATTATATTTATACACCTAAATTTACCGATCTATCGTGATATTTAATTTTTTATCGATTAATCTTAAGATTAGAACGAATTACATACCGAGCACTTTGCCTCAATTTCAACATCAGGTTTGTAACCGTGTATGTCAAAAAACAGTTGCTTTGGTGTATTTCTAGTTTCTATTGCTTTTATTTCGTTTGCTCCGTCAAAGTGCTTGCATTTATCTACCCGAACTGCAAGCAGACATGTTAACACCGGCGAGTGCGCAGCCATTTTGTAACCTGGCAACGACATGCGAATTTTACGACGAATAAAAATATCGTTGTCATCTACCGCTAATTGTCGCTAATAAATACGCGTCGTTGTCTTGCCGGGTTCCACTACGAAAATTGGCCATAAAAAAAATGCGGTCGGGGGTAAAAAAGTACGGTCGGTCGGGTCACCAGAAACAAGAGTATTTTTTTTTTAGGCCTCATGTTGGTTTGTTTTACTTTTGACAGCTATGACTTGCTTTATTACAGCATGCTGCCAATCTGGGGGATCCTGTAGATGATTTGAGGACTGCCAGCTGTGTCCGATGGGAGTTCATTACAGCCATCCTGGGGCAAATGCTGAAGCAGACGAGTGTTCAAGTCAGTACTGTTCTACTTGTTCATGTTTCAATCATTTCGAAGTATTTTCTCAGCACATTACAAAAAATGTGAAAATTATAGACACGTTGTTTAAAATATAAGGCAAATTGCCCACTCTACGCCATGTTTTTAACGGATCGAATAATTTGGCATTGGTAAGGATACCCAAGAAACATCTGTACTAAAACATTTGAATCTGCCATAGTTTGAAGATGTTTTTAAAGTTTTCATAATTTTATTCTTTCTGTTGCCATGACATGTCATGTTTATTTTTTATAATCTGGGTATTTTCTGTAGGAAAAGTACTCGTGTACACACAGCACAATTTTAACATTCCTGAGTTGACCAGACTTTGCTCTTGAAGGTCAGAAAAATCCTTGCTCCCAATGGGGTTGGACCCCACAACCTTTGGATCCAGTTGTTTGTTACAATCTCATTAAGATTAGCTCTTCATTTTCGCTTCTATACTAACATCCCTAAGAAGGTCAACTGAAATTGACCTTCAAGTCCCGACTACTAATTAGGAATATAATATTGAAATTTTCTATACAGGGGTTTCAAAACAGTTTGAATTTGAAAATATTGTGGTGATATCGCAAAATAAGGATTTCTGTACCCTTTGCTAGTCAATGATTAGTTTGTGTCTACCTTTAATGCAATTTCATTAGAACCTACCAAGCGAGCATCAGTTAGGATATGGTTTTAAATGAAATTACGTATGTTACCACTGGAACATGTTGAAAGTCCTAGTTTTGAGTCATGTTGGTTTGTTTTACTTTTGACAGCTATGACTTCTTATTACAGCATGCTGCCAATCTGGGGGATCCTGTAGATGATTTGAGGACTGCCAGCTGTGTCCGATGGGAGTTCATTACAGCCATCCTGGGGCAAATGCTGAAGCAGACGAGTGTTCAAGTCAGTACTGTCTACTTGTTCATGTTTCAATCATTTCGAAGTTTTTTCTCAGCACATTACAAAAAATGTGAAAATTATAGACATGTTGTTTAAAATATAAGGCAAATAGGTCCCACCTCTAGCGGCCATGTTTTTTAACGGATCGGAATAATTTGAGCAATCTTGGTAGAGGATTACCCAAGAAACATCTGTACTAAAACATTTGAAATCTGGCCAGTAGTTTTGAAGATGATTTTTAAAGTTTTCATAATTTTATTCTTTCTGTTGCCATGACATGGATCATGTTTATTTTGTTATATAATCTGGGTAGTTTTCTGTAGAAAAGTACTCGTGTACACACGACACAAATCTCTTAACAGTTCCTGAGTTGGACCAGTACTTTGCATCTTGAAAGGTCATGAAAAATCCTTGCTCCCAATGGGGTTGGACCCCACAACCTTTGGATCCAGTTGTTTGTTACAATCTCATTAAGATTAGCTCTTCATTTTCGCTTCTATACTAACATCCCTAAGAAGGTCAACTGAAATTGACCTTCAGTGATACCAGTACTTTGCATCTTGAAAGGTCATGAAAAATCCTTGCTCCCAATGGGGTTGGACCCCACAACCTTTGGATCCAGTTGTTTGTTACAATCTCATTAAGATTAGCTCTTCATTTTCGCTTCTATACTAACATCCCTAAGAAGGTCAACTGAAATTGACCTTCAAGTCCCGACTACTAATTAGGAAATAATATTGAAATTTTCTATACAGGGTTTCAAAACAGTTTGAATTTGAAAATATTGTGGTGATATCCGCAAAAAAAGGATTTCTGTACCCTTTGCTAGTCAATGATTAGTTTGTGTCTACCTTTAATGCAATTTCATTAGAACCTACCAAGCGAGCATCAGTTAGGATATGGTTTTAAATGAAATTACGTATGTTACCACTGGAACATGTTGAAAGTCCTAGTTTTGAGTCATGTTGGTTTGTTTTACTTTTGACAGCTATGACTTGCTTTATTACAGCATGCTGCCAATCTGGGGGATCCTGTAGATGATTTGAGGACTGCCAGCTGTGTCCGATGGAGTTCATTACAGCCATCCTGGGGCAAATGCTGAAGCAGACGAGTGTTCAAGTCAGTACTGTTCTACTTGTTCATGTTTCAATCATTTCGAAGTATTTTCTCAGCACATTACAAAAAATGTGAAAATTATAGATATGTTGTTTAAAATATAAGGCAAATTGGCCCCACCTCTAGCGGCCATGTTTTTTAACGGATCGGAATAATTTGAGCAATCTTGGTAGAGGATTAACTAAAACATTTTGAAATCTGGCCAGTAGTTTTGAAGATGATTTGTAAAGTTTTCATAATTTTATTCTTTCTGTTGCAATGACATGGATCATGTTTATTTTGTTATATAATCTGGGTAGTTTTCTGTTGAAAAGTACTCGTGTACATTCACGACACAAATCTCTTAACCGTTCCTGAGTTGGACCAGTACTTTGCATCTTGAAAGGTCATGAAAAATCCTTGCTCCCAATGGGGTTGGACCCCACAACCTTTGGATCCAGTTGTTTGTTACAATCTCATTAAGATTAGCTCTTCATTTTCGCTTCTATACTAACATCCCTAAGAAGGTCAACTGAAATGGTTGGTTTGTTTTACTTTTGACAGCTATGACTTGCTTTATTACAGCATGCTGCCAATCTGGGGGATCCTGTAGATGATTTGAGGACTGCCAGCTGTGTCCGATGGGAGTTCATTACAGCCATCCTGGGGCAAATGCTGAAGCAGACGAGTGTTCAAGTCAGTACTGTTCTACTTGTTCATGTTTCAATCATTTCGAAGTATTTTCTCAGCACATTACAAAAAATGTGAAAATTATAGACATGTTGTTTAAAATATAAGGCAAATTGGCCCCACCTCTAGCGGCCATGTTTTTTAACGGATCGGAATAATTTGAGCAATCATGGTAGAGGATTACCCAAGAAACATCTGTACTAAAACATTTTGAAATCTGGCCAGTAGTTTTGAAGATGATTTTTAAAGTTTTCATAATTTTTTTTTTTCTGTTGCCATGACATGCATCATGTTTATTTTGTTATATAATCTGGGTAGTTTTCTGTAGAAAAGTACTCGTGTACACACACGACACAAATCACTTAACAGTTCCTGAGTTGGACCAGTACTTTGCATCTTGAAAGGTCATGAAAAATCCTTGCTCCCAATGGGGTTGGACCCCACAACCTTTGGATCCAGTTGTTTGTTACAATCTCATTAAGATTAGCTCTTCATTTTCGCTTCTATACTAACATCCCTAAGAAGGTCAACTGAAATTGACCTTCAAGTCCCGACTACTAATTAGGAAATAATATTGAAATTTTCTATACAGGGGTTTCAAAACAGTTTGAATTTGAAAATATTGTGGTGATATCCGCAAAAAAAGGATTTCTGTACCCTTTGCTAGTCAATGATTAGTTTGTGTCTACCTTTAATGCAATTTCATTAGAACCTACCAAGCGAGCATCAGTTAGGATATGGTTTTAAATGAAATTACGTATGTTACCACTGGAACATGTTGAAAGTCCTAGTTTTGAGTCATGTTGGTTTGTTTTACTTTTGACAGCTATGACTTGCTTTATTACAGCATGCTGCCAATCTGGGGGATCCTGTAGATGATTTGAGGACTGCAGCTGTGTCCGATGGGAGTTCATTACAGCCATCCTGGGGCAAATGCTGAAGCAGACGAGTGTTCAAGTCAGTACTGTTCTACTTGTTCATGTTTCAATCATTTCGAAGTATTTTCTCAGCACATTACAAAAAATGTGAAAATTATAGATATGTTGTTTAAAATATAAGGCAAATTGGCCCCACCTCTAGCGGCCATGTTTTTTAACGGATCGGAATAATTTGAGCAATCTTGGTAGAGGATTACCCAAGAAACATCTGTACTAAAACATTTTGAAATCTGGCCAGTAGTTTTGAAGATGATTTGTAAAGTTTTCATAATTTTATTCTTTCTGTTGCAATGACATGGATCATGTTTATTTTGTTATATAATCTGGGTAGTTTTCTGTTGAAAAGTACTCGTGTACATTCACGACACAAATCTCTTAACCGTTCCTGAGTTGGACCAGTACTTTGCATCTTGAAAGGTCATGAAAAATCCTTGCTCCCAATGGGGTTGGACCCCACAACCTTTGGATCCAGTTGTTTGTTACAATCTCATTAAGATTAGCTCTTCATTTTCGCTTCTATACTAACATCCCTAAGAAGGTCAACTGAAATGGTTGGTTTGTTTTACTTTTGACAGCTATGACTTGCTTTATTACAGCATGCTGCCAATCTGGGGGATCCTGTAGATGATTTGAGGACTGCCAGCTGTGTCCGATGGGAGTTCATTACAGCCATCCTGGGGCAAATGCTGAAGCAGACGAGTGTTCAATGTCAGTAATGTTCGTATTGTTCATGTTTCAATCATTTCGAATAATTTTCTCGAACATTACAAAAATGTGAAAATTATAGACATGTTGTTTAAAATATAAGGCAAATTGGCCACCACTCTAGCGGCCATATTTTTAACGGATCGGAATAACTTTGAACAATCTTGTTAGAGGATTACCCAAGAAATTCTGTACTAAAACTTTTGAAATCTGGCAGTATTTTTGAAGATGATTTTTAATAGTTTCATAATTTATTCTTTTGTTGCATGACATGGATCATGTTATTTGTTATTAATCTGGGTATTTTCTGTAGAAAAGTACATCCGTGTACACACACGACACAAATCACTTTATACAGTTCCTGGTTGGACCATAGTACTTTGCATCTTGAAAGGTCATGAAAAATCCTTGTCCAATGGGGTTGGCCCCATCAACCTTTGGATCCAGTTGTTTGTTACAATCTCATTAAGTTAGTCTCATTTTGATTCTATACTAACACTCCTAAGAAGGTCAACTGAAATTGACCTTCAAGTCCCGACTACTTAAGAAATTGATACTGAAATTTTCTATACGGGTTTCCAAAACAGTTTAGAATTGAAAAATTGTAGGGATGATTCGCAAAATAAGGAATTTCTGTACCCTTTGCTAGTCAATGTTATGTTTGTGTCTACCTTTAATTGCAATTTCATTAGAATTACCAACAAGCGGAATCAGTTAGGATATGGTTTTAAATGAAATTACGTAGTTACCATGGAACATGTTGAAAGTCTAGTTTTGAGTCATGTTGGTTGTTTATTTTGACACTATGACTTGCTTTATTACAGCATGCTGCAATCTGGGGGATCCTGTAGATGATTTGAGGACTGCAGCTGTGTCCGATTGGGAGTTCATTAAAGCCATCTGGGCAAATGCTGAAGCAACGAAGTTGTTCAAGTCAGTTACTCTTTCTGTTTCAATCATTCTCGAAGTAGTTTCATCAGCACATTACGATAATGTGAAAATTTAGAATGTTGTTTAAAATATAAGGCAAATTGGCCCCACCTTAGGGCCATGTTTTTTAAGGATCGACATAATTGAGTCAATTTGGTAGAGGATTACCAAGAACATCTGTACTAAAACTTTTTGAAATCTGGCCAGTAGTTTGAAGATAGTTTGTAAATTTCATAATTTTATTCTTTCTGTTGCAATGACATGGAAATCATTTATTTTGTTTTAATGGAGTTTTCGTTGAAAGTACTGGTAACATTCACGACACAAATCTCTTAAACGTTTCTGAGTTGGACCAGTACTTTGAATCTTGAAAGGTCATGAAAATCCTTCTCCAATGGTTGGACCCAACATACCTTTTGATGAGTTGTTTGTGTTACAATTCATTAAGATTACTCTTCATTTTCGCTTCTATTAACCCTAAGAAGGTCAACTGAAATGGTTGGTTTGTTTTCATTTTGACAGCTATGACTTGCTTTATTACAGATCTGCCAATTGGTGTGATCTTATGATGAATTTGAAGAGACAGCTGTGCGATTGGGTTGTCATTTACAGCCATCACTGGGGCAATGCTGAAGAGACGAGGTTCAAGCAGTGTTCTATTGAGTTTCATTCAGCTTGGGCAATTGCTGAAGCAGATACAAATGTAAGTAATATGTTATTTGTTTAAATATAGTCGAAGTATTTTCCACTCAGCCATTAATATGTGAAAATTTAGAATTGTTTAAAATTTAGCGAAATTGGCCCACTCTAGCGGCCATTTTTTAACGGATCGGAATTTTGAGCAATCTGGTAGATGGATTTGAAAGATCTGTACTAAAACATTTTAAATCTGGTCTGTTTTGAAGAGTATTTTAAATTTTATTAATTTTATTCTTGTTTTCATGAATGGATCTGTTTATTTTGTTTCAAATCTGGGTAGTTTTACTGTCAGAGTTGTGTACACCGAACATCACTTAACAGGTCCTGAGATTGGACCATGTACCAATGGGTTTGAAAGCCTGAAATCCTTCTCATGGGGTTGTACCCCACTAACCTTTGATCTTGTTTGTTTACATCTCTTAAGATACTCTTCATTTCGCTAAGTCAACTAATACTAAGTTTGGTTTCAACTGAAATTGACCTATCACGTCCATATTAATTAGGAAATATCTGAAATTCTAGGGCGTTTAAAAGTTGAATTTGAGAAATTTGTGTACGCAAAAGGATCTGTACTTTTAGCAGTGTTGTGTACTATGCATTCTGACACAGCGATCTTGTAGTTATGAATAGTAGTACACGAACTTGAAAGTCGTTGAGTTGTGTTTGTTTATTTTGACGTATGACTGCTATTACGCTGGCATCTGGGATCTGTGTGAGACTCCACTGGTCGTGGTTTAAGCATCTGGGGCATGCTGAAGAGAGTTTCAAGTCGTGTATGTTGTTCACATTGAATATTGCATACAAAAGTGAAAATAGATGTTTAATTAAGCATTGCCACCACGGCAGTTTTAGGATATGAGCAATGAGATACAAGAAACTTACTAACATTGAATGCAGTATTTAATGTTTAGTTTCATTTTCTTTTGTTGCATGCAGTGTTTTTTTTTATGGTTTGTTAAATCTCGTGTCTTCACCAATCTCTTACGTCTGATGGACCTGCCAGCTGTGTCCGATGGGAGTTCATTACAGCCATCCTGGGGCAAATGCTGAAGCAGACGAGTGTTCAAGTCAGTACTGTTCTACTTGTTCATGTTTCAATCATTTCGAAGTATTTTCTCAGCACATTACAAAAAATGTGAAAATTATAGATATGTTGTTTAAAATATAAGGCAAATTGGCCCCATCTCTAGCGGCCATGTTTTTTAACGGATCGGAATAATTTGAGCAATCTTGGTAGAGGATTACCCAAGAAACATCTGTACTAAAACATTTTGAAATCTGGCCAGTAGTTTTGAAGATGATTTGTAAAGTTTTCATAATTTTATTCTTTCTGTTGCCATGACATGGATCATGTTTATTTTGTTATATAATCTGGGTAGTTTTCTGTAGAAAAGTACTCGTGTACACACATGACACAAATCACTTAACAGTTCCTGAGTTGGACCAGTACTTTGCATCTTGAAAGGTCATGAAAAATCCTTGCTCCCAATGGGGTTGGACCCCACAACCTTTGGATCCAGTTGTTTGTTACAATCTCATTAAGATTAGCTCTTCATTTTCGCTTCTATACTAACATCCCTAAGAAGGTCAACTGAAATTGACCTTCAAGTCCCAACTACTAATTAGGAAATAATATTGAAATTTTCTATACAGGGGTTTCAAAACAGTTTGAATTTGAAAATATTGTGGTGATATCCGCAAAAAAAGGATTTCTGTACCTTTGCTAGTCAATGATTAGTTTGTGTCTACCTTTAATGCAATTTCATTAGAACCTACCAAGCGAGCATCAGTTAGGATATGGTTTAAATGAAATTACGTATGTTACCACTGGAACATGTTGAAAGTCCTAGTTTGAGTCATGTTGGTTTGTTTTACTTTTGACAGCTATGACTTGCTTTATTACAGCATGCTGCCAATCTGGGGGATCCTGTAGATGATTTGAGGACTGCAGCTGTGTCCGATGGGAGTTCATTACAGCCATCCTGGGGCAAATGCTGAAGCAGACGAGTGTTCAAGTCAGTACTGTTCTACTTGTTCATGTTTCAATCATTTCGAAGTATTTTCTCAGCACATTACAAAAAATGTGAAAATTATAGATATGTTGTTTAAAATATAAGGCAAATTGGCCCCACCTCTAGCGGCCATGTTTTTTAACGGATCGGAATAATTTGAGCAATCTTGGTAGAGGATTACCCAAGAAACATCTGTACTAAAACATTTTGAAATCTGGCCAGTAGTTTTGAAGATGATTTGTAAAGTTTTCATAATTTTATTCTTTCTGTTGCATGACATGGATCATGTTTATTTTGTTATATAATCTGGGTAGTTTTCTGTTGAAAAGTACTCGTGTACATTCACGACACAAATCTCTTAACCGTTCCTGAGTTGGACCAGTACTTTGCATCTTGAAAGGTCATGAAAAATCCTTGCTCCCAATGGGGTTGGACCCACAACCTTTGGATCCAGTTGTTTTTACAATCTCATTAAGATTAGCTCTTCTATACTAACATCCCTAAGAAGGTCAACTGAAATGGTTGGTTTGTTTTACTTTTGACAGCTATGACTTGCTTTATTACAGCATGCTGCCAATCTGGGGGATCCTGTAGATGATTTGAGGACTGCCAGCTGTGTCCGATGGGAGTTCATTACAGCCATCCTGGGGCAAATGCTGAAGCAGACGAGTGTTCAAGTCAGTACTGTTCTACTTGTTCATGTTTCAATCATTTCGAAGTATTTTCTCAGCACATTACAAAAAATGTGAAAATTATAGATATGTTGTTTAAAATATAAGGCAAATTGGCCCCATCTCTAGCGGCCATGTTTTTTAACGGATCGGAATAATTTGAGCAATCTTGGTAGAGGATTACCCAAGAAACATCTGTACTAAAACATTTTGAAATCTGGCCAGTAGTTTTGAAGATGATTTGTAAAGTTTTCATAATTTTATTCTTTCTGTTGCCATGACATGGATCATGTTTATTTTGTTATATAATCTGGGTAGTTTTCTGTAGAAAAGTACTAAATCTCTTAACAGTTCCGAGTTGGACCAGTACTTTGCATCTTGAAAGGTCAGAAAAATAGTGTTTGTTACAATCTCATTAAGATTAGCTCTTCATTTTCGCTTCTATACTAACATCCCTAAGAAGGTCAACTGAAATTGACCTTCAAGTCCCGACTACTAATTAGGAAATAATATTGAAATTTTCTATACAGGGGTTTCAAAACAGTTTGAATTTGAAAATATTGTGGTGATATCCGCAAAAAAAGGATTTCTGTACCCTTTGCTAGTCAATGATTAGTTTGTGTCTACCTTTAATGCAATTTCATTAGAACCTACCAAGCGAGCATCAGTTAGGATATGGTTTTAAATGAAATTACGTATGTTACCACTGGAACATGTTGAAAGTCCTAGTTTTGAGTCATGTTGGTTTGTTTTACTTTTGACAGCTATGACTTGCTTTATTACAGCATGCTGCCAATCTGGGGGATCCTGTAGATGATTTGAGGACTGCCAGCTGTGTCCGATGGGAGTTCATTACAGCCATCCTGGGGCAAATGCTGAAGCAGACGAGTGTTCAAGTCAGTACTGTTCTACTTGTTCATGTTTCAATCATTTCGAAGTATTTTCTCAGCACATTACAAAAAATGTGAAAATTATAGATATGTTGTTTAAAATATAAGGCAAATTGGCCCCACCTCTAGCGGCCATGTTTTTTAACGGATCGGAATAATTTGAGCAATCTTGGTAGAGGATTACCCAAGAAACATCTATACTAAAACATTTTGAAATCTGGCCAGTAGTTTTGAAGATGATTTTAAAGTTTTCATAATTTTATTCTTTCTGTTGTAATGACATGGATCATGTTTTTTTTGTTATATAATCTGGGTAGTTTTCTGTAGAAAAGTACTCGAGTACACACACGACACAAATCTCTTAACCGTTCCTGAGTTGGACCAGTACTTTGCATCTTGAAAGGTCATGAAAAATCCTTGCTCCCAATGGGGTTGGACCCCACAACCTTTGGATCCAGTTGTTTGTTACAATCTCATTAAGATTAGCTCTTCATTTTCGCTTCTATACTAACATCCCTAAGAAGGTCAACTGAAATGGTTGGTTTGTTTTACTTTTGACAGCTATGACTTGCTTTATTACAGCATGCTGCCAATCTGGGGGATCCTGTAGATGATTTGAGGACTGCCAGCTGTGTCCGATGGGAGTTCATTACAGCCATCCTGGGGCAAATGCTGAAGCAGACGAGTGTTCAAGTCAGTACTGTTCTACTTGTTCATGTTTCAATCATTTCGAAGTATTTTCTCAGCACATTACAAAAAATGTGAAAATTATAGATATGTTGTTTAAAATATAAGGCAAATTGGCCCCACCTCTAGCGGCCATGTTTTTTAACGGATCGGAATAATTTGAGCAATCTTGGTAGAGGATTACCCAAGAAACATCTGTACTAAAACATTTTGAAATCTGGCCAGTAGTTTTGAAGATGATTTGTAAAGTTTTCATAATTTTATTCTTTCTGTTGCAATGACATGGATCATGTTTATTTTGTTATATAATCTGGGTAGTTTTCTGTTGAAAAGTACTCGTGTACATTCACGACACAAATCACTTAACAGTTCCTGAGTTGGACCAGTACTTTGCATCTTGAAAGGTCATGAAAAATCCTTGCTCCCAATGGGGTTGGACCCCACAACCTTTGGATCCAGTTGTTTGTTACAATCTCATTAAGATTAGCTCTTCATTTTCGCTTCTATACTAACATCCCTAAGAAGGTCAACTGAAATTGACCTTCAAGTCCCAACTACTAATTAGGAAATAATATTGAAATTTTCTATACAGGGGTTTCAAAACAGTTTGAATTTGAAAATATTGTGGTGATATCCGCAAAAAAAGGATTTCTGTACCCTTTGCTAGTCAATGATTAGTTTGTGTCTACCTTTAATGCAATTTCATTAGAACCTACCAAGCGAGCATCAGTTAGGATATGGTTTTAAATGAAATTACGTATGTTACCACTGGAACATGTTGAAAGTCCTAGTTTTGAGTCATGTTGGTTTGTTTTACTTTTGACAGCTATGACTTGCTTTATTACAGCATGCTGCCAATCTGGGGGATCCTGTAGATGATTTGAGGACTGCCAGCTGTGTCCGATGGGAGTTCATTACAGCCATCCTGGGGCAAATGCTGAAGCAGACGAGTGTTCAAGTCAGTACTGTTCTACTTGTTCATGTTTCAATCATTTCGAAGTATTTTCTCAGCACATTACAAAAAATGTGAAAATTATAGATATGTTGTTTAAAATATAAGGCAAATTGGCCCCATCTCTAGCGGCCATGTTTTTTAACGGATCGGAATAATTTGAGCAATCTTGGTAGAGGATTACCCAAGAAACATCTGTACTAAAACATTTTGAAATCTGGCCAGTAGTTTTGAAGATGATTTTTAAAGTTTTCATAATGTTTATTTTGTTATATAATCTGGGTAGTTTTCTGTAGAAAAGTACTCGTGTACACACACGACACAAATCACTTAACAGTTCCTGAGTTGGACCAGTACTTTGCATCTTGAAAGGTCATGAAAAATCCTTGCTCCCAATGGGGTTGGACCCCACAACCTTTGGATCCAGTTGTTTGTTACAATCTCATTAAGATTAGCTCTTCATTTTCGCTTCTATACTAACATCCCTAAGAAGGTCAACTGAAATTGACCTTCAAGTCCCAACTACTAATTAGGAAATAATATTGAAATTTTCTATACAGGGGTTTCAAAACAGTTTGAATTTGAAAATATTGTGGTGATATCCGCAAAAAAAGGATTTCTGTACCCTTTGCTAGTCAATGATTAGTTTGTGTCTACCTTTAATGCAATTTCATTAGAACCTACCAAGCGAGCATCAGTTAGGATATGGTTTTAAATGAAATTACGTATGTTACCACTGGAACATGTTGAAAGTCCTAGTTTTGAGTCATGTTGGTTTGTTTTACTTTTGACAGCTATGACTTGCTTTATTACAGCATGCTGCCAATCTGGGGGATCCTGTAGATGATTTGAGGACTGCCAGCTGTGTCCGATTGGAGTTCATTACAGCCATCCTGGGGCAAATGCTGAAGCAGACGAGTGTTCAAGTCAGTACTGTTCTACTTGTTCATGTTTCAATCATTTCGAAGTATTTTCTCAGCACATTACAAAAAATGTGAAAATTATAGATATGTTGTTTAAAATATAAGGCAAATTGGCCCCACCTCTAGTGGCCATGTTTTTTAACGGATCGGAATAATTTGAGCAATCTTGGTAGAGGATTACTCAAGAAACATCTGTACTAAAACATTTTGAAATCTGGCCAGTAGTTTTGAAGATGATTTGTAAAGTTTTCATAATTTTATTCTTTCTGTTGCAATGACATGGATCATGTTTATTTTGTTATATAATCTGGGTAGTTTTCTGTAGAAAGTACTCGTGTACACACACGACACAAATCACTTAACAGTTCCTGAGTTGGACCAGTACTTTGCATCTTGAAAGGTCATGAAAAATCCTTGCTCCCAATGGGGTTGGACCCCACAACCTTTGGATCCAGTTGTTTGTAACAATCTCATTAAGATTAGCTCTTCATTTTCGCTTCTATACTAACATCCCTAAGAAGGTCAACTGAAATTGACCTTCAAGTCCCGACTACTAATTAGGAAATAATATTGAAATTTTCTATACAGGGGTTTCAAAACAGTTTGAATTTGAAAATATTGTGGTGATATCCGCAAAAAAAGGATTTCTGTACCCTTTGCTAGTCAATGATTTGTTTGTGTCTACCTTTAATGCAATTTCATTAGAACCTACCAAGCGAGCATCAGTTAGGATATGGTTTTAAATGAAACTAGAGTTGCATCCGCAACATCATCGGTTTTCTCACTTAGATAAGCTTCATACAATGCTATTGTTACTTCTTCTATCATTCCTTTCACTTTTTTATATGAAATTGTACCTCATTTTTTAGCTCACCTGAGCACGAAGTGCTCAAGGTGAGCTATTGTGATCACCTTTTGTCCGTCGTCCGTGCGTGCGTGCGTCCGTCCGTCGTCAACAATTTGCTTTAAAGAACATCTCCTCCTGAACCGCTGAAGGGATTTTGACCAAACTTCACAGGAATCAACCTTATGATGCCCTCTATCAAAGTTGTACAAATTATTCAGATTGGTTGAAAAAGTAGGTCACAGGAGCTAAAAATAGATTTTAAAAACTCAAACTTTGAAAATCTTCTTCTGCAAAACTGCAAGGCCTAGAGCTTAGATATTTGGTATGTAGCATCATCTATGGCATTACCAAGATTGTCAAATCATAGCCCTATGGTGATAAATGCCCTCGCACCAGGGGTCACTTGTTTTACATAGAGTTATATAGGAAAATCTTAAAAAATCTTCTTCTGTAAATCCATAAGGCCCAGAGCTTAGATATTTGGTATGTAGCATCATCTAATGGTTCATTACCAAGATTGTTCAAATCATAGCCCTATGGTGATAAATGCCCTCGCACCAGGGGTCACTTGTTTTACATAGAGTTATATAGGAAAAGACCTAGAGCTTAATCTATAGATTTGATGTGAAATATTGTCTAGTGGTCCGTACCCACATAATTCATAATTATAGACCAATCATAAAAAAAATATTTTGCAATATTACTAGTTTGAGAGATTATGACTAGATAATGGTTAAAATTTGGCCCTTGATTGAATCACTTTTTACTTTAAATTACATACTTGATATATGTTTTATATTAAAATCAGTATCTACGATTAAATAAAATGATAAAAAGACTAAGAGAATATATTGTGTCAATTGTATATTAAATAAAGGTTTTCTTTAAGAAAGATATGAAAGTACAGATAATCGTATTGTTGGTAATAAAAACACATTCGGTCGTTTTAGGTTATAATATTATTAACCAATGAAAAATTAGGAAACTATTCAGCCCTCCATTTCCGGTTTCAGTTTGGTAGGTATACGATTCTCTTCAGAAATTTCAACGAATTATCGAAGATCATTAATCTAACTGACCTAAAAAGCGATTGAAAAGTAGGTCAGTAGGTCAAATCTTAGAAAAACCTTGTTTACACACTGGAGGCCACAATTTTGATTCAATCTTCCTCAAACTTGATCAGCACAAATGTCCTCAGGTGAGCGTCTTTAGGGCCATCTTGGCCCTCTTGTTTATAAAGCTAAATAAACTGTGTCCTACATTTGTAAAACAACCAATAAAGGTTAACATCATCCCGGCCGTGGGGCCAATACACTGAGAACTATACACACCCCAGTTCACCAGTACAGGTAGACCAGCATTAGATTGCAGGAAAGTCACTTGACCGCGAGTTGTTTACATCATCCCAGCTACGCTGTGGTCAAATGGCCAATAATACACTGAGAAATATACACACCCAGTACAAGTAAGATAAGCGTTGGACTGAAATATTTTAAAAATTGGGCTTTCGCTACGTATGGGAAATCTAACATAACTCGACCATTTTTTACCCGATCTTCAAAAACTGCATATCGTTAGAAAGGTAAATAAACATTCTATAAATCTGATAATAAAATTATAATGATATGTGATTAACCTCTGAGATAAATGCAGAAAACCACTGTGTGTACCTATAATTGAGTTTTTTCATAATTATTTTTTTCATTTGATGTCTGACTTTTAAAATTTTGGTACCGTTAGAAAGGTCTCTTAAAGCATAACATTTTATACCCGTTATGTCTCGATAGAATATTTACCGTTTTTGAGCTATATGAGGTCAAAGAAAAAATCGATATTGCTGATATGACCTTGACCTTTACTACCTTTTATTATTTTAAAGTATAAGCTGATTAAGAACATCATACTGCACATTCAGTGAAAATTTCATGAAAATCGAACAAGAAATAAATACAGGAGAACGAAAAAACATGAAAAAATGACGAAAAATGAAATATTTTAAAAACTTGAAATTTTTATTTTTTCCGTATTCAGTGATCTTTGAACGCCTCTAGCGGATAAACGGTGCATTTCCTGAAATTGCCACACTATATATTTTGTGCGGCTAGGTCTTGCGAATCTATTTAAATAAACAAAATTCTTCTATCTTATCAAAGTCGGCCAATATTTCTGTTTTAAAGGGACCTACCATATTTTCTCTTAAAAAACGCGTTATTTCCAAGATTCGAACTTTGGTCCCCTCCTGAACAGGAAATGATATCTTTTTTGAACTTCTAGACCTATATATTTTGTTGGGGTGCCAATAAGGAACAGAATAAAAAAAACCGTATCTAAATCCGACTTTGGATTTTGGAGATTTTTCAATACAATCAATTACATAATAAACGCCACCTAGCGGCACAATGGGAGACAAATCTGAAAAAATGGCTCCTAAGGATCTAAGTCAGGACAATGTGAATAAGTGTTAAAAATTTCATGGTCGTAGCTTAATCCTACGTTACTGTAGGCTCGGGACAAATTTTTGACAGAAGAAGAAAAAAAAAAAAAAAATGACAAATAAACACAACGAGAACAATAGGTTTTCGCACTTCGCAGTTGTGCGAAAACCTAATTACCTATGTTACCACTGGAACATGTTGAAAGTCCTAGTTTTGAGTCATGTTGGTTTGTTTTACTTTTGACAGCTATGACTTGCTTTATTACAGCATGCTGCCAATCTGGGGGATCCTGTAGATGATTTGAGGACTGCCAGCTGTGTCCGATGGGAGTTCATTACAGCCATCCTGGGGCAAATGCTGAAGCAGACGAGTGTTCAAGTCAGTACTGTTCTACTTGTTCATGTTTCAATCATTTCGAAGTATTTTCTCAGCACATTACAAAAAATGTGAAAATTATAGACATGTTGTTTAAAATATAAGGCAAATTGGCTCCACCTCTAGCGGCCATGTTTTTAAACGGATTGGAATAATTTGAGCAATCTTGGTAGAGGATTACCCAAGAAACATCTGTACTAAAACATTTTGAAATCTGGCCAGTAGTTTTGAAGATGATTTTTAAAGTTTTCATAATTTTATTCTTTCTGTTGCCATGACATGGATCATGTTTATTTTGTTATATAATCTGGGTAGTTTTCTGTAGAAAAGTACTCGTGTACACACACGACACAAATCACTTAACAGTTCCTGAGTTGGACCAGTACTTTGCATCTTGAAAGGTCATGAAAAATCCTTGCTCCCAATGGGGTTGGACCCCACAACCTTTGGATCCAGTTGTTTGTTACAATCTCATTAAGATTAGCTCTTCATTTTCGCTTCTATACTAACATCCCTAAGAAGGTCAACTGAAATTGACCTTCAAGTCCAACTACTAATTAGGAAATAATATTGAAATTTTCTATACAGGGGTTTCAAAACAGTTTGAATTTGAAAATATTGTGGTGATATCCGCAAAAAAAGGATTTCTGTACCCTTTGCTAGTCAATGATTAGTTTGTGTCTACCTTTAATGCAATTTCATTAGAACCTACCAAGCGAGCATCAGTTAGGATATGGTTTTAAATGAAATTACGTATGTTACCACTGGAACATGTTGAAAGTCCTAGTTTTGAGTCATGTTGGTTTGTTTTACTTTTGACAGCTATGACTTGCTTTATTACAGCATGCTGCCAATCTGGGGGATCCTGTAGATGATTTGAGGACTGCCAGCTGTGTCCGATGGGAGTTCATTACAGCCATCCTGGGGCAAATGCTGAAGCAGACGAGTGTTCAAGTCAGTACTGTTCTACTTGTTCATGTTTCAATCATTTCGAAGTATTTTCTCAGCACATTACAAAAAATGTGGAAATTATATATGTTGTTTAAAATATAAGGCAAATTGGCCCCACCTCTAGCGGCCATGTTTTTTAACGGATCGGAATAATTTGAGCAATCTTGGTAGAGGATTACCCAAGAAACATCTGTACTAAAACATTTTGAAATCTGGCCAGTAGTTTTGAAGATGATTTGTAAAGTTTTCATAATTTTATTCTTTCTGTTGCAATGACATGGATCATATTTATTTTGTTATATAATCTGGGTAGTTTTCTGTTGAAAAGTACTCGTGTACATTCACGACACAAATCTCTTAACCGTTCCTGAGTTGGACCAGTACTTTGCATCTTGAAAGGTCATGAAAAATCCTTGCTCCCAATGGGGTTGGACCCCACAACCTTTGGATCCAGTTGTTTGTTACAATCTCATTAAGATTAGCTCTTCATTTTCGCTTCTATACTAACATCCCTAAGAAGGTCAACTGAAATGGTTGGTTTGTTTTACTTTTGACAGCTATGACTTGCTTTATTACAGCATGCTGCCAATCTGGGGGATCCTGTAGATGATTTGAGGACTGCCAGCTGTGTCCGATGGG
>CM037786.1:28977027-29027027 GCA_021229015.1 Solen grandis
ATATGATGCTATTTTAGTATTATATGATACTATTATAGTGTGATATGATGCTAATTGTTATTATATGATGTTATTTTAGTATTATATGATGATACTCAGTATATAAGTTCGTTTTATGGTGCTCATTAACAGGATGATTGTCTGTCTTTTTATCATGCTGATATAGAGTAAACGATGCTAGTCTTTCCTAGTATTGTGTTCATTATATGTAATAATATGGTCATTTGCTATTTTATTATGCCTTTCAAAACTGATTTGATAGTCGAATGAATTGCGAGTTCACAAATGGTTATTTTATCTTGCTGAAATTAAATTTACACTGTGCTTTCGCATACGCTGGTGCGATTTTGACATTACATAATGTGCAAACGTCATTATACGATGATCGTGGTTCCCGGCTGTGAGTACCTGTTAAGGAATAGTTGGACCGGATACCACGCGCAGGCCCCTTCTGCTGCTCCACGCGTTATTTCTTATATACCGACAAGACGGACCAAAAACCAAAAGGAACATTCATATTTTTTGTCACTGCCTAATAATATTTCATTTGTATCTCACGTTTCTTTTTTTTTTCTCGCTCTCTGTCTTTTAACGATTAACAGTGATAAGACGCCATGTAATAACCGATGTGATCCTGGTTTGTCAGAGATAATGCCCCTATGAATGTTTATTAAAAGCAAGAGATTTTCTGTTATAAAGGTCATCTTTGCGATTTTGATCATGTTTGTTTCGGTTTAAAATCTCATCGATAGTATTTTGGTCATTTGGGGACATTTGTCTACATGATACAGATATAATGCTGTCTCATAGCATAGTAGATATGTAGCATGATACCATACTCAGTCACATTCCTTCTTTTTTTAATTGTAATGGCTAGCAATTATTTTCTGATGATTATGGTCACATTTTAAACCTTTCTTTGCTGAAGAGATAAAAAAAGAAGAGACAGTAGTTGGATACAAGGGAGTCCGGTTGCGATACCCTAGCTCTTTGCGAATAGACCCCTTGGTTCCTTTACGTGCCCGGTGTATAGCACCGATACACGGGAGACAAGTTCCTGGGTAGAACCAGTACTGATCGAGTACCCTAACTTCCCATAGCAACCCAATTCTGCCGAGTGCCATTCATTGGTTCATCGGGTACAAACTTTATACGTCTTTGGTTTGATGCGGTCACCGGAGGAAGTGCAGACAGCTTAGTAGACATGTGGCATGATTCAATACCTAGTCACATTTTCATGACAACAGAAAACTTTTCCTGGAACTACCCTTATAGTTATGCTAAGCGATAAGTAAGGGAGCAATGCCTGTACCATTTTTACGACGTTGAACATATTTAAACATATAAAGTATTTGAACACCATATAATAGTATTTGAACATCATACAACGATGTTTGAACATCATATAATAGTATTTGAACATCATATAACGGATGTTTGAACTTCATATAATAGTATTTGAACAATATAACAGTATTTGAACACATATAACGAATGAGAGCATCATATAACGTGATATGTACATAATATTTCGATATCTGAACACCATGTAACGACAAGTTGGCATGGTGTAATGGAAAATAACACATTGTATTTTTTTGCATCATAGCATGTCAAATACACATTTTTAAATGTGTTTGCCTATGTTAAGGCAGCTATGACGTTCCGTAATTTTTGTTCATTTTCCTGATCAGATAGTTTGTCGTCGGAGCCATTCGCTTACAGCTCATGGTAGTCTGGTACCCGACCTTACTACACAGAGTAAAGGTCCTTACTCTATGTAGTAAGGTCGGGTACCAGACTAAGCTCAGGTGTAAGTAAGAGTAACGTTCCCAAGTTATGTTAAGGTCGTAATACGCGTAATTTTCGCGAATTAACGCGTAATTTTCGTGTTTTTAAAAACGCGAAATGTTCACAAGTTCCACACCCAGTTTTGTGATTCTGACGTTGCTATAAAAAGACAAACAGGAAAACACCATAGTATATTTTATGATTTATGATATCTTCTATAAAATGTATTACACACACACACACACACACCTTATATATATATTTATCATTCATGTATTGTGTCAGGTATACAAACGCCGTTAATAAATTTGCAAATATGAATTTGTTATAACGCATTATCCAAAAAACTATGTCACAAATCTTATAGTCGCATAAGATATATACATTGCTTATCTTTTAATGACATTTTCATTTCTGCATAGCATAAGACTGCAAAAGTTTTAATGAATATTCTTATATATGGACAAATGTATGACATTGTAAAATGATATTCATCTTCCTGATAACACTCATAGTATGGACAATCTCTAATTCTCTAGGTATATTATAATATCACACTGTCTCTATCATAAGGCAATGTGCAGAACTGCTAAAATTTTTCCTAAACTTGTCAATATTTAATGAATTTACATGACACTCAACATTGTAGTCACTTTTGAATTTCACATAGCATGATAATTTTACATTATAACAACATCGTGCATACAAATATTGCTAAAACTGATCATGTTATCTAATTTTGAAACTATCTATGTATTTGGAAAGGAATAATTTTTGATTTGGTACGTATTGACTGTCCTGCACATAACCAAAGTCATTTGAATATAAATGCTTCCGTACATATCTTACCCAATTATCATATTCTAAATTATCAAAATACACACATCCTCACTTATCTACAATGTATACCAATGCATATTCAGTATTTTTAACAAGTAACTAATAAATAGTATCGCATTGACATATAGGAAGCTATATTAATCTATAAAAAATAATATAATAGTACATAATCATAAAATATACTATGGTGTTTTCCTGTTTGTCTATTTATAGTAATGTCAGAATCACAAAACTGGGTGTGAAATTTGTTAAAATTTCGAGTTAAAACGCGAAAACAACACATTAATTCGCGAAAATTACGTGTTAATTCGCGAAAGTTTCGTGTATTTTTTGTTTACCAACGAAAATGAGCTCTATGGGCTTTCGTATAATAGCAATGTGTGAACTGTTTCAAATCAAATTTATTAAAACCTTATTGCAATAGAAAAAACAATTTTGTCACAAAATACACATTTTATCACAAGAAGAAATATTTAAATATTTATCCCCGAAGCTATAATTGTGTGACATCAGCGAATGACTCCGACGACAAACTTCAAACGGGAAAATCAGCGAAAACTGTTAATTTATTATTGAAGAATGGTGTGATTTAAAATACATACCATCGATTGTTTGGGGGTGCATTTTAGTATTCTTTATCGAGCAGGCTCACTTACCTGCCACCATTCATTATTCCGATCGTGAAATCCAATCAAACGTGGGTTGGGTAGCGAAAAGGTGTTGCATTCCTTGTTTTATTATTATATACGGGGCTTATCTTTTACTACATTACACTTATTTATTGATAGAATTTCAAACACCAAGAACTTCAATAATTTAGTGTCCCATCCCGAATAATTTAGCGTCCCATCCCGTTGAGATATTTATATTTTTACATAAAAACCAGTAGGTGTAAGATAGCGTGAATTAAAATTGCATCGTGTTTTACTTACATAATTGATAGGTTTCAAAAGGAACGCTTATACCAGCATTCAGAGTTCACCCATTATACTTAATTCATTTACATTTACGTACAACGTTAATCACATTAAAACTACCTGGCATATTGATTGGTGACTATTAGGGTAAGGTTCACCTTTTGTTGATGTTTATGTTTGGTTTTGTTTTGGGGTTGAAATACAGGCTAGATTCGGTGCTGTCCTTAGAATTGTTAACATTCTTCATAGAAATCGAAGTACAGACAGCGATACTCACGTATGAGTCATGCTAAGCATAGTAAAACATGTTCGTTTTCTTCTTTTTTTAGAGGACTTACCCATATGGGATATTTCGGGTATTTCCCACTTAAAAAACTTTTGGCAGTACCCGAGAATGCATTCATTATTGCTGGTATCTAGGCATGGTTGTTGAGATTGTTGCCATTAGCAATAGCTGGTAAACGTATTTGTTCAAGTCAGACTGGAGGGCTTTTCCGTGTAATTTATAAATGTATCATTATTACCCTTGCACGAGGAAGTAAGCAATATATTACTTCACCTGTATATGCAGATAAAGACACAAAGAATGAATTGTGTGATTAAATAAACCTGTTGATTGAAATGAGACGATAACGTTACATGTTTAGAATAAACGCCTGTTATCAACTACAGGTTAATTACATTTATTGAGTTATGGCACATTCAGTTTAAGGAAATGTGCATTTTTCGATTACGCATTTGCGATTGACTTCAAAACAATCCATTCAAAACAAACCAGTGCCAAATTTCATCAGAATATACCTATTAAACATATCTAAGAAATTATGCCGCTTACTAAGCGACATACTGCTGCTCAGTTATACAATACCGGAATCCCATACCACATGGTATATGACGTCATTTTAAGCTATCGCAAAAAAAAGACATATTTTAATGGTATATATTGCGTGCGAAGCGAAACATTGTGCCATACACATGGGTCCGAATGATTCTTTTTGTCAGTTGTACAGTTTTCCCTAACATTCGGAAAAGTCTTAAGGTTCATGATATTTTGTTTGCTTACATGCAAAGCACATGTTTTCCCGTTTGTAAGGAAATACTGTACACCTGACAAAAGAAGCATTAGGGATTTTGCGTATTGCGTGAGTGTCCTCTTCGCATTCGATATATCCCATTAAAACTGGCAATTGAATAAAGTTCTTGCAGCAGTTTACTTTTCCGAATCGAGGCAAAATATACTACTTGTGATAGCTTAAAATGACATCATATACCACGAGGTATGGCCACACTGACGTCGCTTGATTATGGATGTCGTTACTAAAGATAAAGTCTCTGTAATGGTTCTGCTACATTTCGGACCTCGTGGCTTTTCATGGAGATCACCAAGGTTTCCTATGTTTCATTAGGGTACCTTGGTTATTTTGGTAGAGGTTAAGTGGTCCAAGACGTAGGGGAACCATTTCCGGGACTTTACCTTAAAAATAGCATGCTGTCTCTGTTCTGTGCTAGAGAATCCGGGCCTGGTTCAATGGTAATGTTTACCTCATCCGATGATTATTGCTTCGAACCCCGCATGGGCAAGACTTTTTCTGACTCCCTCTTATGTGTTAAATACTGGTCCAACCGTGGAAGTATAGAGAGTCATTTAACGAATATGTTTTCCAATTAACGTATAATGGAAATAAGTTTGGATTTAACAGTGGTCAGTTATACTAAAGCTGAAGTACTGTGTGAGTCAGTGATTGAGATGACGCGTTAAGAAACAACCGAATTCATTCTCAGTCAAGTAATGGGCAGAACAGTTCTAAGCCCCAGAATACCGGAATTCCCGGGACACCGGGCAATCATGCTGGTCCAGAAGTTTTATGTCCCTATTGTTCCAGAAGTATTTTTTTTTAATTTTGAATTTATGTATAAAAATGAAATAAAATATTAAATTGTTTACATTAACAAGACACGGTATGCAAATATTTTGACGGGTAGCGGTGACCGAGTGGTTAGAGAGTCCCGCCAATCACAGGGACTGTGGTAAGAGATTTAATTTTGTGGGTTGTTGAATATCGATACTGGTATATTTCCCCTGTGCTTGACTCAACACATGAAAAGAATTCCAGGAAACGGTTAAGTCAAGTGTCACGATAACACGCAAGCCACTCGTATACGGCGTAATATTGCATACCTGTAACATGACTGACGTTAGACTCGAGCAAGCAAATAGGTAACGTATTTGAAGTCAAATCCCAACATTATATGTTTGCCAACCAGGTACCATTCAGTCTTTCAAATTTCCGCCTGTAGATAACGGTCTCCTGTCAAAGCCCCGTGTATGCCTGCCGACACCCATCCTGGGTCATTAATGTTTACCTTTTATATCATGAATATTCATGTGCACATTTATCCCCTTAACTTTCAGGTAGATCACCTGCTATGGGCACTTTCCGGGACTATAAAAACAATGTATGCTATTTAAGCCATGATGAAATACGCCATTTGGTCAACTTATGTGCAAGTTTTTATAACGTTTGAACATCAAATAAAATTTTAGCATTTTTTGCATTTTAGCTCTTCTTGGCTTTTTTTTTTTTTTTTTAAAAAAAACTGAAACAAATTTTTTGGTTTCTAAACCAAATATAATGACACAGGGACAATGAATAATCAATATTTTTGCAGGAATGCATTTCAACCACACAGAACATAGGAACATTTTGACCAATAAATATATAAAGGCAACAGTTTTTTTTCTACTCTCAATTAACTGTTGTAATTCTCAAGATGTGTTTACAGGAGATCTTTTGGGAAAAAAAAAAGCTAGAAAATATATGATACATGTTATGGTGTCCCTCAAATGCCAAGGGAAAAAATACCAAAATGTATATTAATCTTGCCAGAACATTACTTGCATTTTCGTGACGTAGTGTGACAAATAGGAGAAAAAAAAATAAAATAAAAAATGGCGTCTGCTTGGATTTGAACCAGCGGCCCTAATATTCCAAAAAGATAAGTAGCCCTGCGCATGAGGCAAAATTGAGTAGTTTTTCATTAAGAATGGACTACCTCAAAGTAGTCTATGAATCACTGGATTTCTTTTTTCGCCATACCACATGGTATATGACGTCATTTTAACCTATCGCAAAAAAAAGACATATTTTAATGGTATATATCGCGTGCGAAGCGAAACATTGTGCCATACACATGGGTCCGAATGATTCTTTTTGTCAGTTGTACAGTTTTCCCTAACATTCGGAAAAGTCTTAAGGTTCATGATATTTTGTTTGCTTACATGCAAAGCACATGTTTTCCCGTTTGTACGGAAATACTGTACACCTGACAAAAGAAGCATTAGGGATTTTGCGTATTGCGTGAGTGTCCTCTTCGCATTCGATATATCCCATTAAAACTGGCAATTGAATAAAGTTCTTGCAGCAGTTTACTTTTCCGAATCGAGGCAAAATATACTACTTGTGATAGCTGAAAATGACATCATATACCACGAGGTATGGCCACACTGACGTCGCTTGATTATGGATGTCGTTACTAAAGATAAAGTCTCTGTAATGGTTCTGCTACATTTCGGACCTCGTGGCTTTTCATGGAGATCACCAAGGTTTCCTATGTTTCATTAGGGTACCTTGGTTATTTTGGTAGAGGTTAAGTGGTCCAAGACGTAGGGGAACCATTTCCGGGACTTTACCTTAAAAATAGCATGCTGTCTCTGTTCTGTGCTAGAGAATCCGGGCCTGGTTCAATGGTAATGTTTACCTCATCCGATGATTATTGCTTCGAACCCCGCATGGGCAAGACTTTTTCTGACTCCCTCTTATGTGTTAAATACTGGTCCAACCGTGGAAGTATAGAGAGTCATTTAACGAATATGTTTTCCAATTAACGTATAATGGAAATAAGTTTGGATTTAACAGTGGTCAGTTATACTAAAGCTGAAGTACTGTGTGAGTCAGTGATTGAGATGACGCGTTAAGAAACAACCGAATTCATTCTCAGTCAAGTAATGGGCAGAACAGTTCTAAGCCCCAGAATACCGGAATTCCCGGGACACCGGGCAATCATGCTGGTCCAGAAGTTTTATGTCCCTATTGTTCCAGAAGTATTTTTTTTTAATTTTGAATTTATGTATAAAAATGAAATAAAATATTAAATTGTTTACATTAACAAGACACGGTATGCAAATATTTTGACGGGTAGCGGTGACCGAGTGGTTAGAGAGTCCCGCCAATCACAGGGACTGTGGTAAGAGATTTAATTTTGTGGGTTGTTGAATATCGATACTGGTATATTTCCCCTGTGCTTGACTCAACACATGAAAAGAATTCCAGGAAACGGTTAAGTCAAGTGTCACGATAACACGCAAGCCACTCGTATACGGCGTAATATTGCATACCTGTAACATGACTGACGTTAGACTCGAGCAAGCAAATAGGTAACGTATTTGAAGTCAAATCCCAACATTATATGTTTGCCAACCAGGTACCATTCAGTCTTTCAAATTTCCGCCTGTAGATAACGGTCTCCTGTCAAAGCCCCGTGTATGCCTGCCGACACCCATCCTGGGTCATTAATGTTTACCTTTTATATCATGAATATTCATGTGCACATTTATCCCCTTAACTTTCAGGTAGATCACCTGCTATGGGCACTTTCCGGGACTATAAAAACAATGTATGCTATTTAAGCCATGATGAAATACGCCATTTGGTCAACTTATGTGCAAGTTTTTATAACGTTTGAACATCAAATAAAATTTTAGCATTTTTTGCATTTTAGCTCTTCTTGGCCAGATTCTACCCTGTAAAACCAAGACATTGGTACAATAAATACAGGTAAATTAAGATTTTTTTTTTTTTTTTTTTTTTTATCAGTAAATGAATGTTGGTATTGTTAATAAACTATATATGATGATTTATTAACAAGGAAAGGAAGAAAACTAACAGGTCATAATTTTTTGGTTTCTAAACCAAATATAATGACACAGGGACAATGAATAATCAATATTTTTGCAGGAATGCATTTCAACCACACAGAACATAGGAACATTTTGACTTTTTTTTCTCTAATTAATTAATTAGGAATCTATGGAAAAAAAAGCTAGAAAATATATGATACATGTTATGGTGTCCCTCAAATGCCAAGGGAAAAAATACCAAAATGTATATTAATCTTGCCAGAACATTACTTGCATTTTCTAAACGTTTTACATATATATATATTCATTCATAATTGTGACGTAGTGTGACAAATAGGAGAAAAAAATAAAATAAAAAATGGCGTCTGCTTGGATTTGAACCAGCGGCCCTAATATTCCAAAAAGATAAGTAGCCCTGCGCATGAGGCAAAATTGAGTAGTTTTTCATTAAGAATGGACTACCTCAAAGTAGTCTATGAATCACTGGATTTAAAATACAATTTTGTATAAGAAAGCCAGGGAGGCATATGAGATCCTGGTCTGCTTTTTTTGCCGATGCGTCAAAATCATCATACAGTGAAATCTTAATAATCTGAGATACTAGACTTGACTCGAACCTGGAGCTGTGAGGGATAAAGTGACTATATGCCAGAGACTAGGGCCACACGATCATGGAGGCCCCTCGCGATTTCTCCTCAATATTAATAAGTGGAATATAAACATTAAATAAAAAATACAAGCTTTTATTTCCTGTCTATTATTGTGAAAAAAATGTTGAACATCAGGGACGCTAATAAGTAAGTTTAATATCTGAAGAGATTTTATTTATTGTTTAAGACAACGGAAGACTGTAACTGAATAATAACCACAACAATTAAAAGTGAAAATGATGATGCATTTTGCATATACATGTATAATAATTGAGATGATGTTTAATCATGAATACGTTTTATTTTTTCTGAAATATGAACGTTTCACATTTCCTTTGGCGATAGATAATATGAAAATTTGATATTCTCATTTAGATATAATAATAAAACTAATTACTAGCTAAACAACATATTTACGATGTAAAGTACACATTTCATAACCACACCGGGGGTAAAGTTCTAGTCCAGTCCAATGTGATTTTTAAGCATCAAAGTCCATTAATAGTTTGCACTTTGCTATCCGAGACACTTTAAGTTACGTCCCTTGTTTAGTTCACATGATAAATGGCGTTTCCTTAAAAAAAATGCAAACTTCCAAATCTGTTCATTTTAACAAAATTGTTGTGTGTAACTATTTTATCTAGTCGAGGAAGTCAGTAAGGCAGTCTTTTTTGAGAATTTATTGGAGACCTTGGAATATGGCTCTGTCACTATATGGTTTCCCCAAAGAAAGAAATAGCTCTGCATTATCGTGCACCTCTCGTGAAAAGCATGACACTTGGTTTTGTTATGTATTATCAAAGGAAAAAGAATCGCTTAACTTAAACTTAAAGGTTTAATTTTGTGCCAGTTTAAAATAGGAAATATTCGATGAAATTACAGTTTAAATTGTTTCGATAAAGATTTTATTTTCAAACAAAATAAATGCTTTAGAATGAGATGGGGTCTATCATATGAGGTTTATTGCAAGGTTGGGAGGTAAAAACTTGAGTCTAGCTATTACAGCTATTACAGATTCTAGTTACCCTGCGTTTCTTTTTCCTTTGAGTATATATTGATATTACGGATATTTTCTGCTATATTAACACTTGAGAAAATCAAATATGACCGCCAAATTCCAGGATGGTCGCTGCACCTATAAAATGGCAGTTAGGTTCAAACGGTGCATTAAACACATTTATTTTGTTGACAACTCGCTTCTGCTTACTAAACGTACCGGTATGAGTAAAAAAAAAATATATATATAAGAAATATTTGACGAATAGCTATGAAAAAGCGATAGGACTGTCATGTCACCCCCAAAACTGTATTTTTATCATCAGAATTGATCATTTTCTCTAAAACATGCCCAATCAATTTGTATGTTGTATTATTTGTCTTCACATGAGCATTTTGAGTGGTTATCTCAGAAAAAATATAACTGTCTCACTTCAAAGCATTGCCGAGTACCATGCCTTGTGAATTTAGGTATTGTTTAGGACATGCTAGGATGAGACGTTAATTATCGCGCGTAAAACATCGTTAGAATTATAAAATATGTGTTATGGACATGCGATAACGAGATATCGAGGCAAATATTTAAGTGACACGAACTGGGCACCGTAGAAAGGCATTTGACCCCTAGGTGTAAACAATACCGACAGTCAAAAGCACATTCTCCTAATACAACCATGGGATGATACTCATTGATATACAGTAATTATCCGAAAATGAAGATACAAGGGCAAAGGTTTTAGTCAAGTCGGTGTAACCTCAAAAAGATCTTTGCCCAGGAGTAGAGGACATACTGAACGTATCGACCAATTGCCCCAGAATCTCCCATCGTGTTTGTTCCTCTTACCAATATCAGTGGATGAAAAAAGAGCACAGTATGACTTAAACACATAAAAATACTTTCAGTTTTAACTACAAATGGATGAATAGATTATAACACATATATATCCAGTATTTATGCTTAAATGTCAGTTAATTTACAGTAAAAAACATAAATAAAAAAAATATTTTTCTGTCTCCGTTGAGATTCGAACCTACGCTGAGACAATGATAAACAACGCCTAAAACCATACCCTTGGGCAATTGAAGTAAAGCGTTTCCATTTCGTTAGTAAAAATAAGGAGTAAAGTATCAAAATAAGTTTTATTTTGGATGTAAGCTCTGTTAAGCTTTTTGAATAAAAACATTCTTTTTATAAAATGTAAATCCGTGAAATGTCAAATGCTGAAGAAATAAATTATTTTTGTTAAAGAAAAATAAAAAAGAGTTAAAAACAGAAAGAAATGATATCCGTTCGAAATATATTAAATATGGGTAATATATAATACGTTTAACTGAGAGAAGGTGGTTCTGCACATAGTGTCTGCATTCAATGCAGACTGTTGAAAATGCGAACTAACCGCCCCACCACCCCCTTTACTGTATAGTTGAGGTGTCAATTAAAGCATGTTCCTGGTCGTGGGGTTTCATGCACAGTTTCAATGCCTCTTCTTTTATTTCTTCTCGATCCTGTCTTTTTTATTCCTTTCCTTGGTTTTCCGATTAAATTACCTCCTGCACTTGATTCTCCACTTTATATTTTCATTTGTAAGATATTTTTGTTAAAATGTACTCCCTGCAAAATTCATTTAAGTATAAGATAAAGTATATTTAGACATTTATACAGCAATAGAGGACTATAGCTACGCTCGATTCGCTCCTCTGTTGTCTGTATAAGTGTCTGAATATACTCTTTCCCTACACACCGATTTCAGCAAATTTAGACGATTGGCGTTTGTTTTTTGAATTGAATTAAAATCACTTTCAATAAAGATTTGCCAAGTTCATCATGCTTTTGTTGTGTTATGTCAGGAATGCTACCAGCACTCGGACGTACACTCCAAAACGACCTAGCTACGTCCCTGTCTTGTAATCAAAGCGCTGAAGGCACTGAAGTTGTGTGTGTCTCAGATGAAAGAGTGTTTGAAGAGCTAAAAGTCGATCACCAATAATTAAATTCACTTTGATAAACAAATGAAATGCGGCATTTCTGTTCTTTCAGCACTATCAGAGCTTTGATTTGTATTCATGCAGCACCTTATTTACAACAGACTCTATTTATAGATTGAAGTACTGCACAGGTCAGAGGCTCCGAACTCATTTCAGATACATGTAGTAGATATACAGGTTTCGGTCATTTTATTAGTGTAAGGAATAACCCTTGGAGATATCTGAGGTCGAGAGATTGTTGTGATTATCAGTATGTTATAATGAGTTGTTTTGGACTTCACATGGTTTATTGTAACAGCCTAAAATGACCGAGCACTGCACATTTACTATCAAATTTATTTGCGAGCCACCAAACAATATTCGTACGCTTGGTAAAGTGATCACGTGATAAAAACAGGTACATCATTCGATTGCAGTTATATCAGCATAGAAAAATAAGTCCTATAATGTTTTCATGTCATAGGCGATTTTTGTATCTTGTAAGTATTTATTTTTAACACAGCATTGATTTTCAGCATTTTTGCTTAATTCTAGTATACTTATGTTATAGAGATATATACAATTATTCGATCATATTTACACTATTGAGAGGTTATTCGGTTTTAAATCTCGGAGAACCTCGGTTGAAAACGTAGTACGATAGTTGGTGTGACTGACGTCACACACAACTAAAAAAGGCTAGCCGTTAATTCAAGAGTGTCAAAAAACTATAGCCAGCATGCGAATTAGTTTCAATCCCCCATCAATTGCTATTGTTTTCAAAATATGGTTCTGTTCTTCAGAATAAGCATTATTATTGCATATTATATATAATATTATAAAATATATTATATATAATAATAATATATATAATATACAATAATAATGATCATTCCGAAGAACAAACCCATATTTTGAAAACCTTGACTAACTATTACAAATATATACAAAATACAGTTATGGGCGTTTACTGTAGTTCAAAAGAATTTAATGAATTTCACATATTACATCTAAAATAATGTACTGGATACGAAAATGATAGCTTTTTTATGCTACATGCGTATCCATGGGAACAGTTTTTAATAAGTTGGCTAAATCATACATCCTCTCGTTAAAAGGGGAAAAATAATTAGAAAAACTACAATCAGAAGACTCAAATACTATTAGATAATGGCTGAAATATCCACATTTTTACAGAAAGTAAGAACTTTTGGAAAAGAGACAGAGAAATATATTAATTTTCAAACATTTTTTACAACAAAAAAAATCAGGTAATAGATTTAATTAGATGTTAATAAAGATATATCTTAAAGGGTTGCTTGCTCAAAACAATGGAAAAGTATAGGATGTCTACTTCGATTAGGAACTGCAGGGCTGTTTCTATGGTGACGTTCCCTCTTCTCGACGAATTTAACGGTTTTAATCTACTTGCGATTTATTTTCGTCGTTTGCAAAGTCTGTTTTTAAAAACAATATGACCAGTGGTGAGTATTGTAGATGTCCTTTACTGGCGATACAACCGTTTTAAAAGCGAAGTGACAGTTTACATCCGAAAAATGCGAATACCCGAAGTCATGACAGCACTAAAACGAACAGCCTAGTCCCCTGTTGAACAAATCCTATGTTTAACGAGGCGTTTCCACGAGCTTTTCGTTGGAATTATAAACGCATTTGAATTTTCATGTTTAAGTGAAAATATTTTTCCTGTCCGACGACAGATTGAGAGATTGGGCGTGATTTTTTCAGTACTAAGGATATTTAACAGTTCGAAACTGGATTGGTAACATTTTGATACATGTATATGATTACGAAATTTTTATAATACGAAAAGGTGTATATGCATAGCGTTATTGTGAACTCCTTATCTAGAACGAATCGGTTTATCCCAATAACACATGTTGATAGTAGGGTCCCAACATATTTCTCTCAATTTGTAAATTTATATATTAGCAATATTTGTAAAAGGTATTTGCGTCACGTGCATGACTATTAATTCAAACTCTTTTTTGTAAGAAAGTTTCACTCTTAACAGTTCATTTTTACATACCAATCTTATACGGCTGGATTTTACTGTTTTCAAATTTTATTGATACTTTCAGTACAATATGCTATTGTAAACACGAGATTGTACAAAATCGACATAAGGGGCCAGGGTATACAATTCATCTTCCTGTCAATTTGATATAAGTTGTATTTTTAATAATTAATGTTTTACATAAATAAAATGTTTTGATAATGTGTATTTCTGATTCAGTATGAGATATAAACTGTAGCCTAATTGAATAAGTAATGAATAGAAAATATCGGTAAATGTTAAAGTGAATTTGTAAAGAATGAAGAAGGAATCTTCTAAACTGTTCTCTATTGATCAAAAAAGAGTGAGTATTTCATTATGATTTCACAGAAACATATACAATTTGTTGTTCCAAATACGTGTTAAAAAGTGTTAATTTTCTTAACTGCTTAACATACGTTGTGTTAATCAAACTTGTGAATTTAACACTTAAAACATTTATTAAAAAATGATGTACGCGTTTAAATGTAAAGGAAGACCAGCGACACTGTTTTTATTCTGGCTTTTAAATTTAAACAAGAAATATCTTTAAAAAAGATACACGGCCGTGGTAAGCAACTTGATGATTAGTGTCTGAATGGTTTAACATGTAATAGATTTTGTTGTTGGTTTAATAGTTGTGTAATTCCTGAGTCAGTGCAGCTCTTTGAAATACCACGGATCCAAATAATTTGTACAATCTTGGTAGACACTTACCCAAGGAACATTTGTGCCAAAATATTTTGAAATTTAGCCAGTCGTTTTGGAGAAGATTTATTTTTTTAATTTTTACTAAAGACATATAAGGAAAAATAGCACCGCCCTTGGCGTCCATGTTTTTTCGTTCATCCAAAAAGTTTGAAGAATTATTGTAGACACACACCCAAAGAAGATATGTGCCAAATTATTTTGAAATCTGTCCATAAAACTTTTTTAAGATTTTTTTATGTTATTCATCTCTGTTGCTATGGCAACCAGAATTCCACATGGAATTCAATTCTTTGAACAACTTTGAGAGGGGACCACCTAAATATCAACCCTGTTATGTTTCATCAAAATTGGTCAAGTAGTTAAGGAGGAAATGTTGTTTGAATCAAATGTTAACGAATGCCAGACGACGGACGAAGGCCGGTCACATTAACTCACCTCTTGCTGAGGTGAGCAAAAAATAACCAAATCTAGTTAAATCAAAGCGCTCAATGCGCTGAGAGACGGCAGTCGGATAAACTGGGAAAAAGCTGTGATTCTTAATTATTGATACAATAGAGGCAAAAGAAACATGACGCAAAAACTCCTGCAACTATAGTTGGTTGTAAGACAATCGAATACGCACTCTGTTTGTTACAAAACAATCCTGAATTATGGCCCATGAACCTGACTGTATGAACTTCAGAAGTAGGTCATTCCCTAGGACCTGATTTATATATACTCTCTACTGTTACTTAAGTGTAGAAAATGACAATGTACTTGATGTTTTAGATACTTGAATGTTTGTTTCTGTTTCAAAGATAAGAAATGCTCTGGAGAAACCTTATCTCTTTCATGCAAAAATACGCGTGAACTACTTTAGGTTAATTACAGACATTCGAAGCGCTACTTTTTTTCCTTTTTACATGAGTAGATCTTCAAGTATGTAAAATGGGTTGCTGTTCTGATTTATAAGTGTCACGTATATATTGTTCACGCTTAAAATGGGTGTTTACAGAGCAAAATAACATGTTTACAAACAACAGCAATTGGATAGCGGTTACGGTTATGAATAAAAGGTCTGCGTAACATATTCCATTCGTATTCGTTAGTGTAAAATCGTATTGCGTGGATCCGCACTAAGCGCGGAGAGGTACAGTTAAACTTGTCATGGAAAATGTGCAAATTAGCAAGGTCAGCGATGCCTGGTGCACGTTTCTAGCCACTAAAGACGGCAGCTAGCTGCCGTCTAAAAATCTTATAATGGCAACTGTAAGGGGAGATAACCACTGCAGTGGAGTTTGAGTGATCTGAACATGGACCATTCACAACAAGCCATACATATTTGCAACATTAATTAATGTTTGTTATCAAGGGTTTAACAAATTTAATGTATGGAATCATATTTTGGCCATTGAGATGCAGTATTTTTCAAAATTTCCGATCGGTTTGTGTAGGTTAATGTTTGTTATCGAGGGTTTCGTCGAGCTTGAGCGGTTTAACTTGTTAAACCCACGATAACAAACATTAACCTACTTAATGTATGGAATTATGTTTTGACGTTACTATCCAAGTCCATCTCTACACGCGTGCGCACAAAGATTGGTGGTATATACTAGATTACCCATTAAACCAAGTGGTTTAACGAGTTAAACCGATCTAAAATTTTGAAAAATACTGCAATCTCATTGGTCAAAATATAATTCCATATATTAATTTAATTAGTTGTATACTAACAACGGGAATTTTAACAAGGAAGAGTTGACTTTCTGGTTAAGTTTTATTCCTTAAAACATCTGCGCATTAGACTTCTTTGCGGGCTACAAAACGAAATCGGATGTTACGTTTTTGTTGAATATAGGATCTGTCAGGGTCGAACAATCAATTCCGAAATCTATGTGTTTCCTATTTTTTAGCGTTCTGCTCTTTCAGTTTAGACAGGTGCAGTGTCTTACTATTCGGGACAAATCGTTTGCAGGGGGGAGAGAAAACTTCAACTTTTAAAACAAACAAAGATCTAAAGAACTCGTTTCCGCAACTCCTTTCTTTTCTTTTGACTTATTTTACAATGACCAAAGTATATAATAACCAATGACAAGCCTAATTTTATTCCGCTTCATTACTATGTATCGCAGGAAGAAGTCAGGGTGAAAATAAAAGGCCTAACGGCCGAAAAATGATCTCTTTCTCTCTCTAACATAACATAAATCCGTGTAGCCTAAATAATTATACAAATTACTAATATCAAACACTGAACGCCTCTAATCAATATGTTATAACAAAACGCAAACATATGCAACATATCGGGCTTTAAGGCTTGAGAATGTGCTTTTTTATCAGTGTTAAATTTGCTTGAGTATATCTGAAGCAGTTAATGCAAAACCACGGAGGAACATAATGCCTTCGGAGTGCGTGTTCATTGAATTAGGAAAGGTAACTCTTGAAGACCAACCCTTAAACGAATTAAGAGAGATAACTCCGGGAATCTGTTGTGTTGCATTGAGCAAAGAGTAAGAGGAAGTATTTATACTCACACCGCTTGTTGATTGTTCTTGTGTGTGAAGAATTCCAATGTAAATAAACGGATTTTTCTTATGTTTGTCGCGGAAGCAGAGTGGCAAGATGCCAGTCTGGAGACCTGGATGTCTCCGTGGGTCTGTGTATGAGACAGGTATGCTTTTATTTAAAAAAACACCTGAGTTAAAACGAAAGGATGAGCTGCTTTAATTGTGTTTATATGGGTGGGGTAATTTTTACACACAAAAAATCAACAATTTTCTTTTATATGATGCTGTTTACTAAAAATTGATTAATATGGGTTTCTGTCACATTTCTGATTAGATATTTAATATATAATATCAAGATGTGTAATAAAAGTATAGGACTAAATCAAAATTATCATAATATTTTTTTTTATTCATTCATTGTTCTAAAAATCAACCTTTTTTAAAAAGTTTAAAACATTTTTTTTTCTATTGTAAGTCAGCTATTAAAGCTCTTAATTGGTGCATACAATTTGCAGATCTCATGAGTAGAAAAGTAATTGATGTTTATTAGTATGTGTAATTAACATACAATTTATCAAAATATAAAGAAAAAACTTGTATATTTAATGTAATATTATTATTGTAAATATTGTATATATATTATAAATTGTTATTACTAATAACATAATTTTTATAATTATTTATAATATTACATAATTATAGGGAAACATGTTGACTGTAGTGTATATAGGATGGTCCTTGCTGGTATTTAATTTTATACATCATAGGTAGAAAAAAGAAGTATGCATGTCTAACTCTAAAATCAGCTGTATTCTAACAAACTATTTTTTGCCAGAGATAAACTGATGACTCTATTTAACAAGTTATTAATGAATATGATTGCATGATGTATATACTACTATGAAAATTACATCAAAATAAATACTGCTGAATCACCAATGATGCGGTATATGTTACATTTTTTGTATTTGAAGTTGTAATTATTGAATAACTTCTGCTATTTGACCATCTTTCTGATATACTTAAGCCTCAGGGTGCATGTTTCTTGATAGTTGATTGATTGATTGATTGATTGATTGATTGTTTGATTGATAAAAATAATAGTGAATATGTTGTGAAATTGTGGTAAAGGGTTAGCAATCTATACTTGTCTATGTTGTCAAAAATGTACTTCATAATTTGAAATAAGCTTTTGCATTTACTAGGAATATATTGAACTGTTTATTTTATAGTTCATGGCAATTTGTAGGAATGACTATTTTGCTATTGTTAATAAAAAAGAAGACACAAATCTGGTAATAGATAGGTAATTATCTTGGGGCTGCATGTATAAAGGCCCCCTTCCTCTCAGCCATGGATCAGTGTACATTTTTTTTCCCAGTCATATTCACCATTTTTTCCTTATATTGATACACTGCAATACATGTATGTTAAGTTTTAACTTAAACTGTCCCATCTTGACAGTTCCTGAATTAGACCAGTACTACGTGCCTGGGAAGGCCATGAAAAATCCCTGCCCTTTTTGCTGTTCAAAACAACAGCATTGGGATCTGCCTTTATGTATATTACCATAGACCACAATGCCTTTAAAATGTAATATAGTATATTTTTCCCACTTGTAGGCATTCAGCTTCAAAATCAGAAAATGTTAATAGTAGCCAATATAGAATTAATAACCCAGATGTAATACATTATTTTTGTATATAATTATTTTAATATTATAGTGAACAATTCCTTAGATGGCTATGATGTAGAAGCCTGAATGTCTTACAAGTAGGAAAAAATGCTGACCATTTAATTTATATCAAACAGTGGAAATACTGGTATGTTCAAGTAAGACAAAAGTTATATAATAAATATGTTAGCATAGTGATTAATATATTTGTTTTCTCTATGTGTGTGTACAGATCCCATACAGTATCGCCCTGCAACAAATGGATATCCTTTACCAGGAGATGAAGGTATGTATCTATACATCTGTATATATCTCTTGGCACATATGAAGCTAATTCAGGCCATTCAGGCTAATTAAAAACAGGACCCAGTTTCATGTTTCAAGACATGTCTTAGTTGATGATAAAAAATTAATAGTCATGTTAATGAAAATTATAAAGTCTGTTTCTACAATGTCATTAACTATTGATAACTCTATCCAGCACAAGAAATATCTAGGAATTCATGGCTTTTCTGTCCAGTTTGAAACCAGGTCAGCCAGGCATATGAATTTGAAAGCTGATCAGGTGCTGTACTGGTTGCAACTCTTCAGGACGTTGAAGATAAGGAAGGCAATGTGGTAAACATATATCAAGGGGTGACTGTGAAATATTTCATCTCCTTTATATGCTTTTAGAATAGTTTTGCAGTCAGCCTGTGATATTCAGATAACTGAGATACTGATTAAGATTACAGTATACTTACAGTCAGATCTTGCTTTTCATGTTGTAAGATGGCTGAATCAAAGAGTAAAGGTTTAACCCTTTCCCTCATAGAGGACACCATGAAAAGACCTATGCGAACAACATAAAACCAGATCAGCCTGCGAGTAACTTGCAGTCTGATCAGGTTTTATGCTGTTCGCTGCTCCTTTGTGGTCTGGAGATGAGGACTTTATATTTAAATTTGGTAAGGTTTAACTGTGGTTTTCTGCAGATCAGGCTTTATGTGGTACCTATTGAGTGAGTCAAAATGAGTCTATATGAGGGAAAGGGTTAAATAGTCTTACATTGAGGGCTTACCGCGAAACTGTTCTGCATTTATAAAACTGAGGGATAGGAAATGTTTAGTGGTCAGGTGTTGACATACAAATGCTGTATCCAGCCTTGCAACAGAAATATTTAGTAGGACTAGCTGTCTTATCCCCATATACTATATAATTTGTTATACAGGGTGAATTTATGATTTCTTATATGTCCCCTATATTATGATTATGTGCAGCATTTGCAAAATGACATCGATTCAAATTCACCTTGGAAAAATATGCAAAACAACCTCCATATTTTTCAGCATTATTGATCGTTGCTAAATAATATTTATGGAAAATGGGTAAAAATCCACATAGTTTAAAGATGTATTTCCCTAGGTGGCCCAGTCAGAGGCCACTGTTACTGTTGCTGGGGGAGAATGATTGGTTCTCAAATTCAGCAGCTCTTGTTGAACATCATGACTCATCGGTAATCCAGCTTGGCCATAATGTTTTCCAATAATTGTATTGAAAGTTATAGGCAAAATAAAACTTAAAGAAGGCAAATATTCATTAAAAGGTCAAATGTAAAGCTGACAAACATGAAAAACAGTAATTTTCATATATCAGAGACTTTTTAGCTTGTCTGTTTTCCATAGAAAAAATGTTGAAGTATTGTCATCACTCTGGTGTCGCCATGTCGTTATTGTTGGCGTTAACATCAAGAAAAACTTAAACCTTGGTCAGAACTCCAAAACTTTTAAACTGTCTGCCATCAAACTTCATATACTTGTTCACTATCACAAGGGCTACATTTTCATCAATGGCCACAACTCTTAGATCCATTTTGACCTAATTTGTCTCCCCTTTTTTAAAATAATACCTAGTGTTTCCACCTGTATTTGTTGTTCTTGTTTGATTTAAGATTCTCTTTCTTTTCTCTCATTCTTGAAGTTGAAAGTATGTATCAATTTTTATATTATCCAAGTTCCAACAGTTAGAACTAAGTCCTCACCCCATCCCTAAAAATCCAGTTGTGCAATAATGATAATATAGTCATTGTCAGGACTTTTGTAGTTGGTTGTAGGTTCAAATCTTGTTTTGGCCAGAAATTGGCTCACTTTGGCAAAGTTGTTGGTAACCTTTTGTATTTTGTACTCAGTTTTAAATGGTGTTGCCAATTTAATTAAGATTATGGGGGAAATATAAATCAAGAACTAGTCTCTTATCACAACTTAGTCTTTGTAAACTCGGGTTTTAGAGTTTTTCAAAATTTTCCTATTGATCATTGAGATATAGACTGACAGGCCAGTATTATCTTAGGAATTGCCCAGTTTTTGACACTGTATTTTGTGAACCAATAGGGACCCTGTTTACAATCTGAGTTCAACCTTAGAACAAAGGCCACTGAAGGGAAACTGAAAACTTGCTACAAGGAAGGTTGTTATTCAGAGATGTTATTTTCTATGAACTCTGTGCTCTGGCCTTTGTTTGTAAGTTTTTGACCACCCATACAGATTTGACTGTATTTGTAGGTAGATGCATATGGCTGAATTTCAAAGAGAATTGTACATATAACTTAAAACTCTCAGCTGTTAGTACCAAGATGTTTTTCTGCTCACATTTTTAAATGTAAAACATATATGGGCTTTAATAAGGCATGTTCTTTTTCATAATTATGAAATAGAAATACATAAAATTAATATATTATTTATAATTCATTTAAGATTTTTACCAGTACATCATTACATGTATACAGTAACAAATAACAAACAAACACACAACTTGAAAGAACAAGAACAAAAAACAAGGCAGTATGAAAGTTTGAGAAACAAAGTACACAATTTAGTTGAACATCAGGAGCATTAATAATTGAATTATTCATTTAATTTCAAAGATGTCACAAACAAAGGAGATTTTGTATAAATGCAATACATTTCCAGTCAACTTCTGGGGTGCGTGATTGTGACAAGTGCTAGGCTGTATTGGATTGCCTTGTTCCTACCTGTGGTATTTACCTGTATGTTTTATAATTCATCTTGACTGACATTTCTGTCTTCTTCCATTAGGGTTTTTTGCCATGTTTTGCTTTGTTATAGTAATGTTGTAGTAATGTGGGAACAAATTTTTTGTCCAATGTCACATATTTTGAGTTTTTGCCTCTCTCCTCAGTTTATTGCCTGGCAAACAAAGGTTTCCCTTTAGGTGGGAGATTTCAAGAACCAGGTTGGGTGTGTTTGAATTACAATGTCCTGCTGTTCATCCCCCCATCTGTCTGTCTTCATCAGGACCACTTTTTACGCTGCCATTGAATAATAGGCATTTTTGAATATGATATACCGTCCCCGCAGGCCGAGTGGCTAGAGCATTCGTCTCAGGAGCAGGAGGTTGTAGGTTTGATTCCCGGCTGTGACAAGCCAAAGTCAGAAAAAATGGTACTGGTATAGCTCCCATGCTTGGTGCTCAGGATATAAGGGTAGTTTCAGGACTGGTTGGCCTGGTGTCAGGATAATATAACTGGGTGTGGTATCATGCCGCATGTCTATGGCGTGATGCTGCAGTTTGGCAGCACTATATTTGTCTTAAGTAGACATCATCTTCAAATGACTGAAATACTATCAGTGAGACATTAACCCTTTCCCTCATAGAGGAAACCATGAAAGGACCTATGCGAACAGCATAAAACCAGATCAGCCTGCGAGTAACTCGCAGGCTGATCAGGTTTTATGCTGTTCGCTGCTCCTCAGTGGTCTGGAAATGAGGATTTTGTAATTAAATTTGGTAAGGTTTAACTGTGGTTTTCTGCAGATCAGGCTTTATGTGGTACCTATTGAGTGCGTCAAAATGAGTCTATATGAGGGAAAGGGTTAAACCTAACAAACAAACAAATGATGTGTTTTGTTGACTGTGAGGCCTGACTAACTTTCTAGTAGAGGCCACTTGATATCCTCATCATATTGTATAAAATCTCTAAGTTTAATTATGTCATTAAGACTCTGACTTCATACAAAAACCCTTTTTTTTATTTTATGAATTTTGATTGCACAGTATGCCATTTTCCAATTCCTGTGTTTTTCATATTGATACATAATAAAGATATTTAACAATTAGAATAATTTAGAGCAGTATAGTAATAAAATCATTATGGAATGAATATCTGTCATTTAGTGTGATAACATGAAATTTTAACCCCAAAATAAATATGCCAGTCAAGGCAGTAGTCACCAAGATTGACATGATATTTTGAGGGTTAACTTTCTAAAGCTATCACAATGAATAACATCAGATATTTATTATCTATTTATTTTATTACACTATAGCTAAATTAAACAATTGTTAACCACTGATGGTTAGCCACTGGAGTTCAATTCATGTTTGCTTTAATGTTAACCCTTTCCCTCATAGAGGATACCATGAAAAGACCTGTGCAAACAGTATAAAACCAGATCAGCCTGCGAGTAACTCGCAGGCTGATCAGGTTTTATGCTGTTAGCTGCTGCTCAGTGGTCTGGAAATGAGGACTTTATAAATAAATTTGGTAAGGTTTAACTGTTGTTTTCTGCAGATCAGGCTTTATGTGGTACCTATTGAGTGCTTCAAAATGAGTCTATATGAGGGAAAGGGTTAATTCAGTTATTCACTGCATCTTGGTGGATAACAAAAACAGTTCAATTTCATGTAATTGCCTGACGATTTTACTTTCTAGCAGTAAATGTCAAAGACAATAGCAAATGTCAAACATGATGAATATCATGTGAGATTTCTGTAAATGTAAAACAGTAAAACAGCGGATAAGTCTTTATTTCCTGATCACGGTTCTATTGCAAATGTAACATTTAACAAAGTGAAGTATAATGTTTATTTTGATGACGCAACATATGTGAAAAACAAGTTTTAAGAAAGTCAAGGCCCATATATGGGCATCTGACATAAAAAAAATAGAAAAACAGAATAAAACCATGAAACACAGAGCGTCCACTTTGGGAATGGGAGATGGTGTGTACGGTCCTCAACTACGACATACCAAAGTTAATAAAATGGTACTGCAGGTAGCTCCCTGCTTGGTGCTCAGCATATATACAGGGTAATTACAGGAATGTTTGGCCTGGTGATAAGAGATACTGTAGTGTGGCAGTTCTATGTCTGTCTCAAGTAGATATAGTCTCCAAATGATTGAAAAAACTGTGAGATGTTAAACCCAACTAACAAACAATGGTTTGGAAATGAAGAATGGACACAGCAACTGGGACACGGCTTATCTGGCTGATTGAAAATAATGTTCAGGATACTTTGACTTTGCTATCATGTATAAGGGGATGGTCTGCTTAGAAAATCAAGACATAATAGAATATGATTAGGAATAAGCGTAGGGTCGGAGATAAAGATCTTGTGATAGAGGAGGTCAGGGAGAAAGGATGCCGTGGCAATGAAAGCAGGAAAAGACAGGTTAGCTACAGATGTCAGTATCTGGTAGATAATGAGACATAACTAGTGTCATTATGTAGAATCATGGGCCTGTTTCCTGCCATTCTGCAGCCAGAAATACAGATACGCATCTTGTTAGTCTCAAATTGTTTCTTTCTTGCCCATGGGAATTTTAACTTTCAGGTTATATATTAATCTAACTTGACATTTCCTATAAAGAAACAAGTATTGGTTTATTTTGGAGGAAAATTCTGAAATTTAAAACATTTTTGATATTTAAGGTAATCCATCCATCATTAAATTGTGAATAACTGATCATTGTCTATCAAGTGATCATGGGTATTTTTATGCTCACTGAAGGTGACGCATATAGTCGCCGCTTCGTCCGTCCGTCCATCCGTCCGTTTGTCCCACTTTCCTTGTCCGGACTATTTCTAAGGAACTAACGGCTTGAATTCAACAAAACTTTATGGGAAGCTTTATTACCAAGAGGAGATGCGCATATCGTTAGCATGACCCGGTTTTTAAAATGGCCCCTTACTTTTCAGCCTATAGTACATATTGCATGATTCTGTCTGGGCTATTTCTCAGGAACTAATGGCTTTAATTCAACGAAACTTTATGGGAAGCTTTATTACCAAGAGGAGATGGGCATATCGTCAGCATGACCCGGTTCCTAAATTTTTCAAAGAGTTATGGCCCCTTGACTTTTTGGCCTATAGTACATATTGCATGATTCTGTCTGGGCTATTTCTCAGGAACTAATGGCTTGAATTCAACAAAACTTTATGGGAAGCTTTATTACCAAGAGAAGATGGCATATCTCAGCATGACCCGGTTCCTAAATTTTTCAAAGAGTTATGGCCCATTGACTTTTAGGCCTATAGTACATATTGCATGATTCTTGTCCGGGCTATTTCTCAGGAACTAATGGCTTGAATTCAACGAAACTTTATGGGAAGCTTAATTACCAAGAGTAGATACGCATATCGTTGGCGTTGGGCTTTTCAGAAATAATGGCTTGAATTCAAGAAACTTTATGGAAAGCTTTATTACCAAGAGAAGATTTGCATATCATGGGGGTAACTTTGTCCCTCAATTTTTTACAGAGTTATGGTCCTTTGACTTTTATGCAAACGGTATATCTAGTATGATTCTTGTCCGGGCTATTTCTCAGGAACTTATAGCTTGATTTCAACAAAACTTTATGTGAAGCTTTATTACAAAGAGGAGATGCGCATATCTTCGGCTTTACCCAGTTCCTACATCCTCCCACCCATTGACCAAGGTCTTATTTGTAACAATGACGTTCTTCGGGGAGCATCTGTCAGTTCTACTGACTTTCTTGTTATAGAACTGGTATTATTTTAAATGCTTGCAACCCCTCATAGATTTGGAGCAAAAGAGCCTGTACTTTACTCCAAATCAATGGATGCTTTCATCTGTACTGGAGTCTCTTTAGGCATTTGAAGGGCCATGATTATTCAAATAATGGATGGATACCTTAATGTTGTGAGCTATATCACTATATATCTGTTGTTATATGTTTAACTTTTCCTGATTGAGGGATATCAATTAACCTTTTGATCGGTACAAGTTTCTTATGTTTACTGTTCCCTATTGCTGAGTGTTTAAAGTATTCCATCTCAGTAATGGTAGGTCACAGGTTCAGTGCCCATGAAAAGAGAACAAAAAAAAAGTTTAAACAAATAAGATGTGATATACTTAAAGTAATCCTCTACTTTACCTCATGAATATTCGTCTTCAATTGATGACTTAAATATTATTTTACTGAACGTATATTGGAATAAATACTTTATGAAACAGAGGATTTTTTTCTGCTCATTGTGCTTACCATTTAGAAAGCTGAGCTGCAATATTGTATATGCAAACATTAATTTTGTGTGTTTCCTCTGGTACTGGTGATTATTTTAACCCTTTCCCTCATAGAGGAAACCATGAAAAGACCTATGCGAACAGCATAAAACCAGATCAGCCTGCGAGTAACTTGCAGGCTGATCAGGTTTTATGCTGTTCGCTGCTCCTCAGTGGTCTGGAAATGAGGATTTTATAATTAAATTTGGTAAGGTTTAACTGTGGTTTTCTGCAGATTTAGGCTTTATGTGGTACCTACTGAGTGCCCTCAAAATGAGTCTATATGAGAGAAAGGGTTAAATTTAAAAATGGTGTCGGGTATTTAAGTGACATCTCCTATTTCCCGCATATGATTTAACAATAAAACCACAGCTTCCCCTTTTTCTATTTTTTTTTTTGACGTTCATTTTTACTATTTAACTTCCTGAGTATCTTTTAATACATTTTCTCTCAGTTTACTCCATTAATGAGTCTACAGATGTTTCTCTGCAGTGTACAGTATTCCCAAAACCAAACCAGCCACAGCAATACAATGCCTGCTTGGCTACTTTCCCTATCTCTCATCCTGATATGGATGAATAATCACCTACAGCACAAGTGTTATACTACTATATATTTCAGATCATTAAAATCTGAAATATATGTCCTTACTCTGTATGAGAAAAAAATAACACCAAAAAAACCCTGATGTTATCTGATACCTGCCATGTACATTTTCATACAATCCTTGACACTATCATATTTATAAATTAAACCATCAGTATGTTGGTATCATGGATCACAAAGTAGTGGTGTTTTGTATAGAACACCAGAGCACCAGTGTTGTTGAAGCTCAAGGCAATGATGATTGATTACCTGGCTTAATTATTAAATACTTTGTTGTGGAAATTCCAGTTATTTACATGCAGTGTTTATCTCCGGTAAATACAGCCAGGCCTCATGTCATTATTATGGATGAGGCTCAATTAACTTGTTACGAGAGATGTGCATTTTCTCCGCTTTCTTTTTTTAAATATGCAAAATGAAATTTTAAACCTAGAATAGAGATAAGAATTCTTTAAGTAGCAGTTTATGAAAAATTAGGAGAAATTTAAAGAAAGCTAGAAATCATCATACTTTTAACCTGATATTGCTAAAAAAATTATTTATATCATACATTTTGTTAACTGCATGGAAACGAGTGTAAATCTGTAGATAATTTTCAACCCCATTAAATTTATGCATGTTTTATAATGATGATAATGCATTTTTGTCTTCAAAAAGATGCTGATGCTTTATAAAGATGTGTAATAAAAATGAAGTGATGCCAAAAGAGACTAAAAATACTTTAGACTTTTCATCTCAGGCTTCATGAGGTAAATAATTAAAAGCATTTGTCTAAAAATAATTTGAGTCTCTGGTCAGACCATTTTTTAGCTTACCTGAGCACAAGGTGCTCAAGGTGAGCTTTTGTGATCGCCTGGCGTCCGGTGTCAGTTGTGCGTGGTCAACAATTTGGCTTTTTAACACTCTAGAGGCTATATTTTTAGGCCAATCTTCATGAAACTTGGTCAGAATGTTTGTCTCCACAAAATCTTGGATAAGTTAGAATTTACGTCATGTGGGGTCAAAAAGTAGGTCATGAGGTCAAATCTTAATAAAACCTTGTTAATACTCAGAGGCCGCATTTTTGGTCCAATCTTCATGAAACTAAGTCAGAATGTTTATTTCCATAAAATCATGGACAAGTTTTAATTTGGGACATGCGGGGCCAAAAAGTAGGTCATGAGGTCAAATCTAAGAAAAACCTTGTTAATGCTCTAGAGGCCACATTTTTGGTCTAATCTTCATGAAACTAAGTCAGAATGTTTATTTTCATAAAATCTTGGACAAGTTCGAATTTGGCACATGCGGGGCCAAAAAGTAGGTCATGAGGTCAAATCTTAGAAAAACCTTGTTAATGCTCTAGAGCCCACATTTTTTCCATATCTTCATGAAACTTGATTGGAATGTCTGTTTCCAATAAATCTTGAACAAATTTAAAGTTGGGTCATGTGGGGTCAAAAAGTTGGTCAATATGAAAAATCCAACATATGTTGCTCATTTGTAATCAATTGAGCGATTCAGGGCCATCATGGCCCTCTTGTTTGTGTGATGTATAAGTAGGACTGAAGCGGTATAAGGCAGTATGGCTGTACCATGGTATTTTGTCTTGTGGTATTGTGGTACATTAATTCGTAGTTTCGGTTTGTACCAGGTACAAATTGGCAAAATCCAAAGGAGTGCCCCAATGTCTTATCGGTCTAATGGCTGCTGTATATCCATTGACATATAACATTCTGTCTTGACAATGTAAACTAAACCCAAAATTTGTGTTTAGAAAAAGTTTCCTAGAATGTAAATAGATAGGAAAATTATGGCATCTCACTCAAGGAGTATTTGAGGTGAGAGATGCTCTAAAACAAAAGAGGCCAATGTCAGTTTCTGTTAGGAAGCATCTTGTTGCTTGGTGATAGACTGGTTGCTAGAGAGTCAGTTCTAACAGGCCTATATTTCAATAAGGAGTCCGCAGCATCAGTGTCGGACAGTTAATGCTTCCATTGATTATCTCAGACTGCTGGTGGAGGATAGTTAGCGGTCTAACAATCCTTGTTCAGAATCGATGGAGAGTGACTCAATCTGAATATGAAATTTAGAAAGGAATTGCTAGACTTGATGTCTAGGGTGCCGTTTTGGTTTGGAAACACCGTGAATTATCTATTTAGTCAGCATACCAGACCTTAGAATGCTGCGATCAGTTTTAATGTCTCGCGGTATATCATGAGCCTGTTGAATATAAATGGGTGCTCAATTCCATATAGGTTTTTCATTTTTTGGATGTTTGGTTTGTTTTTAAGGTAATCCATCCATCATTGAACTGTGATCATAGTCAATCAAGTGGTCATGGGAATTTTATAGTATATGCAAGTCTCCATAGACTTAGAGCAAAAGAGCTATAACTCTAAGTCAATGGATGCTTGCCCTTAAGTCTTTTTAAGCATTTGAAGGATCATGATAAAATTCTAAAATAGTTAAACTTAATTGATTTGTTTTACATCGATTATGAAACAAGTTATCACAACTTAAATTAATCACATGCAATGGCTGTTAACCCTTTCCCTCATAGAGGAAACCATGAAAAGACCTATGCGAACAGCATAAAACCAGATTAGCCTACGAGTAACTCGCAGGCTGATCAGGTTTTATGCTGTTTGCTGCTCCTCAGTGGTCTGGGAATGAGGATTTTGTAATTAAATTTGGTATGGTTTAACTGTGGTTTTCTGCAGATCAGGCTTTATGTGATACATATTGAGTGCGTCAAAATGAGTCTATATGATGGAACGGGTAAAGAATCACAAAATTATTCTAACATTATTACTTTGCACAATTGATTAATTTTTAGGTAGGGTTTATTCTAGAGTCATCAAAACCTTAGATATTTGAAAAATAAGTATAAATAATATTTTTCAGTAAGACATAAAATCTCTATTAGTCTATGATAAGGTCAATTTTGATGGTACATATTTAATTTTGTGGATAAATGATATAGTTAACATGAGGTCTTGTGATACCAAAGGAGATGTCTAATCTTAGTCTGTTTTGTTTGCCATTGCTTCAATTGAAACAAAACTATATATGGAAAAGAGTTAAGCAAGGACACATAAAAATCATGAGATTTTTATACTGGTTACTCTAAATTATTTGGACCTTTATTAACATGTTCGTACAGAAGGCGAGAATTCAAGGTCACTGGCTGTATCGAGTTACCCCATTTAACTCACACGCCCTGATATTTCTTTTATCATTTCCTATCTAATTCAGGTGCAAGTACCTATCGTATTTTACTGTGGTATATCAGTTTTGCTTCATCATTGTGATGATGTGTTGTCAATGTTTACTTCAGTATCCTGTTTCCTAATGCATATTTATTTCTTTTTTTTTCTTTTCTTGTGCATGAAATTTAAATCCTGAATTTGTATTTTCAAAGAAAGAAATTTAAGATGTAATGGTTGCTTTTCAAAGTTTTCTGTGTGATTGTGTGAATATTGATTTTTATTTTTGTATACAAGTATTGGTAGTGCTGATGAAGATTCAACAAAGTTAAAGCCACATATTATGTGGCTTTAAATTTGTTGAAGTGACATATAAATAGACAGCTATAGTATGATATAAACTAGGTATCAAGCCAAGGTATGTAAGGATCTGACCCATATTAAATATCTTTGCTTCTTATTTCCATTGCCAGTATAGTCTAATCTGTCGTAAGCGACCAGTCAAGAATTTTGACTGTACCTTGCAGGTGGTTGATAATGAAGATCACATGTATGATAAAATGTCTATATTAACCCTTATCCTGCTGGAACTGTAAGTGCTGACCTTTGCCACCAGTAAAGAGCCAGGCCAGCCTGCACTGATGTGCAGGCTGGCCATCCGTGCAGGCTGGCCTGGCTCTTTACTGTTGGCTGACCAACTACAAGTTTTAATCTTGTTATCCCTAAAATTGATAATGGACAGTTAAAAAAAAAAAGATGCCGACTAAGTCCATTTGAGAAATTCTGCAGGTTAAGAGTTAATGGAATCTGAAAGCTGACTGCATTAAACAGGTTGGTCACATAGTACAGGTAGCTTTTGTATGGATAACTGAGTGTATGTATGAATTGTCTGTTAGTCCATCTAAGCCAGCCTTCTGTTTTACCTTCAACCCATCTGTCTTGACTGGATTAAGAGCAATAGACATATCAGTTGCTATGTGGTGTGTGTTTTCTCTCCATTTGATGATGATGCAGCTTCCAGCCCTGTATTATTCATGACATCTGGCTGGTTTATGATGGACGACAAACGTAATCTGCCCTGACAGACAATGGGCTGCCGGCAATCTGCCTAGTTGTGATGATCCTCATTGTCATAATCATTGCTTTATCATCATCATCATCATCATCATCATCATCATCATCATCATCATCATCATCATCATCATCATCATCATCATCACCTCTGTCACCATTGTCATCATTATTATTGTCTCATTATCATATTATTATTGTCTCATTATCATCAGCTGCAGCTGCAGCAAAACCAGTTAAATCATTATCATCATACATTTCTTTAAGCTGAGTAGGACTTTTTGTCCATTTCCATAGAAACTGAAACTGCATACATAATTGAGCTACTTAAGTGACATATAAGAATAATAATTACAGGGAAAATATTTAGAGTGTTAGAGCATGTGGAGTTCTGTAAGCTGTGTATTAATCTTGTTGCTTATTACAGACGCTAAATATACTTAAGTCTGAGAGAGTACTGGTGCTGTTATTTAAGGGAGAGTGAAAAGTAATTCATTGTTTCTGGTGCCTGTCAGTATTCATTATATAGGAACTCACAGTATTGTGTAACTCTTTAACCCTATACTGTATGAGAGACTTAAGTTATGATCTGTTTATTTATTTAAGGTTATTTATTTTACGTCATTTGAGGAACAAGTTCTTACAACTTATACTAATCCGTCTGGATGGTTCCTGGCATAGACCAGTACTTTTTGCCGGGGAAGTTCATAAAAAATCTTTGCCATCACCGTAGTTCAAATCCACAACATTCAGATCTACTGAGTCGGGTAAGTTATCACCAGACCATGGCATCTTCGCATCCTGTAAAATCTTAAGATCAGATGTGTGTGTTCAGTACCACACGCACAAGAGCTTGTCAAAGTTTCTGATCATTCAAGTGCTTGTTGGTGTATTCCCCATTCCTCATAATGAATAATACCTAATACAGAGACCTTGATGGTCATGGGTGCTTGGGGAGTGCTAGTATTACTGAACGCATGTCAGCTGTATTTGACATGGAGTCTAATTTTTACACTGATTACATCTCAGCATTGCCTATAAGGTGAGAAAGTGAGACTTCAAAGACAAACCAAAATGAGAGTTGTTTTCAGTCTGAACATTTTTTTTCACTGGATTATCATATGGGTTTAATGGTATGGTTTGATGGCGAAGGCTGTAGAATTGAACTCATGTACATTTTCTCAAGGGCAGCTGTAAGTGTAGTGAAAAACAGGATGTGCTGTTTTTATGCAAAATTAATTTCACTTCAAATCAGTAAGATTAACTGCAAGGCTGAGTGATATCAATCAGTGAAAATATTTCTGGGTTTGAATGGAGTCAACTTTGTGAAATTCCAGTGTATTGAGTCACGCAGCAGCCAGGCAGCCAATTGATCAATTGATTGTATTTCTTGGGATATCAGATAAGTTTGAGAATCCTAAATTTCACCAGCCCAAATCCACTTCCTTATCTGGAGCATGTTGCTATGCGTTTTGTGTGATTCAAATCTTGACAGTAGCGCAGTGGTCTGGGTATTCCCTCTCTTCAGTCTGCATCAAGTCATTAAAAAAAAAAGAAAAAAGAGAAAATCCCCCACCCCCTACCAAAAAAAACAAACAACTGTTCTTGAGCATTTCAAGCCATATTTTCAAGGTCTTGTGTGAGTCTCACAACGTATTTAATATGATCTTCGGCTCAGACTCAGTGTTGTACTCAAATCCCTATTGAAACTAATCGGCATAGCCTTAATTAGTATGAAAAATGTAATTAAATACCATTTTTATTTTCAAGAACATGTAACCAGACTTCAAAATTGAAATTCTTAGCCCAAATCCCAGTATATATTATTCGTGTACATACTGATTTGTAAAATCTGCAACAAGGCAGAAAGTAGGAGATTGAAAATTTTAACAGGAATGAAAATCATTTTACCAGTCTTAGGCTGTAGGCCTGTGCTAATTTTGACCACTGAAATTTGATGGCAGGACATTTATTATCATCCTTGGTGTGAAGGAGACAGCTAGAGTTGTCACATTCCTTGTGTGATTGCTTGTCTACCTGTTAACACCCACTGTTCACATTGAAAACATTGGGGCCATAAATCCCACTCTTTGCTTGCCTTCCAAATGTTTTGAAATGAAAATCATTTTTAAAGTAGCTGCTAAAGATGATCAAATGCTTGAAATGCTATGTTCTCAAGTGTGTTTATCTATTTACTATGTGTAAGGTGAGAAAATAGCTTTGATATATTGTATACTTTGTATGCATTAAGGGTGTTGATGGATTTGAGATTAAAGCTACGTATGTTATCACTTGCAGTGATTTCTAATCCTCAAATCTTGAAATGACACAGCAGAAAACTGAAAAGCGTCAGGTATGTCAGCTTTGGTATGATTTGTTGAGTCATAAAGTCTGTCTTCATGGTTTTTATACTTACCTTCGAAAGATAAAAATGATACAGCTGAAAAACTTAAATGTTCTTCACCCCCCTGTCTTACCGTAGCCTTCCCATCTGTACAAATAAAGTGATGGTAACTTGAGTCGTGCTATTTATTACCTGAACCAAGTGTTGAAATAGTGTAACTGTAGATTTCCATACAGATGTCATTACCTTCGGTATGCACTTAATGTATGTATGCGTGGCCTGGTATTTATTAGAGTGTGTTGGGGAAAAAAAGAGGCTGTTATAAGACATACATATCTTTTTTGTGTGTGTTGGTATATTTCACATGTTCCTAGCACGGTGGTTACGTGCATTGTATAAGACTTGGGTGTGGTTCTAATGGACACAGGATGTAATGGAAGGGGGTGAGGGGAGTGTGCTGGACACATGGGGCTCATACTGACCATGACTTGTTTTCCAGTGAGAGATGAGAGACGGGGCACTACCCTTGTGGACCTACACAAGCCAGAGGGCAGCGGACTCGGGCTTATCATAGCAGGTAAGGGCATGACTGTTTATATTTACTTCTTTCTATATTGTCTTATTGTATTAACCTTGTGTGCACCTTGGCTTTCAAAGACATATTTCATATATGTCTCCAACATTAGATAAAAACTATTTCTGTTAATTCAATAAAATATGATTATAACTTCTTTTTTGTGACAAAAGTAACATTTAGGGAGGAAGGATTTGCATCTTATATATACTAATCCAATCCCACTGGATGGTTTTTGGGTTGTACTAGTACCTTGAACCTGTTGTTCAAGGCCCTGAACAATTCTCACCAGGCCCCTAGATAGGGATCAAACCTGCGACATTTGGACCCATAATCAGTGAAATGTACAACTGCTGGACCATCATGTGCTCATCTTCCCAAATAACTGCAGTTTAAACATAATGTGAAATGTATCCTATTGATATACCCCTGCTTCTGAGTAGTAGGGGTGATATATGGATCATATATATTACATTGTGTTGCATCTCGTTACATCTCGTCTCATCCTTCTCTCACATAACATGAAGGACAATATCCTAACAAGATGGGATGCGAGGGTATTAATCACTTTTGGTGATAGTTCTAGTTGCACAATAACTTTTTTGGTAAGAGCATGTATATCATGATTCACATTTTGATGATTATACAGTGATTCAGATTGGACCCACTTTTCTTAGGATAGTTGTCCTTAATGGTCAAATTTTTTAGGTCATTTGTCCTAAATCACAAAGAAAAATATTTTTGGATGTTTTTGTTAAGGTAAAATGAGTTATAAGACATTTAATAAATGATTGTTATCATCATCATTATTTTCAAGTTCAGTTTTTTGATGCATGAGTGATGATAGTAATATGACATACCTCAAGGTAGTACTACATATATTTAATATGAAAATCACATACACACACACAGTGTCATGTGCAAATGAATATTCATATACATACAAGAAGTCTCTACACTTGTCACTATAACAACTGCAAGGTTACTATAGTAACTTAATTGGATTACCGGATGAGAGCCATAATTAAGATATACAGTTGAACCTGTAATAATGGCCACCTGTATTGGTCAACCTGCATTTAAAGGTCAATCTTTATATTACCAAACTGGCATATTGTTACAATTTAACCTTCATTTAGTGGCCATCTCTTTAAAGCAGTCATTTTCTCCTGTTCCCTAGACTGACCGCTTAACACAGGTTTAATCAAAAAAAAAATTCAGCTCTTAACCCTTACCCTGTTAGAACTGTAAGTGCAACCTTTAAAACTCCTGGTTACTTGCTAATACAAGTTTTCATCTTGTTATCCCTAAAATTCATAATGGACAGTTCCAAAAAAGGTGCCGGCTAAGCCCATTTGAGAAATTCAGCTGGTTAAGGGTTAAAAGTAACAAGTATGCTCATCAGATTTTACACTGCCATCAGTACCTTAAATGTAACTCAGCAAATCCTGTCCAGATTGAGCTACATTTGATCAGGCTGTTCTGGTGCTTTTCAGTTGTTTTACCTGCACTGTCAAAAACTGAGATGCTAGTTTCATTGTCACATTCTTTGTTCAGATTTTCTTCACCAACTTCATTCTCACAGGCACTGTTTGTAACATTGCCAGATAAAGAAAAAATGAGCAATGTCAAATATCAGAATACGGCAGCTTATATATATATAAAACAAAAATGTATCCCAGTTATTTACAAAAAACACACATCTTTACTAGCAATAGTTGCTTTTTCTCACATTTCAACAATACTCTCAGTCTGAGATCGTCATGAACTGAAATCTTTGAAGATATATCTCTGGAATTTGACTTGTGATAAAGAAAGATTGACATTTCCTGTTCAATGTTTCTGTAATTTTGCAAACTACTCCGGATATAAATTATTGTCTTCCAGCATTTATAATTAAAGAAAACACAAAAAGCCGTGTCAATAACTGGCTGATTTAATGTTCAGAAAATCAATATAATTTAGAGTAGTATGCAAATGTGCTGTCTTTTTTTAGTCCTAAAACCAATCACTACTGAGTGGCTACTGAAAATGTCATTAATTCATTTATCAATAGCTTCTACAGTAACTTCATTAAAACCGTTTGCTTTATGAAGACTTATTTTGACTCATCAGCAAACAGACCAACCAGATAACAGCTCCGAAGGCATTGTAGGTTCTTTTCAACATCTGAGTCACATTCACCAAGAAAAATCATTGTTTTTATTTATTTAGTTCAGAAAATTAATATTTGCAAAGTCTTAAATTTTTTATGAATATTCATGAGGTAAAAGATTAAGCATTGGATGAATGCAAGATTTTGAAGGTGGTCTTTTTTATGAGACCCTCTCACCATGAAGTTAAGACAAGTTAAAAAAATCACCCACACACACTGTGTACGTTACGGCTGTAGGTTATAACCTAACATTGTACCGTGTAATATGATTGGATTATTTTCCGCTCCATGGACACGGTTTCCCGGTTTATTACAATTTTATTCGAAATCAATATAGATCCAACATTCCAGTATAATTGTGTAGGGTTTTACAGTGTTGGAGGAGGTGATGTTTCCTGCTGCTTGCAACTATACGCCCAGCGCTGATGGCAGTCCGTTTTATGGTTCACCATGGTGGTTGTAACTCTACGCCCAGTGCTGATGGCTGTCCGTTTGGTGGTTGTAACTTGGACCACAAGGTTATAACTGGAGATATATTTATGTAATCTGTTATCTCTCAGATACAGTACTTTGGAGCCAGTATAACCCTTTCCCTCATAGAGGACACCATGAAAAGACCTATGCGAACAGCATAAAACCAGATCAGCCTGCGAGTAACTGGCAGGCTGATCAGGTTTTATGCTGTTCGCTGCTCCTCAGTGGTCTGGAAATGAGGATTTTATAATTAAATTTGGTAAGGTTTAACTGTGGTTTTCTGCAGATCAGGCCTTATGTGGTACCTATTGAGTGCGTCAAAATGAGTCTATATGAGGGAAAGGGTTAAGATTCTTGGAAGGCCAGATCAGATTCATTCTGAAAAGGCTTTATAATAAGAGTCTAATTTAATGGTACTTACTTGTACAAGTAGTGAAAGTAATAAATTTGGAATTTTATTGATTTGCTGGCTGATCCAGCTTAACTTTAATTGGCACTAATTCCACGAACGTGACTTAGCGCTGCGTATTACATTGTAAATTAAATACTAGGAATCTTTTTCCCCGTTCATTTTTCGATCCCTAGTGGAATATAAAATAATATATATGATAAATATTATGGTATTTACCTAGTTTAGTTTGATTCAAACTTATTATTTATTTTACATCAGTGGGGAAATAAGTTTTTACAACTTATACTGACCCCTCTCAACAGTTCCTGGGTTGGACCAGTACTTTGTGCCCAGGAAGGTTATAAAAATTCTTTGCCCCCAGTGGGGTTTGAACCCACAATCTTGGATCTGCAGTCAGGTATGTTACCAATGCACCTCGGCACCATTTACTTGATTACTATATGGAATGTGTTCATGTCGTGTTCAGTATTAAATGTATAAGTTACTTAGTGCATAGAATTGTTAGTGGAATTCGAACATGATTGCATAAGTATTTCTCATTGAATTCAAGGTATAGAGAAAATGCAATTAATAACTTCTTTTCAAGGTCAGTTTCTTAAAACAAAGTTCAGGTTAGTGTCTAAATAAAAATTGACTCCTGGATGATGTTGTTCCCTTGTAACCTAACAGTCTCGTAGAAGGACAGAGAATCCTGTTCCAGACTGGTAGACGCATATTCATATCCTTTATCCTTGAGAAATATTGTAATCCTATATTTAGGGCCATTGCTTCCTTTCCAGGCAGCAGCATTAAAGCACCACTTGAATTATCCCAAACCTTCAAAGTGCAGGTTTTCTTTGGTCCCATCATTAAAGCTGCAGACAAACACTCAGCCTTCTTGTATTTAGGCATTGGCAAGCTGACTTGCAGAAATCGTTTGACCTAGATCTATGTTGTCAGCAATATTATATGTCCAATGTCATGGTCCAGTGGTATCATACCTTACTGTGGATCCAAAGGTTGTAGGTTCAAACCCCATATGGGGCAAGGATTTTTCATGACCTTGACTGGTCAAACCCAGGAACTGTCGAGAACAGAGGGATTAGTATAAGTTGTAAGAACTTGTTTCCCAATAGACATAGAATAAATAAATTTAAACTAAATGTTCAAGGTCAGTCATACTGGTGATACAGCTGGTTTAGGAGCCAGTTTATCAACGCCTAAGTCTCAGGTTTGATTCTTGACCTGGCTCCTTTTCGTGATTCTTTTAAAATTTCTTACCACAGTTCAAAGCAAGAAACCTGTCAGTTACTTGCTGATTAGTCATCTTTTATATTTATTATGCTTGTTTTTCCCAAAAATATTTCATTATTTCTCTTTAAAGACAGGAATTTCAAAGTGGAAGTAATTAAATTATAGGAATAGGCAATAATTTAATCATTAAAAAATACTCCACTAGAGGAACATCTGTTAACTTTTTATATCCTCACAATAGTGGCTTGTACTTATGACTGTCCATTAGATATAAAGACATTTCCTTAGGGTATATGTATTAATATTAATAACACATCATTTATTGTTATAAAAACGTGTGCTTAAAAACTGGTATGATAAAGATTCATTTTTATATCAATAGTTTCCTGTGACTAATGTTTTTTTTATTGTATACATATTTTTCTATGTAATTAACAGAATCAACCACTGATATGAAGGAGTGTACATTAGCATGTACATGATAGTATAGTTCCCTGATGATGACTTCAGCATACAAAGTCATGCACTCCTTAGGTGGTTAAAATATTTTAATCCTTTCCATGCTAAATTTCTTAAATGGACTTGTCCTTCCTTTATTTTGGACTATACCATTAGTTGTTGAAGGGGGTGCTTGCAGAAAACTTATTGACTGAATTGTGAACAGTGCAGCACATGATCAGACTGCACGGATGTGCAGGCTGATCTTGGTTTTCACTGGTTATGTTAAGGCAGTCACAATTGCTGACATTGCATTGCAAGGAGTTAAAGTGCAGGTAATTTTCCGTCATAAATATCCAAGTGCATGTTTAAGTCTAAATCTTAGACCAAGTTAGAGGTATTTTATAGAGAATTGTGGTTCTTATAGAAAGGTTGAGATAGTGCTTTTGCATTAACATCTGTACACCACATAAATTATTCATACATCAAAGATTGAAATGATTTTGTTCTGGCTTATGTCATTATTATGATAAACCATTTTTTGTCGTAAATAAATGTAAGGGAAGTAAACAATTAAAAAAAAATTGAGGAAAAAAATGCAATAACATAAACATTGTCGGTTTATACATTACAAAAATCTAGAGGAAGTACAGGCACATGATAATAAATCACCAGTTGCACTGGAGGTAGAGACATCAGTGTGAGGTTACACCTTTGTAACCAGAGTCAAGTATCAGTATTTCACATTGGTGTCTGAAGATGAGGGGCTAGAGCATGTGACTTTGTCTGTTTATCACTATCTGCCTGTTGTTCAAAGACTGGGGTTTCTGAATCCGTGTTTTTCTGTCGTTCACTTCTGTGTTTAATGGTTTATAAGCCAGCATATTTATTTGAATGTCAGGTGGGAAACAAGTCCTTGCAAGAGAATTTATCCTTCTTGACAGTTCCTGCATTGGACCAGTACTTTGTGCCTGGGAGGGTCTTTGAAGATCGGCTTCAAACCTACAACCTAAGGAACTGCTGTCATTAACATTACCAGTGGACAATAATTAGTAGAATTGATACCACACGACCCTGCATAACTTCATAAATAATCTTTTCATAATTATATATATATATACATGTATATACATAGCTTTGATGAAGGGAATCATGCTCCTGGTGTGGTGATATAAGTTTATTGTCGTATGCATGCTAATCTGGACCTTGCCTAGGACGATTTACTGTACAGAGGCTGGGATGGCCAGAAATCACCATAGATTCAGTAGATATCAGGTATTAACAATATCTCAGGGCAGTTTGTTATAGGATGAACCCAGGAAGATAAAATATTCTAAGCATGTGAACTGTGCAGTACAATGTTAATGGTTAATGGTTTGTGTGCCAGTCTGTCTCCTCTGATCCCTCCTCCCTCACACTTACAAATACCTGTACTGTGAGTTAACATACCTGGGGCAGGCTTATTAGATAATCAGGGTTTAGGTAAAATGTAAACTTTCTAATGCTCATACATTGAATATCATACCAAGCTGGAGTGAAATCCTGTTGTAAGAAATGCCATAAGGTCCTGCATACATGACTGCAAAAACAAAGGCTGTGGGTTTGAACCCTTTCAGGGGCAAGGATTTTTCATGGCCTTTCTAGGCACAAAATACTTTTCCAACCAAGGATAGGGTTTCATAAAAGTTGTGAATTTTTTTATCCCAGTCAATGTGTAAATAACTAAGATCTTATTTACATGTGAACCAGTCTCAGGCCCAGATCAGACTGGTAGCAATCCTCTGTCTGAAAGGGATTTTTTTTTTTTCTGATCTCAAAGGTATTGCCTTGCATTCAGGTAAGGGTAATGCTTGCAACTGTTCGCCATTGTTTTGAGGTTTTTTTTGGGGTACATTCTATATGCTACGGTACCACTTACAAAAGTGACTGTTAACCTGTTAATGGGTGGATGTATATATGTTGTGAGCAGCCTAAAAGCTGTCAAACTTATGATTTACTGGCAAGATGATCAAGTTTTATACTAGTCCCATAATTATAGGTCATTTCTTTAATATAATTCATTTGTTAACTTTTATGACTATGAAGCAGGAGTCTTAAATGATTGCACAAGTCATTTATTTGCAAATAATTTAGATCTAGAATTGATTTTCGCCATGGCTTGAGTTTGAGCTTGAGAAAAACATAAAATCTTCAATAATATAGGAAAACATATCTCCATTCATGTTAAACAAAGTTAAGTGACTATCTTGACATAAATAGTTGCTGTACAGACTTGCAATGCTTGTTCAGAAATGCATCATTTAGGTTATGTTATTTCTTTGGGAAACAAGAATGGTGAAATATGTTCCTATATATCTTAATTGTTATTACGTATAAATAGTTTGATGGAATTTGAGATAGTTTTGATCATACAGTCATTTTTTAAATGGTATATGAAACAATGGATTTTTTTTTGCTGTGTATATTGTGTAAGATTTGAGCTACAATATTGTTTGAGCAGACGAGACCCTGATCAGACGGCTCCTTCCAGCAGCTGCCTGATCTTACCAATGCATCAAGTGTGAAAAGTTAAAACACAATGATATATGAGGATATTACACAGCACTTTTGAGAAAAAAGGTAGAGGAACTCATTATACATATATATTTATCTATATCTTCATTTATTTTTGAGAAACATATTTATCAGTAACTGTGAAGTGATAAAGACACTTGACTGCCTGGAACCTTAGTTTTCCTATCTCCTGTGTAATAAACGCTTGAGAGTCCCCAGCAGTCTCTATGCATCTATCATCACACTCACAAACTGAACTGTCTTAACCCCAATCTCCTTGTCTTTATGACTGATATATAGACAGATGTCTGATTTAGCGATGAAAACCCTCTCTTTAACAAGATAACATGTTCAAATTGTCACCTCCGTGGGTCATAGTTACAGCCAGTGTCCTCAAGATTGAAACATGTCTACATCGTGATATCTTCAAATGTCTCCACAGCCCTGGTTTTTATACAAGTTATGAATAATTTGGTACACTGAGCATGAATTACGACCGACAAATACCTCAAAATAATGAATGCTAAGTAAACATGGGCTACATTCCTCGCTGCATTCTGTCAGCTGCATGCTTATGTGAGCAGCATAACTTATATCCAAATTACTTTAGCATGGCTGCACTTTCTTTTTTGATTTATGTAAGTTAAATTTTAATTTGAAAGAAAGGTGTAGCATAGAAGTAACGGAATATGGGGAAAAAAATAAATATGAAGTGCAGAACTGTCACAGTTAAGTAGATAATTATACAGGTGTTTTTCAAAAAGGAAGGGGGAAAAAAGAGGACTCTGTTTCATGGTTTGAAGTATGCAGGGCTAGACCCCACAAGACACAAGTAATTGACAAGGAAAGAGATCTGAAACATACTGCATGATGCAGTTGTTTTATACTTTATTCTTTTTTTTTTCATGAATATTCATAAACAAATTTTTGTCTTGATGAATATTAATTTACTGAACTTTAAATAGAAAATATGAAGTTTTCTTCGACGTACAAACTGTTTAGGATCTGAGCTACAATATTGTATGAGCAAACAGGGTCAAATTCCATCAACAGTTCTTAGTGCTTAGTAATACTTAAATACTTAAGGGCAAATTTCATTAGTTTTGTTTCTCTAATAAAAATACCCAAATATTTCATTTCTTAACATTTTTTGTTAGTTATTAAGGTAATAATTCATTTCTGCTTTGTCCTATACTTGAATATTTCATAAAATAGTACTAGTGGAAGGTGTTTCTACCCAGTTTAAAAATTTAAGTATTACTAAGTGCTAAGTATTAATGGTGGAATTTGAGCCGGGAAGGCTCTGGTTAGACAGCTTACTCCAGGAGCTGTCTGATCTAGGTCTTCCCTGTTTGCCATTGCATCAAAGCACTATATGAAGTAATTAAAGGGTTAAACTAATGAGGTTAGATGGTAAACTGGTCCAAGCGACCAAGTGATTAGAGTGCCTGCCATGAAAGTGGGAGTTCTTGGATTTGATCCACAGCCCTGATATATACTAGAGTCATTAACCCTTTCCCTCATATAGACTCATTTTGACGCACTCAGTAGGTACCACATAAAGCCTGATCTGCAGAAAACCACAGTTAAACCTGACCAAATTTAATTACAAATCCTCATTTCCAGACCACTGAGGAGCAGCGAACAGCATAAAACCTGATCAGCCTGCGAGTTATCGCAGGCTGATCTGGTTTTATGCTGTTCGCATATGTCTTTTCATGGTTTCTTCTATGAGGGAAAGGGTTAACGATAGTACTGCAGGTATATCTCCTTTGCATGGGGACAGCTCCAGTTCTGGTTGGCCCACTGCCAGGCTAATGTTACTGGATGTGGTATTATTCAATTATCTTAATTGGCTTGATATCGCAGTGATGCAGAACTATGGTACATCTTTATCATATAGACAAACGCCCCCAAATGATATGAATACTGTTGGTGGGATGTTAAATCCATGCAAACTGCACCGAGTGCCATATCAGGCTACAAGAGATTCCAAGTCTGATCAGGTTTTAATGTGTACTTTTAGTTAAGGTTGCTTTGGTCCTGTGGTAATGCTTCCTGACTTTAGATCCAAGGGGTTGGAGTTTGATCCCTGCAGGTGTGGAGAATATTGTAAGACCCTCCCAGCACAAAGTACTATAGGCATTATGTGTTCACTTGCCTCAGTTCAGTAATATACAGTTTAAAAACTGATCAACTTGCATTTTTGTCACATACTTGCCTGATTCTAGTGCAGGTCTGACACATTTCATTTTCTTACTGTGTGATAACAGGTGATATGTATTAAGCTTTATAGTTGTTGCACAATGAGATAATAACCCATATCTCGTGATATGTTATGGTCATCCACATTACTTTGATGAGTTGGTAATGGCATTAATGACGTTATCTCATATAATTATACAACAGCTGTTTGTATTATGGTGGAAACTGTCCATAGCAACATAACAATCAGTGTGTTTCAGACTGACTTACGCCTACACTTTATATCCTCTACCTCATGAATATTCATGTACAAATTTATTGACTTGATGAGTATTAACCCTTTCCCTCATAGAGGACACCATGAAAAGACCTATGCGAACAGCATAAAACCAGATCAGCCTGCGAGTAACCCGCAGGCTGATCAGGTTTTATGCTGTTTGCTGCTCCTCAGTGGTCTGGAAATGAGGATTTTGTAATTAAATTTGGTCAGGTTTAACTGTGGTTTTCTGCAGATCAGGCTTTATGTGGTACCTATTGAGTGCATCAAAATGAGTCTATATGAGGGAAAGGGTTAAATTACTTAAATTTAAATGATATATGATGCAATGGAGTTAGACCGTGTAGTCTGCACCACAATGTTGTATGAGCAAACAGAGGTAACCCTGATCAGACAGCTCCTGAAAGAAGCTGTTTGATCTGGGTCTGCTCTGTCTGAGTTCATTTGTCACAAACAAAATCGTCTGGTCTTTAGTGTAAACCAGGTCAACCATTGACTACCTTATCACAGTGTAGCTATTGGATAGTCTGTATGTCTATTTGAATACACCGGTAAACACTGGAAGTCTATCCGGAAATCCTGTAGATCCAGACTATTCAGTTTATGAATTTTAACATAAAGGATGAAAGACCTGTTGCCAACTTGAAACTTATTTAAGTCAGGCATCCCTTTCTGATAATGGAACCCATACAATTACTCAGTATGGTTGGTATATGAAAATAAAACTTTGCTCCTAATTTTCACATTGAGCTACTAGGTTTTTTTTTCTAATGAGGGAGCTTATATGTCTCCCAAGGTGAAAAAAAAAATGCATATTTATTTCCTTTTAACGGAGATATCCTAGACATACAGGAGACATTTAGTGGCTTTTTTTCATAAGACATGGCCATTTCACCTTTTACCACTCAAACTTTCCATGTGCAATCATTTAACACTTAACCTGATATGGATTCATTTTGATACATTGACAAACATATAAGACCCAGACCAGGAAGGAGCTGTCTGATCAGGGTTTCCTCTTGTTTGCTCATACAGTATTGTTCCTTAGATTCTACACAGTCCTTAGGGCAAAGAAAAAAATTAATTATAAAGTTCAGGAAGTTCATATTTATCAAGTTATAAATTTGTATATGAATATTCATAAGGTATAGGGTATAATATTTAGATGTTTCAACAGTCATTTTCTGGATTTCTCTATTGAGAAGCTGTCTAGAAAACTGCTCTAATAGGATAGTTACGTAGTAATTAGATGTTGAACCTCAGCTGCCCGTGTCAGTCTGAAGCAGTGTTCGCCTGTCAAAACACCCTGGCTCAGTTTTCATGTTCCCTCCATGTATGATGCCACACCCTTCACCCACATTGTAGGGCCCCGCCCAGGCATAGGGTGGTGTTTGATGTGAAAAATAATAAATAAACATTGCTGGTTTATATCAGTTGTTATTGGGGGTAAAAAAACCCACAATATTCAGGGCTCAATCTTTAAACACCGGCATATCTTGAGAGCTTATATCCATTTGAGCCATTGAGTATCAGTGGTGCCTCTTTGACTGAGATGTTATAGTTGCCATGGTTGTGGGTTTGAGTCTTGGTTTGGTCACTGGTATTTCATGTGAGGAAGTCCTCCTGTTGGTTTAAGGTAGGTCTTTGATTCTTCCCGGGTTTCTCTTAGCATTTTGGGATCTTCCTGCATATGTAATTAACATGATTGAAGTACTTGACTTCACAACATGATGTTCCAGGTAAAACCAAAACATCCCATAATCAGATTAATGGGAGCATCTGTGTTTTGAAATTGAAAAAAAAAAAAAAAAAAAAAAACAACAAAAACACTGGTTTGAATTATGGGAGAAAGTTGTCAGTTACTTACTTCAAGATGCTCTGAAGCAAGTATTGGTTCATTTCAGAGAAACATTGTTAGAGTAACAGGCCATGTTTGAATGACTTGAAATATTGTTAGGTCTGAAAGAAATATCTAATTGATGTCAGAGCTGATAAAATCTCAGATAGTGATGATACAATCTCAGACAGCATGTTGTTGTTAATTACATATCTATAGTAGTGATTTCACAGGATCTTGACTGTTACAGGGTTGTTGCCCTTCGAGATAAGTGTAATATATGCTGACCTTTTGATCTGTAACTGTTAATTTACCATGAACATTTATCTGGGGTGTCACACCTGATACTGGTCTCGGCCCACTTCCCAGTGTACATGTAGGGTGGTCCTCTCAATAGTTGACCTTTTGACTTGGGTGTGAACCCAGCACCTCATGAAATTCAACACTCAAGTTGCCCTTACAATGGATATTAAATTCATATACAGCCAGAGGGTTAATGGCAGGCTTATCAGGTTTTATTGGAAAACTGCATTTTTACATGCAGTTTGAATCTATAAACTTTAACAGAATAGAAAAGTTGTACTTGTATTTAGACTTGTTCAATGTATCTCTCAACTCATATTGGAAACAATATATCGTCACGTACATTACATGATACATAGAAACAGCTGAGAAAAAGAAAAATATGTCACAATACTGAAAAATGTCCAGCTCATGAATTGTTGATAAATGTGTTTGTTTTGTCAACTAGGCTAATTATGTGTAAAATTCAGTAACCGCAAAAATTCCAACCATCATTAGAACATGAACATTTGCATTTAAAACTTTTTTTGTTTGTTTACAGTTTCTTATTTATAGTAGACACTAAATTAAATTGATTGTGGGCTGACCGCAAAACTATTTTAAATATGTATAGAAATAGAGGGAGATAAATCAGTTTTACTGAAACCCTTAAACTGCTTAAATGAATGTTTGTCTCTGTTATCATTGTGAATCCTGTTTGGTCTGAGAATGCATTAGCCTATTACGAGTTTAACTGTGATATAATTTAGGCTCTTACATTAAATTTTACAACTCTTGGCCTGAAGACATATTTTTATTCTTCCATTAACCTAAACATTCCAACAAAAGATAAATGAATAAATAAATCCATTTTGGTAAAGATTCATGCATATTTAATTCCCTATAAGTGTAACAATTAAGTAAATGTATAACATTCCCGGTGGCCTAGTGGTTAGAGCATCTGCTTCAGGAGTGAGAGGTCATGGGTTCAATACCCCAGCCCCAACATATCAAAGTTGTAAAATATGATATTATGGTATTGGTATAGCTCCCTTGCTTGGCACAAAGCATGTAAGGGTAGTACCAGGACTGGTTGGCCTGGTGTCAGGATAATGTGACTGGGTGTGGCATCATTCCACATGTCTATTGCATGATATTGCAGTGTGGTAGCACTATATCTGTCTCTAGTATACATTGTCTCCAAATGACTGATATGCTGTTGGTGGGACATTAAACCCAATAAACAAATAAAACACAGTATATTATATAATTCCAGTAAAATGGTAGTTTTAATCCTTAAATGTAATAACCATTAAAAAAAAAATTGTGACAAATGAAAAACCAGAGCAACCTAATTGATTTACATGAAAGCCTTACTGTTTATTTTCATTATCTCACAATCAATTAATAACAAAAATTAATATGGTGAAAAAAATGTCTGAAGGAGCATTTTCTCATAGTTTTTATGTTGTCTTATATAACATGTACCTAGATCTGGACCAAAATGTAGCCATAGATTGTAGCTGCAGTTTATACAGTTTTTACTACTAAAGTGTAGCTTAGTAAGGCCTTGGTACAGCATGGGAGTCACTCAATCAGCTGACCTGTCTTTCCTATGATTTAACAAGGTGTAGAAGAAAGGGTATTTAATGGAACAGCTGGCCATGTGTTCTCAAAAATAAAAATGGTACTTAAGTATGATTTTCATACTCAAACTATGCCCATTGGTTTCAATAGGGATTTGAGTATGATACTCAAGTTTGAGCCCGAGATCATACTTACGTATTTACGTGAACATGGGGCCTGATATTTAAATCATGCCAGCTTGGTGTACAGGGATGCCCAGGATTGCTTAATTTAACCATTTCCCTCATATAGACTAATTTTGACGCACTCAATAGGTATCACATAAAGCCTGATCTGCAGAAAACCACAGTTAAACCTACCAAATCTAATCACAAAATCCTCATTTCCAGACCACTGAGGAGCAGCGAACAGCATAAAACCTGAACTCGCAGGCTGATCTGGTTTTATGTTGTTCGCATAGGTCTTTTCATGGTTTCCTCTATGAGGGAAAGGGTTAAGGGTTATATTCAGTCATGTGGTAGTGCAAGGTAAAAACCCTACTTTTGTCATGTGGGGGGTTGAGGGACCATGTGACACTGGACACTTACTGACCACTGTCTGTTTCAGGGGGACTGGACAAGGGAGTCCGGCCACATATATCCAACCTGCGGCCTGGTGGTATAGCTCACAGGTAAGTTTTGTCACCAGAAAATTTGAATTGAGTATTTACTTACACATATCATTAAATGTCTTATATTATCACACTTGAGTGAAATACTCATTATATACTCCATTTGAACACAAGTGTCATAAACCTTGAATCCCATTGGTCCTGTTGGCCGAGCAGTTTGAGCATTCACCCTGAAATCAGAAAATTGTGGGTTTGATTTCTGGTCGCGACATAACAAATTCATAAAAAATGGTACTGGTATAGCTCCCTTGCTTATCGCTCAGCATATAAGAGTAGTTACAGGACGGGTTAGCCTAGTGTCAGGATAATGTGATTGGGTGTGGTATCATGCCACATGTCAATGGCGTGATACTGCATTGTGGAAGTAGACATCTTCTCCAAATGACTGAAATACTGTGGTTGGATGTTAAACCCAACAATCAAACAAACCCTGAATCCACAATTTGTTTAATTTGTGTAAACAACATTACATGCAGTTCAAACTGTAATTAGTCAACTTAAGTAAGTAGTCAACCTGCTCTAAGCTGCCAAGATTTTTGAAAGTAGACATTTTACCTTTCATAGGCCAAATGGATTAGGCAAGCTGCATCTGACATTTCTCTTATCCTCTTTACTGTCTGCTTAACACAGGTTTGACTGTATTTAACCCTTGCTATATGCTAAATTACTTATCTGGACTTGTCCTTTCTTCATTTTGGACTATACCATTAGTTGTATATGGGGGTGCATGCTGAAATTTAATCAGACTGCATAGATGTGCAGTCTGATCTTGGTTTGCACTGGTCACAAAGATAGTCGCAAGTGCCCATAGCACTAAAAGGGTTAAATCACTTATAATATCAAGCTTATTTGAATGGGAAAAGAGAAATGATTGAATTCTCGAATCCCTCTTTATACAGTATGGAACTTAATCCTTTCTCTCATATAGACTCATTTTGACGCACTCAGTAGGTACCACATAAAGCCTGATCTGCAGAAAACCACAGCTGATCTGGTTTTACGTTGTTCGCATAGGTCTTTTCATGGTTTCCTCTATGAGGGAAAGGGTTAAAAAATAAATGGAAAAAGATTAATATTAGTTGTAAAAATGTGTCCCAATCGACACAAATAATTTCAAACTAAAAAGATATCCATTTCATGGGTTTATTTTTGTGTTTCTGAATGTCACATGATCCCATTCCTTGTCAGCTTGTATAGGTATAAAGTTACATACCTATTGAAATAGATAAAATGTGTCAGATTTTTGTGCAATTGAGTGCAGTGACAAATAGAAAAAGAAATGATATTCAGTAACAATATTTTTGCTTAATTATAATAGCTTGATTGGTAAGAGCATCTTTACCAAAATCAGGAGGTTGTGAATTCAATCCACGGCTTCAGCAGACCAAACTTGTTTTAACCCTTACCCTCATAGAGGAAACCATGAAAAGACCTATGTGAACAACATAAAACCAGATCAGCCTGCGAGTAACTCACAGGCTGATCAGGTTTTATGCTGTTTGCTGCTCCTCAGTGGTCTGGAAATGAGGAGTTTAAAATTAAATTTGGTAAGGTTTAACTGTGGTTTTCTGCAGATCAGGCTTTATGTGGTACCTATTGAGTGCATCAAAATGAGTCTATATGAGGGAAAGGGTTAACCCTTACCCTGCTGGAACCATAAGTGCTAACCTTTGCCATCAGTAAGAAGCCAGTTTAGCCTGGCTCTATACTGTTAGCTGACAAGTTCTCATCTTGTTATCCCTAAAATTGATAATGGACAGTTCCAAAAAAGACGCCAGCTAAGTCCATTTGAG
>CM037786.1:29027127-29077127 GCA_021229015.1 Solen grandis
TAATTTTTTTTCAACTTGTGAAAGAAAAGTAATAATTATCTGAAAATATTGTAAACAAAAAAATGATGCATAAAAAATCACCAATACATGCTCTTGTGAGGTATGTGCTCTGGATTCAGGTATTGATTTTCTACTTTTCTGGTTATTCCAGAGGGTGAAGATGGAGAGAAGAAGAAAAAGAAAAGAAAAAAAAAGAAAGGTTTGTTAAGTATATGTCTTTATATAGCGCTTAAAGTGTTTTGTTAAGTTAGAAAAGACTTAAAGAAATTGTTAAGCAACTTCTAAAAATACAATTATGTTAAAAAAATTAGTTTTTGTAGGTATTTATTATTATTTTATGATGTATGGAAAATGTAAACTTGTATCAAACTTATATTTTGATAGAAACAAAAACATATGACTGTTGTTATATTTCATCCAGACAATCTTATAAAAAAGGAATAATTTTTTTTCCCTTTTTTTAACATTCCAATATTATTTTGACTTTACAATGTATGTCAAGCTATTACACTCACCCCGGTGTCAGTGGTGTGAGACTACTGTAAGTTAGCTAATTTCCTCATACACACTTATATAGAATATTTCAATTATTTCATTTTTCATTCGGCATAACCTGCCACCTCTGAGCCCTATATCATAATTGCTAAAATAAAGTTGATCCCTTTAAAAATGGAGTCCCCAGACAGTTTGGCTTTTTTCCTCATACACCCTGTAATGATAAATTCTCCTCTGAAACCAGTTTTAAGAAATCAGTTTTGTTTTGCTCAGATGATAACCTCATGGTCCTCTAACGTAATTTACTTGATATTTGATACTTTGAAAAGTGAGTTGCTGCTGTAGGTAAGCAGATAAAATCAGGTGACCTGAATTGTTTCATTTAGGCTTATGTTACTCTGGTGAGCGATCTAGGGCCACCTTTGCCCTCTTGTTTAAAGCTTGCTAAATGCTCTACATGACAGGAGGAGGAAAGCAACAGACAGACCCTCCGTCAGTAGCTATTGCAGATTTGTTTCCTAATGGAGAATTTCCCGAAGGCGAAATCACAGAACATCCTATTGCATGCAATGAGTAAGCTCCATTATATTATTTAAAATCTTCACCTCACTAGCTTCTGTGTGAAAAAAAAAATTCATGTGGCTTAAATGTTAACATCTTTTTCCTTGACATATATATAGCAATTCTAAAGAACTGATTAATTTAGGAATGGAAAATGATTTTAGAATACCTTTCATCATATTTGATAATATATCTTAACTTGTAAACTGATATTTTAGTTTCGCTTTGCAATAAGTTGTTTTTCATTATTTGAAGATTCTGACATGGTATTGCAGCATCGCCTCACCATATTGTAAACTAGGTGGCTGCCTGCCACACACTTACAAATATACTCTGAACCAGAGTCTGCTATGAACCTACTGTTTACCCATCATAAGGGTTAAACCAGAACAAGATTGGTTGGATAAGTCATTATTGTCACAAATCTATTTTTAGTTTCAAACTGCAATCAACCGCAACACTCATTGAATTTGAGCATTCATTGAATTTGAGCATATTTTTATATAACTGGAGGGGTAAGAGGGAACTAGGCTAGGTACTTATACAAATATATGCACTTAGCCTACTTTCGCTCTCACTCCTTGGTATATAATATGATGCTGCAAAACCAGTTCATTATTATTGTAATTCCAATGAAAATAAGATTCATTGTCAACTTTTGAGAAGCAGTTTACAATCAGACTTGTCTCAAGCATCCAACTGACAAAATGGCAGCTGAGTCCAGTTGCTTTCTTAAAGGAGATGAAGAATGTGACAGGAAGCCTTCGGAATGTGTTATAGCTATCTGTATGAAAAAATTTGAGTGCTTTGAATAGTTAACTGAAAAATTTCCAATTATTAAACAATTTTATAAAATAAAAGAAATGCATGAACATCCATAATAAATTTAGAAAACCAAGATATTAGATTGACATTTTAAAACTTCTACATAATTCAGCCTGAACACAAGTTTGTTGGCTTTCATGGTGGTGATCAAAAGATATTTGATGTAGGAGGAAGCCTGAATATTGAAAGAAAACCAATTTTCTGTCTGAACAGTTGACCTAGTAACCTCTGATCAGACCTATTTATCAAAGTGGGTTACTTTGTTAACCAAAACAGTATGAGGGCATCCTGTTTTGGACATATATAGATAGGATTTCTGTTTAAAGAGAGACTATAGTGCCGTTTATATATCTGCAGTCAGACAGCAAAGGACCGCTTCACAAGCGAGGAGAAGCGTGCACTAGACCGCGCCAACACCTACATTTACCAGGAGGCCAGACAGGCTGCTGAGGCCCACAGACAGGTATACATAACTAAGCTCCATTAAGTTTGTTGGTTGTATGTTTGTTTATGAATATGTTTTAAATACAGACCATTTTTAGCTTACCTGAGCACAACATGCTCAAGGTGAGCTATTTTGACTGATGAATATCCCGCGTCAACATTTAACTTAAAACAACATCTCCTCCTAAACCAAAAGGCCAATTTTAAAGAAACTTCATAGGAATATTCTTTGGGTGAAGCCCTTTCATAGTTGTTCAAAGAATTTGATTCCATGCAGAACTCTGTTTGCCATGGCAATGGAAAGAAAAAAAACATAAGACGATTTTGAAAATCTTTTCCTCCAAAACTACTGGCAAAATTTCAAAGTTATTTGGCACAGATGTTCCTTGGGTCACTCTCTACCAAGAATGTTCAAATAATTTGATCCGTTAAAAAACATGGCTGCCAAGGAGCAGAGCCCATTTTCCTTATATAAATATAGTACAAATTTTCCACAATATTATAAGATATTTGCTGTTTTTAGCTCACCTGAGCACGTGTGCTCAGGATGAGCTTTTAGGATCGATGAATGTCCATCGTCCGTCCATCGTCCACAATTTGTTTGTTTGCACTCTAGCATCTTCATTTTATGAGCAATTATCTTCAAACTTTACAACAATGTTTATAACCATAAAATCTCGGCCAAGTTCGATTATGGCTGATATCGGAACATTAGGTCAGGAGTTATGCCCCTTTTAAAATTCAAAAAAGCCAGATTTCACATTGTTTGCACTCTAGCATCTTCATTTCATGAGCAATTATCTTCGAACTTTATATCAATGTTTATAACCATAATATCACAGCCAAGTTCGATTATGGCTGATATTGTACCATTAGGTCAGGAGTTATGCCCCTTTTAATATTCAAAAAATGCCATATTTCAAGTTGTTTACACTCTAGCATCTTCATCTTTTGAGCAATCCTCTTCAAACTTATGGCAATGCTTATGACCAAAGGTCTCAATTGAGTTCGATATGCTAAGATCTCAATTAGGTCAGGAGTTATGCCCCTTTTAATATTAAAAAATGCCAATTTTTCAATCATCTTCAAACTTTATGGCAATGCTTATGACCACAATGTCTCGATTGAGTTCGATTAATGCTGAGATCCGTCAATTAGTTCAGAAGTTATGCCCCTTTTAATATTAAAAAAATGCCAGAAACTTATGTTATTAACTTCATTTTTTTTAACAATCATTTTTAAACATTAAGACAATGTTTATGCCCATAATCTCACAATCGGGTTCAATTATAACTGATATTGACTTGTAAATATAGGAGTTATGCCCATTTCACCATAAAAAAAAGCCAGATTTCACTTTTACACTCAAGCATCTTTATTTCTTAAGCAATCATCTTTCTCAGGTGAGCGACCAAGGGCCATCTTGGCCCTCTTGTTTTTCCTCCCACTAATACCTGTTTCTCAAGTGAGCAACCCAGGGCCACCATGGCCCTCTTGTTTAAGAGTGCCAAGGCCCAATGGTAGTATTTATTAAAAGCAGATCCAAAGGTCACAAAGTCGATCCCCTTAAGAGGATTTTTTTTTAGTTTTTGTCAGGACAAATTATTGATGTAACTCAGGAAATGTATTGAGTGATAACTTGATAAGTACAAGATGTAAAATCTGGAGTTCCTAAACAAAGAAAATTGTTAAATTTTGTGTCCCACTTACAGTATTTCAGACATTAGGAGGCTATGCTTAAGAGGAGTGTTAAAAAAATTTGCAGAAAAGTATTCTCATTTCTTTATATAGATGGCAGATTAATGAAAGTGCATAATGATGTAGGTCGATATATTGTTATTTAAATATACAAAAAATAAATTTGTATCCCTCTAATGGAATAAAATAAGGTCTCCGAAAGTCATCGTCGCCTTCCTGGCCAAAAATTAAGTTGTTTTGGTGAAAATGGTCTCAAATTATAATGTTTTCAAATGTACAGTTTTTACTATACACCTTTCAAGCTACATATACGTAATGCACTGACATCTGTGTTGTCTTTCAAGGCGTCATTTAGATCACTAATGTCAGAAATATAAACAAGCGATGCATTATTTGCTGACTGATACAAAAACAGTTCACTTAAATATCCAAGACTAAAACTATTAAAATGATTTGTAATACCCAAAGTGAAACTGCTGGGAGGAAACTGATATTCAAATGGTATAAGTGTGTTGAGTAGGACTGGGAAAACATCATTAATGGCAGGGGCAGCAGTCGTCGAATGATGAAGACATCATCGTACGATGATCCCATGTAAAAGTTGCTTGGCAGAGATCGGCGCATTGCCATCCCAGAAATTATGTACAGAACTGACCTCAGAAATTGGACTGTCTTCAACACAATTCATGATCAGATAAATATATATATATATATATATATGCAACATGTATGTGCCTGTTTGGGTATTTTGATTAGGATTAAACAGTGTTATTAATATGTTGTGTATAAATTTTCACTTTGACGTCATTTTGAGTTAGGCCAGGTTTCGTTTGATAATGTTAATTTTGTTACAAGTGTTTGGCGTTTTAGTAAGCGATTCATATGAATTTTTGATCCCTGGCCACGACATACCAAAGTCATAAAAAATGGTACTGTTATAGCTCCCTTGCTTGGCACTCAGCATATAACTTATAAGGCTAGTTGCAGGACTGGTTGGCCGGGTGTCAGGATAATGTGACTGGGTGTGGTATCATGCCACATGTCTATGGTGTGATAATGCAGTGTGGCAGCACTATGTCTGTCCCAAGTAGATGACTGAATTACTGTCCGTGGGATGTTAAACCCAACAAACAAAAAAACATCATATGATATTTTTTTTTATTTAACTGCTATTGCAAGAAAAAACTACTTGGTGTCAGCATTATAAGAATATTATTTAAAATATTGGCTGTAATAAACATCAAGGTAATAATGCAAATTGCATGTGGATACTAGAGGTGAGAATGATAAGAGTTGCATTACATCTGACTTGGGCATAATAGAAGGGAAATAGTATTGTCACATTGCACTAACATTCTGTAGACATGCAGGGTTCAGTTACATTACATCTGACTAGGGCATAATAGAAGGGAAATAGTATTGTCACATGGCACTAACATTCTGTAGACATGCAGGGTTCAACATTAACCTGTCAGACTACATTCCCTCGTCGATGGATGGTCCAGTCTAGCTGCATCCTAAGCTTGCATGAAGAAATGGTTGTGAAGGAGAACATTTTATCATAAATAGAAAAATGGGTTAAGTTGGTTAGGTAATGACAAAGAAAAAAATGATATATGTTGTAATATGTGTAGAAAAGAAAGCAGACACTTTGTTGTTTGAACAGACTTGATTAAAATTTTTGGAAGGGATATTAATTTTCTCTTCTTATAGGTAACACACTTTCTTATTTTTATGCTCCCCGAAGGGAGAGCATAGAGTTGTCGCATTGTCTGTCCGTCAGTCATAATTGTCTGGAGCATAACACAAAAACTGTAAGAGTTATCAACATGAAACTGCATATGTAGATTGATTTCAATGAGGAAAAGTGCAGTGTACAAGAACCATAACTCTGTTTTGCATAATTTAGGAGTGTTTGCTCTGTTATTTTTCATACTTAAATTCTGTCCTGAGCTCAAATAGTACAATAAAGTACTCATCAAATAACAAAGCACAGTTTGGGCAGCATCCACCGGCACTTTTTGTATCATACCACACCTGTCATACTCTGTCTGTCCGTCACACTTTTCTGTCATGCTTCAGCAGGTGACACACGTTCCAAAGAACACTCTTGTGGTAGATAACGAAGAAAAATTCATCCCTGAGAACTGTTATTTATTGTTTTACATTGTTTCTTTGTAACATCTGTACACAGACTCGACAATATATGAGGAACTACATCAAGCCAGGGATGAAGATGTTCGACATATGCGAGACCCTGGAGGGGATTTCCCGTAAGTTGATCAAGGAGAACGGGCTAGAGGCTGGGCTTGCCTTCCCAACCGGGTGCTCCCTTAATCACTGTGCTGCTCACTACACCCCCAACGCTGGCGACGAGACGGTCCTTAACTACGATGATGTTTGCAAGATTGACTTTGGAACACATATAAATGGTGAGTGAGATTCAGGGAAACCTGATTAATATTCAGATACATGCTGATTGATGGGATGGGATTATGGATTCACCTGCGGGCTGCATCCACTGAGGTTGTCTACTCTCTAACAATATGAACCAATCTTTACTTAACTTGGTCAAGTATGATAACCAGCCAAAATGTCCCCTGAGACACCAGAGTTACAGTCCTTTTATTGATGAGATTTTGCAAAATTAATATTGTCCGCTCTCTAAATATAATGTGAACAGATCTTTACCAAACTTTGTCACAATGTGTATTGGCACAATCTTTCAACCAAATTTAGTTGCGAGAATGTCCCAGACACTTAAGAGTTATAGCCCTTAAATTGATAATATTGCAGGACAGGATATTTTGTGACCAGCACTCTTGTATAGATATTGCCAATAGTGGTTTTTAAGCAATGCCCATTGTCTTGGAGATAATCAAACTTGGTTTTTAATCCCCTGCCGCGAAGTGGGAGGGCTGGTTATAGGAATGGCCTTTGTCTGTCTAGCTGTCTGTCCTCAACATTTTCGTGTCCCCTCCATATCTCCTATACCGCTTGAAGGATTTTCGTGAAACTTGCCACAAATGTAGATTTTCATGAAACTTTCCACAAATGTAAACCTAGTTGAGACGATGTGCAGAACACAGGTGGCAGCCATGTAGGCTCAAGGTCAAGGTCACACTAGAAGGTTATGTGTTTGAACCTTCAATTTCGTGTCCCTCCATATCTCCTTTACCCCTTTTATTTTTTGAACATAGGTTGCAGTCATGTTGGCTCAAAGTCAAGGTCACACTTGAGGGTCATGCGTTTGAACCTTCTATTTCCTTACAATTTTTTTTTACCCTTTTTAATTTTTTCATGAATCTTGCCTCAAATATATATCTAATTGAGATGATGTGCAGAACATAGGTTGCAGTCATGTTGGCTGAAGGTCAAGGTCACACTTGAGGGTCATGTGTTTGAACCTTCTATTTCCTTACAATTTCATGTCCGCTCCATATCTCCTATACCCCTTGAAGGATTTTAATGAAACTTGCCTCATTTGTAAACCTAGTTGAGACGATGTGCAGAACTCAGGTGGCAGCCATGTCAGCTCAAGGTCAAGGTCACACTTGAAGGTCAAGTGTTTGAACCTTCAATTTCAATTTACAATTTTGTGTCCGCTCCATAACACCTATACTCCTCGAAGGATTTTAATGAAACTTGCCTTAATTATAAACCAAATTGAGACGATGTGCAGAACACAGGTGACAGTCATGTTGGCTCAAGTTCAAGGTCACATTTGATGGTTCAGTGTTCATTCCTGGATATATTTGTTTTCATGCTATATTTTCTGAACAACGAAAAGTTTTTCATAAGTCAACTACATCAAATATTGGCAGAAACAGGGCAATTTCCATTAGCAATTCCGCAAGCAGTGGGGGATATAGCTGTCCTTTGGACTGTCTTGTTTTTTTTGAAAGGTTTGCTTTGATATCATATTAGTTTGATTTTGTAATAAAAGCATGATACTAATGTTTCTTTAATACCATGTAATGCATTTTATGGTATTATATGGATGTCTGATAATGTTGAAATAATGATTCTAAAACAAGTTGAATCTTTATAAACAGAAAAAAGAAAAAAACTGTGTAAATTCCTAAGTGCATGCACGCGGTCACATTGATGACATATCAACAAACTGACATAATTTACAATATAAAGTAAGATAGCCAGATATCACTTGATGTTCATTTTGTAAGTTATATGGAGCAGTAAGAGGTAATTAGGAAAAAATAGGTTAAGAGCATTGCATTAAAAAAGTATATCAGCAAATATAAAATTAATGTGTCTTTCTTTATTTCTTATCATGATCTAGGGAGAACCAAATATTAGAATTATTTATCTTTTAAATTCCACTTATCAAGAAATTAGTACAGATGAAAAATGACAAATATCAGGTTAGAATCGAAATAATCAATGTCTGTATATATTTAATTATAAATACAGTCAAACCTGTGAACAATGGTCGGGCAGGGGAAAATGAAAAAGTGGCCGTTGTTCACAGGTGACCTTTATTCGGAGGGTCAGTCAGTTATGATTTGAAGTTTGATATACTGTACATACAAGTCATGTACATGTAGATAGTCAGAAAATATAAACAACTTTCGCTTTATTAATGCCAAGATTGTTATTCATACAAAGTTTAAAACATGCACAAGCAATGTAATTTTTTTTTTTTAAATTTTTAAAGAATTAAATCAATTACACAAACTAATTTTCATGACTTTCAGTGAAATTTACCTTCGCATGTCGTGTGTTAATTGTATGTTTACAAATGTAAAACTTTCCATGTTGCATATTTTTGGAATCCGCGGCCATTTGTATCGCGATAAAAATAAAGTGATTTCCCCTTATTCATGTTCGTTTCACCATTAAATCATTTTCTTATAATTCTCTCTCTCTCTTCACAAAAAAAAAAAAAACCGCAATAGATTGCTTTGCTTATTAAATCTATCACGCTTGTTTTATTTTTCTAGTTGGGTGACAATGAATACTCATCCATTGATAACAGATGGGGGGATAATTGTAGCCATTGTAAGAGGTGTTAAAGCAATTAATTAAAAAGGCCTATTTTAGCTGATGACCAAGACAATAAGCAGTTTTGCTCAATTCTCAGGACCATGATCCAGAGGTTGCTAAGCATCTCATAACAGTTAACCAATGGGAATTCACTCCCTCCGAGATGTCTGCTGGCACGTTTGTATCCCCAGGTGTTTCTGGAAACTGGTGACATATGCCCCACCAGGCAGTAAGCCTAGGTTGCCTAGCGACAGTTATTTGAAGGGCTTATAGCACAGCGGGAGTATGAAATTACTGACCGTTGACCGTTATAGGCAGGTGACCGTTGTTTACAGTTAATTTTAAAAACAAAAATGCATGGGGAGAATCTCATGTGACCGTTTCCGTTGTCCCAAGGTGACCGTTAGTACAGGTTTGACTGTATGTATAACTTTGGTAAGTTTCATGAAAATTGTTGATTACATCTTGAGCTTGATATTTTGCAGGACGAATCATAGACTGTGCATTCACCCTGACCTTCAACCCTAAGTATGACAGACTACTTCAGGCAGTAAAAGATGCAACAAACACCGGTATAGAGGTGAGGCCATTTCTTTTCTATCAAGTCACCTTTGCTCTTTTGCATACATGTAATATGCTCAAACTCGTCTTAAAATTTGTTTTTGGGTCACTAGGCCATAATATGTAGAGGTTAGTAAACATTATCAATTTCTTTTGAAAACATAACATAACCATGTGCAACACCCTTTCCAAATTTTGGTTTTCATTTACTTTTATTAAATTTTCCGATACTTGTTTGTGAATAGGCTCGTGGACTCACTTGTGACTCCTCCTTTAAATTAATTGTATTTTAATTCCAGGTAAAATAATTATTACGTTTTAATATTTACTCAATCTATTTAGATTTAATTTAAAGGACCTCGTTTGTTCTTTGATGTTTATTAGTTTTAGCATTCTTTTTATCCCAAAGACACCTTTTATGGGATAACTACAAGGGTGTCTGCTTTATGTTACCCAGGTAGCAGGTATTGATGCTCGACTTGGCGAGGTGGGCTCGGCGATTCAGGAAGTGATGGAATCATATGAGGTAGAGTTGGACGGCAAAACATACCAGGTGAAGTCGATCCGCAATCTCAACGGTCACTCTATAGGTCCATACAGGATCCACGCAGGAAAGACAGTGCCTATAGTGAAGGGAGGAGAACAGACAAAAATGGAGGTAGGAGGACATACTGATCAAAACAGTGATATATTGTGTTGACCTAAAATAAGGATTGTTGTAATATTGAATGAATTCTAAACTTATCTCATCAATTGTATGCAACTCATTAAAGGGTTTAAGAGTTTGGTAAGGAATTGCCTCCAGAAATAAATTAAGAACAAATCTGATTAAATTTGGGTTTTTTTACCTATGCATGATATTTCTTTGTTTATATATAAACTATTCTTGCTGAGAAGAGTTGCAGCAGATATTGTCTTCGATTCTGCTGCAATATTTTTTATGCTCACCGAAGGTGACGCATATAGTCGCCGCTTCGTCCGTCCGTCCGTTCGTCCGTCACACTTTCATTGTCCGGACTATTTCTCAGGAACTAACGGCTTGAATTCAACGAAACTTTATGGGAAGCAATATAACCAAGAGGAGATGCGCATATCCTCAGCATGACCCGGTTCCTAAATTTTTCAAAGAGTTATGGCCCATTGACTTTTCAGCCTATAGTACATATTGCATGATTCTTGTCCGGGCTATTTCTCAGGAACTAATGGCTTGAATTCAACAAAACTTTATGGGAAGCTTTATTACCAAGAGGAGATGCGCATATCGTCAGCATGACCCGATTCCTAAATTTTTCAAAGAGTTAAGGCCCCTTGACTTTTTGGCCTAAAGTACATATTGCATGATTCTTGTCCGGGCTATTTCTCAGGAACTAATGGCTTATATTCAACAAAACTTTATGGGAAGCTTTATCACCAAGAGTAGATACGCATATCGTAGGCGTGACCTGGTTCCTCAATTTCTCACAGAGTTATGGCCCCTTGACTTTTTGGCCTATAGTTCATGTTGCATGATTCTTGTCCGGGCTATTTCTCAGGAACTAATGGCTTGAATTCAATGAAACTTTATGGGAAGCTTTATTACCAAGAGTAGATACGCATATCGTCGACGTGACCTGGTTCCTCAATTTTTAAGAGAATTATGGCCCCTACTACCATGTTGTTGACTGATATTCATGTCATTTGCCTAATTTAACAGGAGATATCATTTAAACAAAACCCCACAAAATTCAATGTGCTAGTAATGTCAATCATAATCATGTCAGCTAATTGTTGTTTAGGCCATTATACACTATTTCAAATATCCAGTCATATGTCAAGAGTGTTGGTTAACCTCTTTGATATGAGCACACATTGAAATGTATGACTTAATTTTCAGTAGTATAAAAACCTTGAAGCCTGTTCTAATAAGAACCTATTCTGACAAGAACATAGAGCTAATTGCTGTCAAAGTAACAAGCTTAAAGGTCCCACTCAACATAGTGCTAGTTTATGTTGCTGTTAGTGCCACTCAAACACAAACATTGAAAACGTTACAGGACATAATCAGTATCATTCCTGCCGCTGAACCAGTGATTGTCCTTGGGGATTTTAACAGGATAGTGTCAACTCCCCCATCAAACAACTTTGTGTTTGTTGTTGATGCATGCACAACCAATACTGGATCAACTCTTGATCAAGTTTTCATGTCTGGAGATCTTAAGCAATTGGTCCATTTGTCAACGCCATATTTCAGTGATCATCAAATTATTTGGATGGGTATCAATCTTCAGTCATTGCTATAATATAAAGGTAAATAAATTGTATTTTGTATTTAATTTTTCCCTTTTTACGAATTTTAGGACATTACCTGGAGTCTATACATGATAAGCATGTGCTGATCCCATTCCGGTCCTTAACATATCCTCCCACCCATTGACCAAGGTCTTATTTGTAACAATGACGTTCTTCGGGGAGCATCTGTCAGTTCTACTGACTTTCTTCTATTAGGTTTGGTCTCGGTTATTTATTTCTTTGTATATGTGCTTACTTTATTATATGATGTACACAGAAGCACATTAACATCACAATGGTATGTAAATTTTTCAGGAGATGGAGTTCTATGCGATAGAGACATTCGGAAGTACAGGGCGCGGTGTGGTCCATGATGACATGGAGACATCACATTACATGAAAAACTTTGAGGTTGGACATGTCCCATTAAGGTATGGCTTCAGGATGATTATATGCTGTTTTATATTCTCTGTCTCTCTGTCTGTTTTCTAATTTCAGGTATTTATACATAACATTGTAACTTATTAATCATAAATCTTCTAATCATTGTCAGTTATTAATCATAAACGTTCCTATCATAATTGACCAAGCTGTTAGTGCATCTGCCCTGAAATCAGGAGGTAATGGTTAAGATTCCTGGCTGTGACAAACCATAGTCTTACAGATTTGGACTAGTATAGTTTCCTAACTTTGTGCTCAGCATATACGGGTATATTCTGGACTGGTTGGCCAAGTGTCAGGATAACCCTTTCCCTCATAGAGGATACCATGAAAAGACCTATGTGAACAGCATAAAACCAGATCAGCCTGCGAGTAACTCGCAGGCTGATCAGGTTTTATGCTGTTCGCTGCTCCTCAGTGGTCTGGTAATGAGGATTTTACAATTAAATTTGGTAAGGATTGAGTTTGGCTTTCTGCAGATCAGGCTTTATGTGGTACCTATTGAGTGCGTCAAAATGAGTCTATATGAGGGAAAGGGATAGTGTGACTTCATGTGGTATCGTGCTACATGTCGGCTTTGTATTAGTGTGACAGCACTATATCTGTCCCATGTAGGCAAAGTACATATATAACTGAATAACTTGTCTGTGGGCATTAAACCCAAAACAAAATGTATCAAAACTTCAATTGAGTTTAGTCTGACACAGTTACATGGTTTTTCTAATATATTTGCTCTTTGCAGGACCTTTTTTTTTAGCTCACCTGAGCAAAGCTCAGGGTGAGCTTTTGTGATCACTTGATTGTCCGTCGTGCGTCAACAATTTCAACAATATTCTCCTCTGAAACTACCAGATGGATTTTCATCAAATTTTGCCAAAATGATACTTATGATAGCCTAATGCAAATTCCTAAATTTTTATTAATTCTGTGAAAAACTCTGGCAACCAGAAGGGAAAATCTTTAAAATGCTTTTTCTCAGAAATATATAAAGACCTACAGATTTGATATTTGGTACATAGCATCTGCTCATGTTGCCTCAACATCAGTGCAAAATTTGTGCCCCTGGGGCCACAATGGGCCACACCTAAGGACCACACCCGGATTTTTATATAGAACTATAGGGAATTCTTTAAAAAACTTCTCTTCTAAAGCTAGTCTATGGATTTTCACATTTAACTAAAATGATACTTATGTTAGCCTTAGGCTAATTCCTAATTTTCTTGAATTTCATGAAGAATTTTGGTTGCCATGGCAACCAGAAAGCATAACTTCAAAAAGCGTTTTCTCAGAAACATACAGACCTACAGATTTGATATTTGGTACATACTTCTGGTGCCTCAACACTATCAACAAATATGTGCATCAGGGTTTACATGAGGACGCTCCCGGGACCACACCCAGATTTTATATGGAACTATAAAAGGAAAAACAAAAAAAATCTTTACTTCTGAAACAATTGGTTGGATCATGAAGAACTTTTGTTGCCATGGCAACCAGAATGCCTTCTTTTAGAAACATACAGACCTACAGCTTTGATATTTGGTATATAGTATCCTCTCATGGTTCCAGCCTTTCTACAACAAACCAAATTCAGGTGAGTGATTTAGGGCCATCTTGGCCCTCTTGTTGTAACAAAACATATTTTCTGTCCTTTTACTTTTGACTTTGGGAAATATTCTGTATCTATTTCTTTACCATGCTAATCATTGGGAGATTTAACCCTTTACTTCATATACTTATTTTGATGCAGACACAGATCAGACGGCTCCTTTATGTTCAGGGACTCCTCATTTGCTCATAAAATATTCTAGCTCATTTTTTACACAGTCATTTGTGGCAAAGAAAAAATTCATTATTTCATAAACCATTTAAAGATCAATCAATTGATTAAGTCATAAATTTGTACATGAATATTCATGAGGTAAAGGGTTAAACACTAAGGATTGTTAAAGAAAAAGGTAGACTGCTGTCAAGGCAGACTCCCTGTGTTTTAAGTCTAGCTTGTGAAAAAGGTCTGCATGTGTGTTACTGACCTAAATTATTTAGTTGATTAGGAAACTAGTACTTACACCTCATAGTTAAACCATTTCATGATTTCATGATTTAACCGGTCTTTGACCATCAGAAGGACAGAAATGAATTACCTGAGTGAGGTGGTTAAAATCAATATCTTTGAGAACTAGAGTCAAACCCTACCTTGTGATTTTTTTTTTCTAAAAAAAGAGGGAAAATAAAATTGTGCTTTACTCACAGGTTGCAGAGATCAAAGCAGCTTCTGAATGTCATCAATCAGAATTTCGGGACACTGGCATTCTGTCGCCGGTGGCTGGACCGTTTGGGTGAGACAAAGTACCTGATGGGCTTGAAGAACTTGTGTGATGTTGGGATCATTGACCCGTACCCGCCTCTGTGTGATATTAAGGGATGTTACACCGCACAGTTTGAGCACACAATCTTGCTTAGACCTACATGCAAGGAGATTATAAGTCGAGGGGATGATTACTAAGCTCTGTATACTTCCTGATCAATTCACACACACAAAAATCCCATACATGCCATGGAGACCAGATGATGAAATCAGTACATCATTTAAATCATGAAGTAATATGTAAGGTCACCACTGACATGGGAGGCTTCTGTTCATTGTGTAGGCTATATAAAACCCTGTGTGGGTGTTGATCAGAGTGTGTTAGTGACTCAGTCTGTGGTTTAGAAATTGTAATCAATTTTATAAGAAAAAAAGAATTAACATTCTTCAAATGAGTGAAATAGTGTGGCAGTGTAATAGAAATTAGCATGCCCTCCATAAAAAACTTGGAATTACAGTGGTAAAACTGTTATCACCAGCTGTGGTGAGAAGTTGTTACAGGATTGAAATGAAAATATGTTTTACTTAATGATGTCAACAAATAAGTAAAAGAAAAATGTGAATACTTGTCAAAGGTTGCTGCTAATGACACAGCAATAGTTGAGTGTCAAAGCATTTTTTATGGTGATGTTGCCTGATATTGTGTCCAAGTTTTACCCCAGTAAGCTTTGGTTTAAATAAAGAAGATTCAGCACTGAAATTCCCAGATCCTTGTGTTTTTTTTTGTGTGTGTTTTTTTTAGATCACCTGAGCACAATGTGCTCAAGATGAGCTTTTATGATCACCCTGCGTCCGTCGTCAACAATTTGCTTTAAACAACATCTCTGAAACCGCTGGACAGAATTTGATTAAACTTGGCAGGGATGATCCTTGGGTGAACCTTCACAAAAGTTGCTAAAATAAAATTGATCCATGTAGAACTCTGGTTTCCATGGCAAAAGAAAAAAAAAACATGAAAACTTTAAAAATCGTCTCCTTCAAAACTACTGACCAGACTTCACAATGTTTTAGTACAGATGTTCCTTGGGTAACTCTCTACCAACATTGCTAAAATTATTCTGATACGTAAAAAACATGGCTGCCATGGGCAGTGCTAATTTGCCTTATATGTATATAGTGAAAACTTTAAATGACATCTCCTCTGAAACCACTGGACAGAATTTGATCAAATTTAGCATGATCATTGGGTGAATCTTCACAAAAGTAGCTAAAATAAACTTGATCCATGTAGAACTCTGGTTGCCATGGCAACAGAAAGAGAAAAAAAACCCATAAAAAATGTCATATTTAACTTTGTTCACATTCTAGCATCCACATTAGTAAAGCAATCTTGATCAAATGTAAACACAATGTTAATAAACCAAGGATTATTATGCCTTGTACTGGAATTATGGTCCATAATACTTAAGGTTGCCTTTAGAGCAGTGGTACTCAGGTGACTGATATAGGGCCATCATGGCCCTCTTGTTTGTTAATCATTTTCACTGTCATTGAAACATATGCATGATATTCAAGGTTGAACCCCATTCTGCTGATCACTCTGTTAAATGAGTGTTAAATGATAATTATGAAGTGGCCTGCCCTGTATTTATGAATTCAGCTTATATAATTTTTATTGATGCACAGGCACCTTATGAATGCTACTAACAAAATCTTAAGTTATTTACTTCACTTGTAAAGTACTAAATTGAAATACAAGAACAACTGTACTAGCTTTATGATAGTTGTTAATAAATGGAACATCTTAAAATGCATGTAGCAGTAGCCAATGAAGTATGCAAATATGTTCCCTACTCATGGTCTCTTTTGGAAGAGTGGCTGATATTTGGAAAGTAACAATTGAAATAAGCTCAGTTTACTCTTTACCACTAATGTACACCAGTTAGCAGGACAATCCAGTTTATGATAATAGAACATTAAAAGGTCAGATCATTGGGAAATCAACCTAAAAGCAAGTTACTCAGTGTAACTAAGTGCCCTCAAAGGTAAATTAGCATGAGCTGTTTGCTGGACAACCTTGTTTTGTGATGGTTGCATAATTATTGGCTCTTAGAGAAACAGAATTCAAGTTTTTTATCTTAACATAATTTGTGAAGGCCATCAATGGATTCCTTTATTTTCCTCTGTTTTTGAATATGAGTTTCCTATATTAGGGCAGTTCATGAAGTTCCCAGATTGGTCTTACTACATCAGTGTTTCAAGATTTATTTTCTGAATACATACTCTACATGAAATATCTTTAAACAGCAAAAATAAAAATAAACCATATTTTTTCACTGAGTTACACATATTTTAAGTATACCTCATCACTTTCTCATGGAGAAGATTAGAAACATTTGATGTGATGTCATTTTTAATCCATTTGCTCCTCATAGCCATGCATTTATGGTGAAAGAAAAGGGAAAAAAGACATAGTAAAAGTGCTATTCACATTAAAGCAGCTAGACACAGATAACAGTATTCTGTGTTTTAGAACAATCAGTTAATTTGGATGCTATACAGCTTAAGAATATTGTTGCAAGACTTTAAATCCTACACCTTTCTGTGTAGAAATGTAATGTTCAATGGTGTGACTGTATGAGAAATAAAATAGAATCAGACATGATCTTTGTCCTTTCTGCCTCCAACCAAATGTTTATTATAGGAATGTTGCTAGCCCAGGAACGTGTACACTACACTGCACTAGGAAGTACAAAAAAGACATAATGACAAGTATCTGTTGTTGTTTTTTAATTTATTTCACAAGGTAAGGATAGAAAATTAACTAACATTAAAAGAGATGACCTGTCGTTTTCTACATAATAACATGCTATAATGCTAGTCATTAGTGAAATGTCCTGTGGCTCAAATAATAACTGAATATCTGATATGAAAGTAGCCAAGAAAGTTTTAAGTAACAGTTTGAGGGATAAGCGAATTCTTTTCATGACGCTGTGCTATGATCAAATTATGGAAATGAAAAAATGTTTTGCATTAGTACATGTACACCTTTAGAAACAAGTACAAAAGTGTATTGTATTCTTTAATTTCTTTTCCCACTGAAATATATATGCTGAAGATGGAAAGAACTCTTTAATATTTATAACTTAACATAATGTATATTCAAACTAAATCTATTAACATTAAATTCTGTCAGCCTTCATATACAAGAAATGAATCCTAAATGTACCATTGTAGGCATAAAGTCATGTCATATTTAACAAAAGCATAATGTATCTGAAGGAAAGTAAATAGAGCATTTCTACAGGATTCCCTACTGAAATAAATACAATATACACTTTAATCAGTTAAGACAAGCAATACCTCTGTCAGACATAAAACTTCAATTTGTAAAACAATTTTATTTCCAATATGTGATTTTTTTATTTTTTATGCTCACCGAAGGTGACGCATATAGTCGCCGCTTCGTTCGTCCGTCCGTCCGTCCGTCCGTCACACTTTCCTTGTCCGTACTATTTCTCAGGAACTAACGGCTTGAATTCAACGAAACTTTATGGGAAGCTTTATTACCAAGAGGAGATGCGCATATCGTCAGCATGACCCGATTCCTAAATTTTTCAAAGAGTTATGGCCCATTGACTTTTCAGCCTATAGTACATATTGCATGATTCTTGTCCCGGCTATTTCACAGGAACTAATGGCTTGAATTCAATGAAACTTTATGGGAAGCTTTATCACCAAGAGTAGATATGCATATCGTCGGAGTGACATGGTTCCTAATTTTTCACAGAGTTATGGCCCATTGACTTTTGCCTATAGTACATATTGCATGATTCTTGTCCGGGCTATTTCTCTGGAACTAATGGCTTGAATGCAACGAAACTTTATGGGAAGCTTTATTACCAAGAGGAGATGCGCATATCGTCGGACCGATTCCTAATTTTTCAAAGAGTTAAGGCCCCTTGACTTTTTGGCCTATAGTACATATTGCATGATTCTTGTCCGGGCTATTTCTCTGGAACTAATGCTTGAATTCAAAAACTTTATGGGAAGCTTTATACAAGAGTAGATACGCATATTGTCGCGTGACCTGGTTCCTCAATTTTTCACAGAGTTATGGCCCCTTGACTTTTTGGCCTATAGTTCATGTTGCATGATTCTTGTCCGGGCTATTTCTCAGGAACTAATGGCTTGAATTCAATGAAACTTTATGGGAAGCTTTATTACCAAGAGTAGATACGCATATCGTCGACGTGACCTGGTTCCTCAATTTTTAAGAGAGTTATGGCCCCTACTACCATGTTGTTGACTAATATTCATGTCATTTGCCTAATTTAACAGGAGATATCATTTAAACAAAACCTCACAAAATTCAATATGCTAGTAATGTCAATCATAATCATGTCAGCTTATTATTGTTTAGGCCATTATACACTATTTCAAATATCCAGTCATATGTCAAGAGTGTTGGTTAACCTCTTTGATATGAGCACACATTGAAATGTATGACTTAATTTTTAGTAGTATAAAAACTTTAAACAAGAGCTCCGCTGACAGCGGGGCAATATACGCCCGAAGGTATGTATTGTCAGGGAATATCCTAAGACAAAAAGGATAAGCACAAACATGTATATATAACACCAGTTAAGATATTTGACCTTAAATTGTGACCTTGACCTTAAACCTAGCCATCTGAAAGCTATGTTCTGCACATCCTCTCACTCTGGGTGATACTTCTGCCAAATAGTTTCCATTTACATCCAGCGGGTCAAAAGATACAGAGCGGACACAAATATACTTACTTTGCTCCAGTTAAGATATTTGACCTTGAATTGTGACCTTGACCTTGAACCTAGCCATCTGAAACCTATGTTCTGCACATCCTCTTACTGTGGGTGATACTTCTGCCAAATAGTTTCCATTTACATCCAGCAGGTCAAAAGATACAGAGCGGACACAAAAATACTAATTTTGCACCAGTTAAGATATTTGACCTTGAATTGTGACCTTGACCTTGAACCTAGCCATCTGAAACCTATGTTCTGCACATCCTCTTACTGTGGGTGATACTTCTGCCAAATAGTTTCCATTTACATCCAGCGGTCAAAAGATACAGAGCGGACACAAATATACTTACTTTGCTCCAGTTAAGATATTTGACCTTGAATTGTGACCTTGACCTTGAACCTAGCCATCTGAAACCTATGTTCTGCACATCCTCTTACTGTGGGTGATACTTCTGCCAAATAGTTTCCATTTACATCCAGCAGGTCAAAAGATACAGAGCGGACACAAAAATACTAATTTTGCACCAGTTAAGATATTTGACCTTGAATTGTGACCTTGACCTTGAACCTAGCCATCTGAAACCTATGTTCTGCACATCCTCTCACTCTGGGTGATACTTCTGCCAAATAGTTTTCATTTATATTAAGTGGTTCAAAAGATACAGAGCGGACACGAAATTGCTAACGGACGGACGGACGGACAGACGGACGGACGACCAGCGGCATAACATAATACAGCCCTTCGGGCGTATAAAAAATCAATGAAAGATCTGATGAGTAACACGTATTATCATATTAAATAGTAAACTGTTACTAAGTCTCCAAATTAGAGTTGGTAAAACATCTCATCTGATGAGGAGAATAGATATGATTTAGGAATGGGGATTTCAACATATCCTCCCACCCACTGACCAAGGCCTTATTTGTAACAATGACGTTCTTCGGGGAGCATCTGTCAGTTCTACTGACTTTCTTGTTTTTTAAATGACTTGTATAATTTTGGTATTTCAGAAACCTAGATTTTAACATTACTGGACAATAAAACAACTTACCCTCTGTATTTTCTTTGTTTCGCAATAACCAATAAGTACTATATATACAAACTAACATAATTCTGTATTTCAGCTAACTAGATTTGGCCTAAAAGCGTCTTCCATTACATTAGAAGTGATTATCACAAGCATAACAAGAAATGGTAACAAGATCTTCCTGATATGTCTCTGATTAACACCCAGTCCATTTATTTTTCTGTTCTTGTAAATGAATAATGATTATTATACTTAATATAGCAGTCTGATATCACAGGTTTGAACCGAACTGGACAAGAGCTAGAATTAATCAAGTCTGAGTTTGTTCTCTGTCTTCACTGTGCTGGAACATCTTTGTTGAACATCAACTCTTATAAGCAAGCAAGATGCTTATCTTTCAAGTAAGGTTTTGTCTTCTTTTCTTTACGTATAGAAACAGTTTAGAACTGCTAATTATAAGGTACTGAAGTGATTTGAAAGTGGCATTGAAGGCCTATATCAGTGGTCAAAGGAAAGCACAGTCATTGAGATCAACCCATCCACTCGTTTATAAACTAAGGCATATTGTTCTGCACTGTTCTTCTGAAATAGATGAACACAGTTCAGCCATGCTGTGTGAAGACCTATTTATTTGGCCACCAGCCCCACACTTCAGGCCTAGGATCCCATCACTGCTCCATGTCGCTGTCCTCCAAATTCCAGCAGATTGGAATGTCATAAAATTTAGCAGTTCCTTATTTTCTCATATTCAACCTCATCACAAAATGCTAGGAGTAAGAAAGTAAGTTGATCTCATAACATCCATCCACCTAAAAGGATAAAAGAAAAAAACCTTCGCATCTTGTGTACAGCATAGTTTGCCAAAACTTATCATATTGTGCTTTTTGTGTAGAAAAAACTATTTCTTATGCAACATTTTTTTCTTCACTTTCATTATAAAAAGGAAACATAATAAGATAAAGGAGAAAAATCGGTGAAATCTTCCAATACATGGATAGTAATTGGGTTGGAAACCGCGGGTTGGAACTATACCACATTATACCGCACAAAATATTGCGGGACTTGTGTTGAAGACTATTCATATATTTGAATTTTGCAAAAGAAAACAAGTTGTCGATGTCACCAATCTCCTTTCAAGGTCATTATTAGTAATGAGTGAATATTTTCAAATACAACTGTACATTCTATGATTTGAATGGAAAATGATACATTTATATCTACGCATGTTTTTGATGTTGAGCAATAAAATTATCTGTAACGACAAATTTAGTGAAAAATTGTACTCGCTCATTTCCGTAATACAGAAACCACGAAGTACCGGTTTTATTCGTCCCTGTACCACAAGCTGCTTCAGACCGCGGTTTACCAGTATACCGGTAAAACCACCCATGTCTTGTTAGTAACCCACAACCAGGCTTCTGTGCTCAATTGAAAGATCAGGAGAAAGTTGCTGTTTTGTTCAGGTGGATGCTCAACTTAAGGTCAAACATTAAAGTAGAAAAATTTTCCAAGATCTTAAAACTGCTTTGAAAACAGACTGACTGATTAGCTTAATTGGCTGCTAAATGATGGTCAATATATACATGTATAAAACTTATGCAAATAGTATATATAGATGGGTTAAAGTGGTTGCTCAAAAGCAGGTTGAGACTTGGAACAGGAGGCTGCAAACACATTTACAGTAACTGGACAATCTTCACCTCGTATCTGCCAAGAGCACGGTTGGTCTGTTGAGTGGCCATCTCCTCTGTGAGAGCCCATAGCTGCTGCAGGTTGGCCGACAAGGTCTCCAGGTTACCTATACCCTGCAAGACAAGTGTGGATGTTTATTTAGGAACCAATGGTTCGTGATCCTGAATTTCATCTACACTCAACAAAACCTTATGAGCATGGATATTACCTTATGTTAATATCAACAATTATTGAACATTATATTGAATACTGGTCACTTTCTGAATACCCTCATACTGTTTACATCAAATATACCCATCTATATCGGTCATTTACTGAAATGATTTGAACATTTTGCTATGAACAGAATCCATTCTCGATAAATTTATTTAGTTAACTTGTAATAGACTCACTAGAAAATAATAAGATGATTTTTTTCATCAATAACAGACTTTTAACACATAACAACCAGTTTCTGAAGATTTAACTTTGACCCCTTCTGACTTAACTATGACCTTACTCAAGAAATTCACTGTTGCAAATTTCTGTCAGCTGATTCATATCTTTAAATAAATAAACTGAATTTACAGCACAGGTTATAGTAAACACTACACAGGATGTTTCTGTGACAGCAGTAAAAGCTCCTGGACTATAAATAAGAAGACTGAAACATTGAGAATAAAAAAAATTCCATAAAATAGTTTTGTCTTAATCTGTTAATTTAGAGTGATTATGCAGATAAATATTTATTGCAGGTTTTACCTTTGAAAGGAAACTGTTAAATCTATAATAATCCTTGATGTTTGAAACAAGACAATAACCAGTAATACTTGGGGCATAGTAGATCTGGTACCAAGAAGACAGCCATGTTCAACTATGCTGTTGAATGTTCTGTTAGGTCCTTACTACACAAAATGATTTGATGGACATACTACGAGAAAAAATACTTGTAAATCTATACAAGTTAATTTCCAAAACTGGATAGAATCAAATGCTAACAAAACTATTGTTGTGTTTTAATTTCTCATTGCTATATAGATATATTTAAATTTAATGACAGTGGCCATCATTCAATCCCTTTCCTTTAGTTTGGGGGAAAGGAAACTCCTGCTTATATCAGAAAACATTAAAATCTGATTGAATTCCTCTCTAAAGTGGGAAACAGATATCTATAACATTCTTCGGAGGTTCCTGGGTTGGGCCAAAACTTTAAGGATAAACAAACTCCTCATCCTGACATATTTTTGTAAACAAACATTATGGATGCCTTGCAAGTCATTCAACTGAATAAATTAAGATGTTAAGATGATCTGCATGATATAAACAAACCTTTTAAAATAATATCAAATACTAGGAATTTATTTTAAGAAAAATAAAACCTCTTGATAAAATATCTCTTCAAATCCTTTTTGGTCATCCATCCCTGACAAAGATGATAATTAAAATTAAAATATTTTCTGCTGTTGAACAATCTAAACCCTTCTAGATAAAAAATAGTTACAATAGATAAGAAATAGTTACAATGATAAGAAATAGTTACAATTGATAAAAAATAGTTACAATAACTTATACTTTCTAATCGTAAATTGATAGTGAAAGTATATAAAATATATCTGACATGGAAGTAAGAACTATTTGGTTTTGCTTCTTTATCATTGTTTAAATCATTCTCATCTCATCTTTTTTTTTTCTTTCTGTTTGTGATACTGATTATTGTATGTTCTTCTGTTGTTTTATTTTCTTTTCATTCAACTTATATATTCTACCCTAAAATATATTTGGTTTACGAAATGTTCAACGTATACTATTGTATGGAAAATCTGTATATTCGCCATATCTTCAACAATTTATTATGATCAAGAGAAAATCTCCAAGCTTTCAATTTAATCCCATTCTGTTCATGTTTGTGAATTTTTCTGTTATAGTATTTGAATAATAAATATGTTTAAAATTAAACTAAATACATGTACTAGGAAAACAAGGAAATTGTACATAAATAGTTTAACATTAATGTATCATTATTAAACAATTTACTCTGCAATCATTTACAATTTATGAATTTAACCATCAAATCTACACTTTACAAAGAATCGTGTGATGTTAACCTGCAATTTGAAGCAAAAAAAATAATAGAGAACTGAAATTCTAGTAATTTACTTTGAATATACAACATGGCCAGGATGAAGAAAAATAAATGGTCATCAATCCATTGATGGCAGGTATCTGAAATTTAATGATTTAATGCTCCAAGGTTTAATTAGCATAGACATAAAAATTCAATCCAATTATTAAAACACCTTGCATGCAAACCCATACCACAAAGTTATTTGTGACAACTACGTGTATTTCAAGCTGTATGTAAACCAAACCCTCAAAGTGAGATAAAAATCTTATTTAATACTAGATTTTTAAAACCAAAACAATGATACAAGAGGGCCATGAAGGCCTTAAATCGCTCACCTGAGAACCAGGTATTAGTGGATGGAAAAGAAACAGCAAATATCTTATGATATTATGACTCTGCCCCCTGCCAGTCATATTTTTAAACCGATCTAAATAATTGTAACAGTCTAGGTAGAGAGTGAGCCAAGGAACATCTGTGTTGAAAAACTTTGAAATCCAATATGTACTTTTTTTCAAATTTGAACTATATACATATAAGGAACACAAGCTCTGCCCCCTGGCATCCATGTTTTATGGCCCAATGAATTTTTACAATCATGATAGTGAGTGACCCAAGGAACATCTGTGCAAAAAAATCTTTGAAATCCGGCCAGTACTTTTCGAAAAGATTTTTCAAATTGGCTCTAAATACATGATACTGAAGAAAAAAGGCTCCGCCTTCTAATGGCCATGTCTTCTACTGGATCCTTTTAATTTTAACAATCTTGGAAATTTGTTTTATATACATTTAAGGAAAACGAGCTCAGCTATGTTTTTCGACTAATCCAAATAATTTTTACAATCTTGGTAGAGAGTGGCCCAAGGAACATCTGTGCCAAAAAACTTTAAAATCTAGCCAGTACTTTAAGACAAGAAGATTTTTCAAATTTGTACTACATACATAAATGTATAAGGAAAACAGGCTCCACCCCCTAGTGGCCTTGTTTTTCAACAGATCCAGTTAATTTCAACAATCTTAGTAGGGAGTGACCAACAGAACATCTGTGTAAAAATATTATAAAATCCAGATAGTACTTTTGGAGTTCAAATTTTTTCCCCCTTTTAGTTGCCATGGCAACCAGATTTAGGCATGGAATATAATTCTTTGAACAATTTTGGTAGAGGACCATCCATGGATCATTCCTGTAAAGCTTTTGAATATTGGCCCAGTAGTTTAAAAGGAGATATCATTTAAGTTAAATGTTGACAACAGACATTTAACAGTCACTTAAGCTCACCTTGAGCATGTTATGCTCAGTTGAGCTAATAAGTTGTTCTAAAAACCCAAGCAAAGGATGAAACTATAAGAATCTAAGCAAATAAGATGCATTTTTTATTCCATACATTTTTAACAGAAAATAAAGCAAAAACAATCTATTTATAACCTTAAAATAAAAACGTCAAATACTTCAAGTAACACAAGCAAACAAAATACATCAAGGTCACACAGAACAACAGTTTTTTTGTACAATGAAAATAATCAAAATTACAATTGTAAAAAAAATATAGCATAAATATATATAAATAATGCAAGGCTGTTAGTCATTGTGCATACTTTGACTGAGCTTTTGGCTTTGTACACACCTATAGTGATGTCAAGGCCAACACAGCTACAGCTGTGGTGTTACTCCAACTGCAGGGGATCTACAACATGTACTACAAGTACAGCTATTCTGTAACTGCTTATAACCGCAGCAGGTCTAGTCTGCCTGCAGCTATTGGTTATATAAATACAGTATTAGTGCTCAACAGCTATGGTGATTCCATATCTTCAGCTACAGTGACTTAACATGTAAAGATTAACACCTGTTTATTAGTGCTGCCACAACTATGGTGAATCCTTAATACATCTATAGTGCCACATCTGCTTATATGTGAGGGTTTTTCAAATATCCCTAGAAAAACCCTAAATCTTTTCATAATTTTTCTTGAACACTTATATATTGGTACATTCTAAGCAAAAAATCCAAGTTATTGAAACAACAGAAGTAACGGTAGAGGTATCAAAACAATAATAATTTTCACAATATGCTATACAAGCAAGTGAAGTAACCACAAAAACTCACTATTGGATCAGGTGCCACTCCACCACAATCACTATGGCATTATGAATTATATGTCCAAAGCACAAAATATGATGATGGACAGACATTATTTGAAGTTTATGAAGGACGCGGTCAGAAGTTGAAATGCCACACTTGACATCAATTCAATTATGCCCTAGCAGACAACTATGTGATTGCCTGCAGTAGTACTCGACCAAAACAAGAGGGTTCTCTGGAACACGTGTGTCAACTGCTGAAGCATGGCGGAAAAAGTGTGACAGACAGACAGATGGACAGACAATGGAAAAGTGATCCCTATGAGTTACTACAGTTGTTCAACAAACCATCTTTACCAAAACACTGAATATAAGAAAGGTTTTCAAATTCGATTTTATTTGCTTAAATGATAAAATTTAATTAACGTAGCATCTGTATATTGCTAAGGAAGCAAAGGCTGGACATCCCACCAAACAAGTTCATTCTCCATCAAGACAATACCACATGCCATATAGCCACCCAACTCGCAATTGCATTTAAGGAATTCAGTCCTTGCCCTATTTGATTTGATTTCTCCATTTTCCTGGACATGAAACAACAATTAAAGGGACGCAAATTCTAGAGTATGAAGGAGCTTTAGAGTGCCACATGCGCCTTACTATGAACATATCCGCAGGATTATAACCAGGACATATTCTAGCATCAATGCCTTATGTGTGGTCAGCGGTGTTTGGACTGTAAGGTTGCTTATTTCGAGAAAAAATGAAGTGTCATCTTTGGCGTGCACCTCCCCAGCAGCATGATGTTAAGAAAATTTGTCAACACTGTGACATTGTCCTAGATCCGGACCGATAGCAGTTTTATGTGCGTCTCTTGAGTATTGACATTTGCTCTGCATTTCAGAGACATGAAATTATACATACATGTTGAAGATTGTTTGTAGTGTTTAGTGATTATTTTTTATTCATAAATATTGCACAGGATTGAAATTACAAAGCTAGTCTGTGTAATTTTTTAAACAACCCTTGTATGTGGTTGGAAGAGTCAGTGGTGCTAGACTTTTATATTATCATGTTTGGTAATAAGATATAGCTTTAGTACAAACACAGCTTTCTGCCTCTGCCTGTGTAAAGCATATTGCAAGCTACATTTTAGAACATATACCAATTCAGCTTTTTTTTTCTTATGAAGCTACAGTGATGCCACTCCTATGAGTCACTACAGCTGTTCAGCTGCAACAGCTGAAGCAATTTTACAACTTCAGCTATAGCTGCAATTTATCAGCTGCATAACTTGATGCAATCATGGATCATATTGTGTACAGCGCTGAAATAAAGGCATACACCATGATGGATTAGTACAGCCCTATGCAAACACAAAGAAATTCTACACATTCAATTCTACACACAAAAGTCTACACACTCAGCTACATGACACAGCCAGGTGTACCAAGGTGTTAGTGACAGCTTACCAGCAGACTGGTGTCCTTATGGACAACTGGTGGGGGGAACCGATCTTCCTCTGACAGCTAATGTGAGTGTAAAAACATGGTGAGATCAGTGAGAAAAAACCCACATCTAAGATAAAAGTATCTACTTGGTTCTGCTCTAACTATATAATATCCCTAGCCCATAGCTGTAGGAGGGATGCCGCACCAAGAAGCTACTACGCTTGGGCCTTCATAGACCAAAAGCTATCAAGTTAACAGCTTAGGTTTGTGATGAGTATACAGTCGTGGGTACTGGAGGGAAAATTCATGAAAAACCCTTATATATACATGTGTGTTGGAATGACTGTAGTGTTCTTAAAATGTTTTAAATAAATATCTTTCAATAACTTTTTGTGGAGAAATAATTATATGCCTGAATGTTTACCCATGATTGAATTATCAACTATTTGTAAAACTCAAAAAATTAAAAAATTACCCAACTTATATCAAGTTTTATTAAAATCAACTTAAAACTGGAAGATGCATGATCAAACTCACAATTGTATTCTAGTTATTCTAAGTTCAAGGGCCAACAACTCTGCTATGGCTTACCCAAATAACATGAAAAATATGTATACACATCTAGACTTTTTGGTGATCATGTCTACTAGCTTTTCTGTTACAATATCTGAAGCTTACCATAAACATTACAGATATCACAGATTGTGATTAGATCCAGGTTAAGATCAGATCACAGCTAACATCTCAGGTTTTACTAATTTCATGAACAGTTCAAGGGGAATGCCATTGGACAGAATGCAACATATGATTCCTGTATAGCCTCCACTTCACCAAGTGAGATATAATGATAAGGTTAAAATGATGATGCTTCCAAGTAAAATACACAAAATAAAAGAAAGAGAACATTTACCTCAATTTTCTTCTTCCCAGATTTGTCATTTGAATCTGTGAGCCAAGCTGGAAGTGGGTTTGGTCGAGTGGACTACAATACAGATTTTACATAGTATCTCATGAATAGATTTCCCTGATGACCTTTTCATCTGATTACAATAAAATGTACCAACAAACACTGCCATGTGGAATCTTATGGTGAAGATATGACTGTAATCATCTAACTTTCCAACAATTTAAAAATAAATTCTCAATCAAAGTAAAATCAGAAAAGCCTTTTTTGAATCAGTTTTAAAGATCAACAGTCAAACAATATGTAGTATACAAACAAAGGTTCTACATTCATAAATATGATTCTAAAATGTTCCCTTAAACACAACATGGACTAACTAAGCTGAAAAATATTTTATTATTCTCATCTGATAATTAACTTATGTAACATTTTTTTAAAGTAATCATGTAATGTATGTATCAAACCTTTCATCAAAGCTTGTTTTTCTTAAAATCTGTTGTTCCTGAAAACACCTTTCTTTCTACATAAATTGAGAAACTTTATACTGATCTTGATGGTCCCTGGATTGGACCATTACTTTGTGTCTGGGAAGGTCATAACAGATTATTGCCCTAAAAAGCATACAACGGGGTTTAAACCCACAACCTTCAGACTTCAAGTCCTGTATGGTACCAGTGAACCAAAGCGCCCTGAATAGCAAAGTATTGTACAGTAACAGTCTCAATACACTCTTATCCTATAAGCAGAATGATGGTTTAACTAGAATCTTTTAATACTTACCAACGTAAAGTGGCCATACAGATAAACAATAGATTACTATTACCAGTCACGGTGACAGTATTTCTGTCACATGGCATCAGCCAGAAATTACAGGTGGTGGAAGATCCAGAGCACAGAGAGGCACCCTGACAGAACCACCAACCTACCTATAGCCAGCTACTGATAATTCTTTATCTTTAGTTAGAGAGGATAACTTGAGTAAGACTGTAATGACCCCAAGGTTAACAGATGACCTAGACTGAGAGAGTTGGGAGACAACTACACCTAGATGGAGCAGTCAAACCAGGATATGGACTGTCACAGTTAGTGCTACTGGAGGGAGGGTTAAGCCCGCTACCTCTGAGGAGCGGAATATCTTCAAGTCCTCGATCTTGAACTCTCGCCAGACTGGGGACGGTTGCTGCAGGATTATACGTAGGGCTGACACATTCACCAGTTCAAATAGCATCTGAAAATATACACAAAATATTACAAATGACATTTACAAATGTACCGTATACAACTTAACTGCTGAAAAGCTGGGCTGGTTCAGACTTGAGTAAAAAAGAATAAATATGTTTTTCAGATTTCATTCTGATATACTAGTAATAAGAACTAAATGGAGTTTTAGTCTAGTACAAACATGAAACCTTTGAATAATTATTTACAGTTGAACCTTAATTACTATTAGTGGCCACCTGTATTAATTGGTCAACCTGCATATGGCGGTCAATTTCTATATTACCAACTATATCATTTTATATACTTAACCTTCATTTGGTGGTCACATCTGTTAAGCAGTCATTTTCTCTTGTTCCTATGGCTGACCCCTTTAGACAGGTTTGACTGTAGCATTTTTATTTCACATTATAGTTAAGGTAAAGTCCCTGTAATGGTTCCACTACGTCTTGAACAACTTAACCTCTACCAAGATAATGAAACATTAAGAAACCTTGGTCATCTCTGTGAAAGGCCATGAGGTCCAAAATGTTGCGGAACCATTACAGGGACTGTACTTTAATACAAGTTTCACTGTCCAACAAGCAGTAGTTCAGACATTTAAGGGCCACTGATACAGCCTCTGTGATCGTTCCAAAGATATCTGTCCTGTTACCGTACCCAGATACATTGATTAAACACTAAGTGAGTCAGTCCAATCAGTTCTGGACCTGTCCCTATATATCAAGTTCTAAGTGTGCTTTACAGAACAGTTAAATTTCGGTATGTCACTCTGACTACAGGCAAATGCTCTAGTCATCTGGGCACCAGGGCTGGTTCCGGAGAAAACTAGAACTAGATGCCCCCACCCGTTACATTTTCCAAAACAAAGACCAACACCCAGGTGCGCAAGTCATGTCCTGAGTAAAATATTCATGAAGTTTAAAGTCTGTAGATGAAATATCTTTGGAGTTACCTGTGTTACAGTTTTCGGATAGAAAGATGGACAAATCAAATCTATATGCCTCACTTTCTGGTGGGGGGGGGGGGGGGGGGCATAAAAATGCACTGGCAAATGAAGAAGAGAGCACAGCAATAAAAACTTCCCAATTAAAATGCCCAGATGAACAAGTGTATGCCTTGAATAATTTTTCCATGAAGTTTCAAGTTTGTAATATAAATACTTTTGGAGTTGTGGGCTCAAAAAAATTAAAATTCAATATTTTTCCTAAACAAAGGCCCATAGTTCTGTAAATGTCAATGTTGATCCAATGCACAAGTTCATGTCCTGTATAATATATTCATGAAGTTTCAAGTCTGTAGTACAAATAGTTTTGGAGTTATGCATGTCGCAAAGTTTTGGGACGGACGGACATACGGATGGACAAAGGCAAATCTAAATGCACCCCCCACCCCCATTTTTGGTGGGGGCATAAAAAAGTCCCTTGTAAACAGTACCTGTTTCCTGGTGATGACAAAGTAATCCTGGGCACCAGCTTCTACATGTGGACAGGGCATAAGCCTCATCTTCCTCACACAGGTACGCCATTTCATCTCGTTACCTACATATTAACAATACTGTAAAATCAGACAAGATGATTTCGTATAACACAATGCCCCCATCTGAGCTTAACCCCTCTGGGCCCTACACTATCAAATGTACAATAACTCATGTCAGTAAGAGCTTCCTTAGTGGAGAAAGTATGCCAAGTATCAAGTAGATGCTAGCCTTTATCCAATATATAAATGGGTTATAATTGCTCTGTACAAATATCATTATAAGATTAAATGAAGGTAGAGTAGCATGTACAGTTATACCAGTAGTTTTAGGTCACTGCACTTTTCCTAGTCACAATCTATGCAGGTTTTAAGTTTTAAGTCAACACCTTATATAGTTTTCAAGTTGTGTCAAGGTTAAAACTGTCTGCAGACAGACAAACGATGCAACCCAGGTCTGATCCAAGGTCGGTCCATTTTTGTATGTGAAAGGGTATTGGGTGCCCATTCTGACATGTGGGTTTTCCAGTTTCCTCCCATACTAAGTACTCAAAAGCAATGTCGCTTTCTGTCAAATCATTTTAAAAGAAATAAAGTTTAAAATTTGGTGAAAATAAGTTGCAAAGACATTGACAAAATGAATTTAAATACAACAGTATTAACCCCCTCTACTCACCATCTTTACTGTCAGGCAGACGACACTTGGCCTTCACCGTCAGGTATGCAACATAGCTGTTCTTGAATGTTATTTCTCCAACCTACAGTACAGTAAGATATATTAGGCATACAAAAGAAGGTGAAAAAAAAAGCTCTGGTGTTCTGTATAGATGTATTCTCTCTGTGACTTTAAGGTGATGAAAATGAAACATTAAACCATCATCAAATCTATCTTCTGATTGTTGTTAATTTCTAAGAGAATTCAGACAGCATGCTCAACTATTCAAGTGCTTGTCAATAAAAATAAAATTGTAATTAAAGGCAAAATAAGAATTTCTGTATTATAAATATGCAATCAAAAGCAATAAACATGTATTCCAAGTTTTAAAGCAACATCTCAATGGGTTCAGTGAAAAAGTGAGTACAAAAACATTAATCAAGTCAGAAAAGGGCCATAATTATGTCAAAATCTCAGACAGAGTTACATACTCTTGCCATATACAAGCAGAGGTGATGGACATAAACAGGTATTCAAAGTTTCAAAGCAATACCGAATAGGATTAAGTGAAAAGATGGGGTTGTGTGAAAACATTACCTGAGATTCTAAATAAAAATGGGGCATAACTATGTTAAAATTCACGACAGAGTAATGTAATCTTGACTGACCCCAACACAGGTATTTAATTCCAAGTGTGAATTATGTGGGACATCTATGGAAAAAAATTGGAGATATTAGCAATATCTAACAAAAGTTTTAACTTTTTCTCTATAAAAAGGGCCATAGATATGCAAAAATATTTGAAAGAGTTACTTTCCTATTCTACTGGTGGCCTGATGATAAACATTATATTATAATGTGCAAAGTTTGAGTGACATCCATTGAGTAAAAGTGGATAAAATGGCAATGTAAAACAAAATCTTAACATTTCTTGGTACACAGACACTGAAGCTGACATAATGGTGACTACAGTAGCTCATCCTATTCTTCTAATAACTGAGCTAAAAATTAAGAGTTTGGAAGATATAATGCTTTCTTGAAAAAGTATAAAATGCTTAATTGAACCTTGCAAAAAAAAAAAAAAAAAAACTGCAAATTTGACAGCCACCAGAATTTATCTTGAACTTTAGTTTACCAGTAACAATCAGAATAGCAGTGTTGCCAAGGAGATAGAATTTGATCATTAACGCCATTGAATACAGACACTGAAGGATTAAAAACAAGAAAGCCGTAAATTATACATGCTGAAATAGGTATGAGGTAGATACATAGGGCCCAGTTATTTAGATATATTTATCAGTATATAAAATATATCCAATGACTTATCTAATGTTCTTGATCACATCATTTAGGAGATCAATACTTTTTAAAGACATTCACTTAGCTGACCTTGTTCCATCTTCCACATACATTGTAGTTTGGGAAAAGGTCTTTGTCAGTTGTACCAAGTGATCATGTAGATCAGAATAATTTGAACAATCTCAGAAGAGGGATTCTCACTGAACATCTGTGTCAACTGCTGAGTAATTTTGGAGGTACTATTTTTATTGCTATCACTACATATACACATGTATACATATAAGGCAAACTGGCCCCACTCCTAGCCACTTTTTTCCCATGAAATGGGATACTTTGAACAATCTAAGTAGAAAACATGACATAATTAAAGTTTTCAGTTCTAAGGACATCACCAAAGGATCATGCTTGGTTTTTAGCTCGACTTTCAAAGAATATGAGAGCAATTGTAGTCGCCCTGGCTACTATCCAGCTTATATCTCAGAAATTGCTTGTGGAATTGACTAGAAAGGAGTGTCTTCAGGGGCATCAGAAAACCAAGGGTTAACTTTTTGACTGAATTTTTGCAAATTATAGCCCTTCTCTAATTTGGATTTTTGGTTAAAGTTTTGCATGCACAGTGTTATTGTGCTTATGTAACAGTAACTAGGCATGGGATTGATTTTAAGGGGTATCAGACTATCAAGGTATATCATTTTTGACTATTATTATATACAGGATATGTGAAGGGCAAGAATTGAAATAGATTTCATTTGATTTACCAACAAGCATTTTGAATAGTCGAGCGTGCTGTCCTCTGACAGCTCTTGTTTTGTTGTTGTTTTTTTTTTTTTTTTTTTTTTTCAAAATTGGCACAGTATGGCACTTTGTGCTCTGGTGAGCTAAAGTCAGGAAAAGAATTGTGACTATTACTGCTTCAAATCATCAAAATAAAAATAATTAAAAGAAACATTGGTATCCATTAAAAAATTATTTATTCATTACTTTTATGACTACACTCTAAATATTTTTGCTTTTCTAAATACAAGTACAGGACTTGATTCATATTATCATACATGGTAACAAAAAAATATCATGTATGTGTGACAATTTACAACCTAGTAAGTGAATGTTAAATGCTAATTCAAATATTATTTTTGTTGTCATTTGATATACTATCAGTAGTACACTAAATTCTTCAGCATGTGACATTTAAAGCAAAAAACAAAACAAAATGTATTGCTTGATAATGGTGTCCGATTACTCGGACTTGATAATGATATACATATTACAATGACACATCAGAATAACAGTATGACAACAAAGTGGATGAGAGTGACTCACAAATACACATCTAAAGCAACCTCAAACATCAAACCTGCACTGTCATGGTGTGTGTGTGTGTATTTATACAATCAAGATGGACATGTACAACTAAAACTATCACTGAGGGTGATGGAATACCCCCAAAATGTTGTTTTGTCATAGAATAGATAGCATAGGCCATTACCAAAGAGTCCCTGCGTGCAATATCAGCAAATATTATCAAATAAAGGGAGATAATAAAAACATTCATGTAGGGTTAGGGTTCCTGGACAAGGCACTTCAACAACTCCCTATCTATATCTTAAGTTTCAAGTAAATCCCTTTGATATTTTTCAAGCTATGCACCAGACAAAATTCATTATCACTAATAACAAAATGATAAAACATGCTGATATGTGCACAGCTAGGTCTTACACTGCTCTTTCTGTGAAGTTTCATCAAAATCAATTAGGCCAGGGGTTTTGGAGGTGAAATGCTGACAGGATGCGTCAAATATACAAAGGGCCATAACTCTGCGATAATTCATCCAGCCATAATTTGATGAAGATATGCACAACTAGGCTTGACAAAGATCAGTCCTGTGGGGTTTCATCCAATTCAAGCAAGGGTTTTTGGAGATAAAGAATGGACAAGAATGAATCAAAAATACAAGACACTGTCATAATTAATCTAACCCAAATGTTTGTTTGTTTGTAAACTGGGTTTAATGTCCCAACAACAGTATTTCAGTCTTTTAGAGACAATGTCTACTTGAGACAGAATATAAGTGCTGCTACACTTTAGTATCATGCTGTAGACATGTGGCATGATACCACACCTAGTCACAAGGGAGATACACCATTACCATTTTTTACAACTTTACTAGTCAATCATGAAGTGAGACAACGCGATTTTCAAACTTTATCAAGTAGGAAACAGGTTACTTCAACTTATACTAATCCCTTATAGATATACTATAGTCCTACTATACAACCATTCCTAGGTTGGACCAGTCCTTCGTGCCCAAGAATTTATTTTAGCTCAGCTCTTTGGGGTTCCAATCAGCAAACCTTCTAAATCCATAGTCAATGTACAGAACCACAGGATCACACCTACCCCATTTCAAAATGTAAACCAGGTACCTAAGCTCAAACCCTTTGATTTCTTTTACTTTTATTTGAATTTTTACCCAAAATTTCCCTCTTCAAAGTGAAAGTATTGATTCTGAACATTAACGGTAAGTCATAAATAGTTTTTTTTTTTTTTTTTTTCCAAAAATTTGAGTCGAAAGGACCCTCAAATTTTACCTATGAAGCCCTGGACCTAAGGTGATACAATTCTCCACAATGGATGGGGACACACCAAACAATACTGCTGTGGGACAAAATGATTCTTATATAGTCCCGTTCTACTCCCAAACACTTATGTTTGTTAAAAACATGAAAAGTGTTTATTTTCCCAGTTTGAAATTTTAACTAAATTATTCTTTATTTCATAAAAAGGATGGAATATACAAGAAAATTGCTCCAAGATTGGTACAAAATGAATAATTTTGAAATTATCTATTATAGAGTATACTGGGAAACTAGCCAAGGAATCAACTTCATTTCAGCACTATGATAGAAGGCTTCAAGGTGACCATTTGTGCCTTATGAAATAAAATAGTGAACATTGGTTTCAGGAAATTTTTAACAAGATTTTTTTTTTAAATAAAATTCAACCATGGCAACCAGAGATCTGCAGGGATCAAGTTAATTTTAGGAACTTTTGTGAAGGGCCCAGTGGCAGGGTTTTCTGTAAGAATCAGAGTAGAAGGCTAATTCTAAATTGTAGGAGGCAGGGAGGTCTGGGAGTACTACATTTTCTTGTGATTTTTGTTCATTTCCTTTCAATTATTCTGATTTTTTTTTTTTCCTTTTACAATTTGGCAAATTTGAGCTGGCCAGGAAAGGACCTGAGGCAGTCAAATCTGCTGCCTTCTGGCTCTTAAGGAAAACCCTGCAGTGGTTTCTGAGCAAATATCTTTGACACCACACGATTCACACAAGGTGATCAGAATAGTTCAGTTGAACTACAAATACAAACACAGCAATTCCACAAATGAGTAAATGGCTCTGTAGTAACATTTCAAGAGGTATAACAGAATGTCATGCAGATAGAACCATTGAATACCATCTCAAGTTTATCTATCTTTTTTTTTTTACAAGAATTTATGAAGAAAACAAGGAAGTAATAGAATTTCAGACACACACACACACAAAAAAATACAATAAAGTAATTTGGCAACATAGGAAAACCAGTAGTTGTCTAAAACATGAATGAAAGCCTTCAAATCTGTTACGGATAACACATATGTTTGTGTGTAATTGTGAAAGTGTATAATATACAGACAGGATTCATATACATGTACCTGTTTTACCTGAAAATAAAATCAAAATTCAATAATCTGCTATTATCATCCCGTATAACATTTAAGTATCTATTCAAGGGTATGGATATAGGAATCAGTTAATGACCCAAGGTGTTAGTTTGGAAACTACTTTGGTCCTATATCTTTGTGAGTTTGTGATCTACCTGCATTTTACTTGCATTTGCTTTGTTGTTGTTTTGTTTGTTGTTGTTGGTTTTTTTCATCATCAATGAGCCACTCAGCGTGACATGCTATTTTTGTAAGGGTTGTCATATTGCCAAATCAAAAGTAGAACGATATCACAAGTTATGGATACACAAATGTGGTCAAGGTAGAGGCTACATTCAATTATCTTTAAACCAGATGGGTGTTCGTCGGAACACTTGTATCGCCTTCATTTATGCACTTTCATAGAAATTGAAGAGAGAGCATCTAACTTTATAAAATCAATAAAATCTATTTGGTTTACTACAATCATGCTCACTATATTAAAACAAGGTCCTATCATTTGACACCAACACCCACACATACATGTGATCCCTATTTATTTGCCATGCTATGCTGGGAGCACAACAAGTAAGATTTATGACTCCTATGTAATGCACTTCAATACCTCTTAACCCTTTCCCTCATATATACTCATTTTGACGCCCTCAATAGGTATCACATAAAGCCTGATCTGAAGAAAACCACAGTTAAACCTTACCAAATTTATTTACAAAATCCTCATTTCCAGACCACTGAGGAGCAGCGAGCAGCATAAAACCTGATCAGCCTGCGAGTTACTCGCAGGCTGATCTGGTTTTATGCTGTTCGCATAGGTCTTTTCATGGTGTCTTCTATGAGGGAAAGGGTTAAGGTAAAATCCAAGTTTGGAATGCATAAACTATAAATAAATATAATAGGTTGGCACATTGAATTTATATAGTATAGTTATTTTTTAGTTTACATTTAATAATAATATACATGTAAGACGACTGGTTCAACAAGCCAGTGGATATTACTGTACAACTTGCAAGAACATCTAACAAAGTCTGACAGAACTGGATATACATGTTTAATCAAACCAAGAGAAAATATAATAAACTAATCCCATAGTGGCAACTACACTTTATTGTTCACATGACAGTAAATTACTAGGTCTCTAAAGTTAACAGGATTTAATAAATAATATGAAGTCTTAACACAATTAATCTCTGCCAAATTTATATAAAATGTATAATTTTTAGTTGTTTATTTGACCATATACATGATAAAGGGTACGTGTTAGGCATATACAAAACTAAACATAGTATGCTACAGTTGACTATCTAATTTCCTAATGACAACAAATACATCATACATTTATAGTTAACATTTAAATAATGTAAAACTATATAGTGTTGTAACTGATCAATAAGTCTAATACTTGCCAAATGTTTCGTCATAAATTCACCTTTTGATTCATAAATTGCAACTGATGCAAAATTGTATATTGAAAATGGATCCCTGACAAATATGAAAACCTCATTGGCAAGTACAAGGCTTCTGGTACGTCTAGACACAATTTCCTTTTCACCAGTGCATTGTCTTACCTCATTTATCACATCATCATCTTTTTGTCTGAGTTTTGCACTCTTCAATCGACCATTCACTAACTGGTATATAACAACAGCAAAAAATACCATTAACATATAGTGAGAGTATCAGAGATAATTTTTCAAAAGAACTTTCAGTTAAAAAAGTGACATCTCTAAATATCTGGTAAGAATTACACACATTTATAAATATGCAATTTTCCAAACTTTACCCAGAGAGTTAGGTATCATTAGTATATTCTCTTTTATAGTCAATTCTGTTCATACCAGACATAACATACCTCATGCAGTCAATTCAAAATCTCCAATATTTTTCTTATTTGTATGAAAGTCTTCCCTAACCATAAAGACGAAAAAAGACAATAGACTGGACAAAATATGGACATAAACAACGATACTCAAAAGGAGAAGACTTCACCCTGCAACATTTATGTTTCTTGTGATGAGACATAAGACCAAGAGACAGAGTGATCGATAATTATCTCAGATATTAACATACTTTCATAAAACATTATATTCCGTAATAATAACATTGACATACAAATAACATTTTTACCAAAACAAAAATAGATAAATAAACTACATTTTGCTCCATTTTCGCTATTGATTACCATTTATGACTGATTGCAGAATTGACTCCAATTCATGGGAATGTTATATCATATAATTCAAATTTTGGCTTTATTATTAAATCATCCAAGCACCATTACATCTTATTGACAGCATTTTAATACAGATATAAAACCAATAAAAAAATAATTAAAGAAATGTACTAATGCACTATTTCACCTCGAGTGTGATGAAGTTTTACAGGAAACCATCAATAATTGACAAAATTGATTGATCCTTGATTCTAAACTGTTTTTATTGAAAATGTTTGAGAAACAGATAAAAACATCCATTTAGTAAAGAAGTACTGATGTTATACCATTTTCACTAATGCTTGTTTTTAGATTTTTTTTAAACACCTGTTAAATCTACCAATAACACTTAGCAAAATAGATATTGACTGATATATGTAAATGAACATCTGTTCTTAAAATAGAGTATGTTTGGTTATGAATACACTTCTCAACACTCCAATTTAGGGAAGTCATTCAGTTGTTACTAATCTGATAGCAAAATTCACACTTCATCATTATAATACAGCATGCCCATTTACCCCGCGTAGAGGGTTTGTTGTTTTTTTAAGCTCAAAATTGGCCATATACCCCCAAAATTGTAGGGACTCTCAATATGAAAGAATACAAAGTAAAGGAAAAATAGCAATTATACCCCTTGTTACAAAACTCAGAGGGCAACCTATCCTGGAGTATCCAGTTCTCAACAGCATAAGAAGTTATTGCAAGAAAAATGAACAAAACGATCCCTCACTTTAATATTAAATATAACATCAAATGCATCAATGTCTTCCCTTCAAATGTAATAAATTTTTAATGGTAATTAAAAACAAATTTTAAAAAATAACTGTCAAAATCCAACAACAGTCCAAAAAATTATTTCCAAAATGGCGTCTGGAGTTCTCGACAATGAGTCTGCCATGAGTATGGTGCACATATAGAGACAAAATCTATAAACAACAGTTGCATTGAAGTTCTATGTTCTTAATCACAGAACATATTGGTTTGTAAAATATAAGATGATCCAAATGAGAACAAAAAACACTATCACACTGAAAGTGTTCATGATATCATAGGGTGCCCTCCGAGTTTTTGTAACTGGGGGTACATTAGCAATTTTTCTCAACTCTGTGTCCTTTCAGCTAGAGAGTCCCTATGATTTTGGAGGTATATGGCCAATGTTGGGTGTAAAACCCCTATACAAAGGTTAAATGGGCAGTTAATAACAGCTATGGCTCTAAATGACTTCTGTACATAGTATTGTTGAGAAGTGTATTCATAATCAAACCTACACTATTTTAAGAACTAATGTTGGTTTACATAAATCAGTGAGCATATGCTTGCAGGTATTATCGGTAGATTTAACAAGTGGTTTAAAACAGAAGCATTAGCAAAAATGGTTGAAAATGGTATTTCTTTATTAAATGAATATATTTACCGGTTTCCAAAACATTTTCAATAAAAAGAATGTTTAGAAACATGGATTAATTGATTTTGGTTATTGTCGATGGTTTCTCTGTAAAATTACATCACACTTGACATCAAATATTGCACTAGTGTAAATAGCCCGAGAATAACAATATGGCAAGAACTCAATACTTGAAGATAAATTGTGAGTATAACAATGTTCTGTTTTTGGATCATCTTAAAATTTGCACACCCATCTGATCTGTTAGGAAGAACACAGAATTTCATTGTAACTGTTGTTTATTGTTTTTTGTCTCTATATGTGCACCATACTAATGACAGGCTCATTTTTAGTTCACTGTCGAGAACTCAAAACGCCATTTTGATTATGACTGTTGTTGGATTTGACAGTAATTTTCTTTTTAATTTGCTTTCAAATACCACTGACAATTTATTACATTTGAAGGGAAGATAGTGATGCATTTGTTGATATATATAATATAAAATTGAGAGACTGTTTTGTTCATATTTCTTGCAATAACTTCTTATGCTGGCGAGAACTGGATACTTCAGGATACCACAGAAAATCTTACCTCTGGATTTACAATGTTTGCCAGAGACACGTCAATAATACGACATCCTGCGTGAAATTCTGACTTTAAGTCAGGTATTGTTATGAGGACAGGATTTCGGATGGTACAATGAAGTGGTCTTTCAGCCATTTTATCAAAGAAGTAGAATGCAAAATATAAGAAAGTTCACTTATTTCTTGTTGTCAATGAAGCCATTTTGAATGACCTTGACATTATACAATTTCAAACATTTTTCTATATATTACACCACAATATATGCAGACCATCAAATTTCACACCCATTTCATCTACGTTAATAAGAAGTTTAGAGAAAAAAAAATATTTTCATCGATTTGCTGTTTCGTGACTGGTTTTAGGGGCATTCATATCAACTCGGCAATTCCCGGCCTAACCTAATCCGTTCGTAAATGGGCGATGTGAGAGAAGTAACGGGCCTACTAAAGACCTCCGGTTTTCGCCGGTCTCCGGTTTTAGTGGGCTACAATGGTAGTAGTTATTTGTTTGATAGTACCATTTTTATCAAATAAAAATTATAACTACGAATTTTATTTCAGTAAGTAACAGTTCTGTTTTTTTTTGTTGTTTTTTTTTCAATAAGCTCATTTTTCTATAAACACAAAATACCTTTTTTCTATCTTTCTCTCCATCTTTTGTTATTTTCAATTGTTATATATTTATTTACCAGTTTCTCACGAATATCCAGGTAGGTTAAGACGGACGTATGATGAATTTCAATTTAAATGGTATTCATATACCGGCAAAAAATCCTTTGACCATTTGCAATATCATGATACATTATCAAAATAGCTTTACCGAATAATCCCAAGGATGACCAAGGGGATCTTTACATGAATTTTTACTAGTCGCAAAAAGGACTACACTTCATCATACAGGTTACTGCTGATGTAGAGTCCTCACTGCTGCTTCAGTATGGACTGTTCTCTGACGATCATGATGATGAACTCCTGGAGACTGCAAATGACAAGCGTCATCAGGTGGACTTCAACCATCACAGGATGTTTCGACCCCTTTTCCACTACATCCTCAGGTTGACGGGGTCGGCAGTGACTGTTCACTACCCGCTATTGTCAGGTCTCCAGGATGGCTCTTCTCTTCTAAACCAGAGCCAACATGATGCTCTTTCTGCAGCATCAGCCAGGTGTTTGATAGCTGCCTTCCTCTTGGTTCCTGTCATGCCAATCTTCTGGTACATCCTCCAGGCAGACTGTGCTGGAAAACCTCTGGCCCCAACTTCCACTGGAAGAACCCAAGCACTCCAACCTTTCTGCCTACACGAGTCAGCTAACAGTGCATATTTGGCACTTTTTCTTATATTTACATTTCAAGAAAGATCATTATAAATACAATACATAGGTGAATCTGGTGATATCGAATTTATATCTGCGCTTGTAACCCTATGTAAAATCAAGAATTGCTTGGGGAGAGGGGCCGATTTTGCCCTCGGAGTCAACCATAAGTAAACCATAAGATAACATGCCGCAAATAAGATAAATGAGCTTTCTATCTTGTGGTTTTAAGAAAAAGATTATCAAAGTTTGCATTTTAAAAATCTTCTTTTTCAGCTCGTGTGACCTACTTTTACAGTCGATCAAAACAACTTGTATAATATGATATGATATGCGACTTTGGTGGAGATTAAAATAATGCAGAATGCTTATATTATTTACGAATTGGGAGTGAAGTATTTCATAGATAATGCATACTTCACTGCAGTCGGTTGATTAAAAATGTTGTGATGGAGTGGACGTTATAATCAACTTTTTAGTTGTACGGGGACGGTGAAACAGACTAATATACTTCTCGATTGTTAAAATATTCATAACATTCGTCCCGTATCAATGTGGATCTGTAATGACTGGAATGAAATATACTAGATCTATATAGAATATTGTGATATTTTTTTTTTAGAATATTGTGATATGAATTTTGTGAATGAAAATATGTGATACTGTGATATCAAAGTAACTATGATTAAATATTGTGATAAAAATATTTTAAAAAGTAACACTGTGATATTAAATTAACTGTGATAAAATATAGAGTAACTGTGATGTTATATTTTTTTAATAAAATATGTGACACTGTGATATGAAATACATTTATATAGTAGTATTGTTTGGCATATAAAACAAACTATTAAAATACTCAGTTAAATTTATATTTTAATGTTTGAATATAGTTGTTTTTGCCTCTCTATGTCATGCCACCACATGACGAACCACGACTGAGGTAAGAGTTTACTCTTTTTTGTGATATCCTTAGCGCTGAACTGATGCAAGTCATAGTATTTATCTTTTTTATGTTTGTTTTTTATGTATAAGATATTTTTGTCTCTATATTTTTGTCTTTTGTTAATATTTGCCAGGCCCGGATCCAGACTTTTTCCGCTAGGGGGCGGGGGGGCAAAGTCCGAGTGTGATGTAAGTGCTAGGGGGTCCGAGGACATGCCTCCACCCCAGGGGAAAATGTTTTTATTAGATGGAGAGGCATTCTGAAGGGTATCTGGGGCTTAAAGAAAGTGAACGCTTTTTTTTTAAAATCTGATATATATTTTTTTGAAACTTGAAGGCCATTGATCTAATGCCTAGGTCCCAATGGGGAAAATCATCGGCGATTTGAATACACAAATCTGATGATGGAATTAAGAGACACAATCAAGGGAAGACTTTAGGGGGGGGGGGGGGGGGGGGGGTATGAGAATGTCCTCAGCAATGTCCTATGGCCTTTTTGATCATCTCAGTCTATAAGATTGCTCAAAACAGCAACAAATTTCAGAGTGCGCTTTTCTGATACTTAGGCGAGACATCACCGAAGCCTCGAGGATTCCTCGGAGGAAAGAATTTTTCGCGGAAACTTCGTAAATGCTTCTCCGGCCTGTTTTCCCGATAAAACATCGGGAAAAAATTTCAATGCAAGCAATTTTTGAAGTTCTCCCGAGGCCTCCCCGATGACTCCACGTGGCTCGCGACGCTTCAGAAGTTGAGGCTCATCAATTTCCGCTGGGTGTATACATCCCCGAGGCAAAAAAATCCAAGTGGGACCATAGACATATTCACCTATGCTATGGTGCTGCATATGTCTGTGATGGGACTAAGCCTTAAGCCTTGGGGTATATAATTTCAAATTTACCTGCGCAAAGATAGGTTATTGAATAAACAAAAGGGCAATGATGGCCTTAAATCGCTAACCTGAATTCAACTGCTAGAAGGAAATTGCTTAAGTAAGGAAAAATTACACATAATATATAGTATTTTAATTTTTATTTTTATCTCTGGTTGGTCATCTTGGTTGGCAGACCGAAAAGATTTTAGCTGTTTTGCTCAGTACTACATGCGGATCATTCTTGTAAAGTTTCATCAAAATCTGCTCAGCGGTTAAGCAGGAGATGCTGTTTAAAGATTTTTCTATTTTTAACTCTGGCGGCCATCTTGCTTGGCGGACCGGAACAATTTTAGCTTTTTTATTTTTGCTCATAACCACCTAAGACTCATTCTTGTAAAATGTCATCAAAATCTGCTTAGCAGTTAAGGAGGAGATGTTCTTTAAAGGTTTATCCATTTTAAGCCATGGCGGCCATCTTGGTTGGCGGATCGGAATGATTTTAGCTATTTTTGCTCAGTACTACTTAAGGATCATATTCCAGTAAAATTTCATCAAAATCTGCTCAGCGGTTTAGGAGGAGATGTTGTTTAAAGATTATTCTATTTTTTGCTCTGGTGGCCATCTTGATTGGCATACAGGAACGAGTTTAGCTATTTTTGTGCAGTATCAGGGACGTGAATAGAAATGTACCTCCATGGCAGTATCACCCAATGATCAAGGCTTAAAATATTACACGAAAGTAATCTATCTCCTTTATCTATATGTATTAAAAAGAGTTTCGCGATTGAGTTTCATTAAAATCTGTTTAGCGGATTAGGAGGAGATGTCGTTTAAAGATTTTTCTATTTTTATCTCTGGCGGCCATCTTGGTTGGCGGACTTGAACGATTTTAGCTATATTTCATCAAAATCTGCTCAACGAATTAGTAGCTAGATGTCGTTTAAAGCAAAAGTTGACGACGGACACCGGACAAAGACGGATCACAATACCTCACCTGAGCACGAAGTGAGCTAAAAAAAAAAAAGTATAATAATAGCGGTAAGGGTATGGGCGGGGCAGACTGGGACATTGACATTAATGAAAGGACATAATCCTTCTGGATAGGGTAAGAAATATGGGTTTCTCGTGCAATTTCAACCCCAGAACTGAAACTGGCATATAATATTTAAAAAGTGTTTTCTGAATTCCCCCCCCCCCCCCCCCCCCCACCCACACACACAAAGAAAAAAAGTGATTTGTCTACACTATTAATTAGTGAATGTATTGAATAATCATCATTTCTGGACAGTTTTGTCTAAGACTGATTCTTTTTTCAATAATGTGGAAGGAATTATATGCTGGTATTAGGTTTGAACTTGTTAACATTGACAATCCAGTTTTCGATCTTCACACAGAGACTTCAGGTGCATGTTTTAGGGTCGGACGGTTGCAGAAGGTGTGGTCCCTTCTGCGGGTCGATTTTTTTTATTTATTTTTTTTATAAATTTTTAATTTTAATTGACATATTTTAGTATTTTCTAATTGTTTAATCAATGACAAAACAAGCAATATTCAGTAATAATATATGTTGATATTTAATTTTTTATATCCGTTTTATTTTACACAAAAATTGTGTATTCTGTGCATTAGTATTTCGTATTCACTGAGTTATCAGTTACAGCTCAATGACTGATTACCTGAATTTGATTTGAATTAGTGATCATAATCTACATATACATTGTCCCCAAATATGGGAGATTAAACTTTTCTAATTGTTTTATTTCTTATTCATTTTTTTTATAAATTAAAAATAAATATAGATTATTATATTCGTAAATATTAAAAAAGTGAACATGATGATTATATGCCTACTGTTTGTATTTATTAAGTTATGAAAAATATAGTAAAGCTGATGACATTTAGAAACACAACCCAGTTCTGATTAAGTTTAATTTACATGACTAGCAATAGATATATATCTACTCTGCAGAATACTTAGTTGCTGTTTTTCATTACCGGTATACCCCCCCCCCCCCCCCCCCCCCCCAAAAAAAAAGCATTTCCATTTTAACTTTTTCAACAAAAAAAATGGGGCAATTTTTCATACCTGAAAATACATCAACCTGGCAGATAATTAACGTGCCTTTAATGCAAGATTTATTGATAATTATAAAAGTATTTAAATTCTATTTTTTTTTGTTTTTAGCGGCTAATTTTATGCTTATCTATTTTAAATTTATGCTATTTCTGAAACTGCATAGGTCTAGAACTGTTTATAGTTTTAACAGATACAAACTTTTGGTAATTGCCTATTTTTCTTTTAATTATTAGATCGCTCGGCAGACGACATGTAAATGTTACTCAATTAGTGAACGTGTCATTGAATTGCTTACGCAGTACCCTAAACAAATGCTTATTACACAGTCATGGACGACTGCCGATTCTGGTTACAGCGGGGGATCATAAGACAATGGGAGTCTGCCTGGTCAGGTGGTTATGCGGGTGTTTCAGTATGGGGAATTCCTCTAGACAGCGCAAGCATTACGTATTAAACAAGGGATTTTATAGCCTGGAAAAAAATTGTATGACCAGTGGGGGGGGGGGGGGGGGGGGGTCCGGGCCTGTATATAAAAGTGATATCCCTATTTATTTTCACTACGGAGGTACATTAATATTCTAGATTGTCACATCTCTGTTTGCACTGCCATGTTGGCGGGCACAACAAGCAAGATTTAGGACTCCTATACTAGGAGTGGATATATGCTATGGTTTTGAATTGGTGCTGAAGACAAATTCATATAAGGGGGATAATTCAAGAAAGAGATGATCTAGTGTTCTGCGCTCCTGCACCCAGTAGGTGCCAACGTTCCAAGTTTGTAGTAAATTCATGTTGTAGTTATTGAAGTTATAATATTTTTTCTGGGGAAATCCCTCTGTGAAGACTGCTTCCACGTCGACAATGGGACAGTCAAGGTTTATATGTTACCTAATACTAGGATAATTACATTCCTTTCCTCATGATCGAGAAAAAAAATGCTAGAAAACGTATTCTTCAATAAACCTAGGGGATATAGATTTGCTAGTCAGTGAAATGAAGCTAGCTTAAATGTAACTTATTCATACATTGCGACTAAGGGACGAGCCTAATGAATGGAACTACGCGTGTTTTTTTTGTGTGTGTTTTTTTGTTGTTGTTTTTTTTGTGTGTGTAACAATAATACATATACCTACTTACTTTTTGCATCTGGGTGTTTGTCAATGTACACTCATAAACTCATTTTAAAATGGAATGTCCTAAGTAATTTATGCCAGCCAATGAAATGGGTGCTTTTCCACTGCCTTCGGTCGTTAACCAAGATTTGATAGGTAAAATAATATTAGGTCAAAATCCATATTATGCTGCTTACGCTTTAAAATCAATCGTTGCAGCTCTTCTCCAACTCTGGCTAGGCCGGGATCCGAATAACCCAACGTTTTACAGGAACGACCGAACAATAACCTTTCATTTACTCTGTTCTAATTTGAACTCTATATGATAATGGCAGGGAAAAACAACAACAACAAAAAAAACACGTCAATATCATGTATATATCAGTAACATACACCAGAGATGTGAATATCTGCAATCTTTTATTTTAAAAAAAATCATAAAAATACCATTAAAACCAGGGTCTATATATATATATAGGTTAAAGATACCCTATTTAACCTATACGTGTAAGGGGTCTTTCTAATACAACCTTTTCAGTAAAGGCCTTTCTAATTTCAGGCATTTATAACCGTCCGGATAACGTTATGATTTATTGCATGAAGGTCTATAAAACAGTGTTAAAGAAATCAACAGATTATATTAAAAAAAAAGAATATTGTGTTTCATTCAATGTGTTCATATTTATCACAGTTTGCATTTGTCGCATATTATATATTATCATTATTAATATTATTTATAACTACAATATACATTTTGTGTAAGCTGCTCGAATTGCGTAGGGGGCGATTCCAATTATGGGAGCTGTGAATACTTCGTTAACCAGTCATGTGAAGGCGTGACTGTCAGCCAAGATGGCGGATGTTGACCCAATCTCGAACGAAGAAAAGGTATTGTTTACATAAAACTGCATTGAATACAGCTTTATAAATACATACTCATACTAAATATAGAATCTATACGATAATCTTGCAACACTATTACCACGTTTTATTCTTTTTGATGGAGAACAATGGATTCGGCTTTTATATTGTATTTATGTTCACTTCCGCTTTCTTCAGAGGTCGATCATTTCTTTTCGGATGATTCATAGGTGTTTCTTTCTAGTATTTCATCGTAAACAATGCTTCAGTTTCTTAATAAAGATTATATGGTAAGATTCTAAACTAACTGAATCTTACAAACATTTGAAATGAATTATCTTCCCATCCACTGTTGCTGTCTGAATCAAAATTTGAACGGAATTGTTTTGATGTTACTTAATTTATATTCCATACTGTTGATGTAAAGACAGCAAGGATATTTTCATTATTTGGGAATGTGACCTTTTCCTCTGAAATTGGGAATTTTTCCATTGTTTTTTGTTCAATTCAATTGTTGGGAAACTAGTCCCATCAATGAGCCGCTCAGCGCGACATGCTATTTTTTGTATTGGGTGTCACGCCTCTGCGTCTCATGTCGTAACCACCTAAAACTGAGTGGAAATCAGAATCGGCGATTTGATATATTTTTCGTCAATTACACCTGATATGCATATCATCGTGTCGCAGACAGACTTATTTGAAGCTTACAACTGTTTATTATCCAAAAAACATTCAATAATCACGTATTTTTAAAAGAAATCTAACCTTTCAAATAGTAAACAAAAACCGATTAAGCCACGCCTCCTGCTTGCTGTTAACCGCTTACGCATGCGCACTTCAAACGGTGTAGGTATAGAAGATTTCCTGTGTGTCACCAGCGCTGGAGAAAGTGTACCAGCTATCGAATTTAAAAATTTGAGCCATTTCGAAGGTTTTCCTTCAGATTAATACTTTATAATAATAAACTTGGCATTCAAGTTTTTTTTTTAATTAATCTTTTTGTAAGACAACCACTTTTTTTACATTCACCTATCAAGTAATATAGATCTATTCTTTCTATTTTCATAAAAAGACATATTTTTCAATATAAAAATAAATGAAATAAAATAAATATTATAGTTTCTTATCTCTCTCTCTTTCTCTCTCTCTCCCTCCTTCTCTTTATATCTCCCCCCCTCTCTCTCTCTAGCTCTCTCTGTCACCCCCACTTCTCTCTCTCTCTCTCTCTCTCTCATTCATTTGTTCTGGCCAGTCAGCGGATGAAGTAAAAAGGATCGATTAAATAAAGGTATGCATATTTTTTATTATTTGATTTATAGAATGATACAAATGACAACATCTTTTTTTACACCTTTTTACGACTATCGTTTTAAAATGGCTTTTTATTTGCTTTCATTTTTGTACATATTTTGTCTCCGTAGTAGAACAAAGATCTCTCTCTCTCTCCTACCCTCTCTAAAAGTAAACTCTGTAACAAGCCCGAAAATACCATCTTCCATATATACTTATCAATCATTTATTAACAGTCACGTTACATGTGCAATGTAAATACACAGGAACATGAAAAACAAAGAGAAACAAACATTCTCAATCTCTCTGTTTTCTCTCGCATGCAAAAGGTAAACAAAGTTCAACATTGTA
>CM037786.1:29077227-29127227 GCA_021229015.1 Solen grandis
CCTTGATTGAATCACTTTTTACTTTAAATTACATACTTGATATATGTTTTATATTAAAATCAGTATCTACGATTAAATAAAATGATAAAAAGACTAAGAGAATATATTGTGTCAATTGTATATTAAATAAAGGTTTTCTTTAAGAAAGATATGAAAGTACAGATAATCGTATTGTTGGTAATAAAAACACATTCGGTCGTTTTAGGTTATGATATTATTAACCAATGAAAAATTAGGAATCTATTCAGCCCTCCATTTCCGGTTTCAGTTTGGTAGGTATACGATTCTCTTCAGAAATTTCAACAAATTATCGAAGATCATTAATCTAATAGACCTAAAAAGCGATTGAAAAGTAGGTCAGTAGGTCAAATCTTAGAAAAACCTTGTTTACACACTGGAGGCCACAATTTTGATTCAATCTTCCTCAAACTTGGTCAGCACAAATGTCCTCAGGTGAGCGTCTTTAGGGCCATCTTGGCCCTCTTGTTTCTTTATCATTATCATCAGTTGATTGGTCACTGGGAAGGGTAGTATGGACTGGATCTTTGTGTGAGATAAATCCCGTTTTGGATTTTCCTACTCTTTTTTTCGTTATATTGATAAATTGTAGCCATGATGACTGCCTGAATAAGGTCATAGATGTTGTTCTAAAGATTTTTATTGATGCTTATCGTGTGAATAGCTTCAGTAAGACAATGTCTTATATGGCATTTGTATGGTAAGGGGATTAGTGAATGTTGATGGAAGCTTTAATTGGCATGAGTGGGTGTATTTATTGTAAGTTAGGATACTGTGGCAGACAACAGTGAACAGGTGGTATATCTTGGTTGGATACTGAAATATATGAAATACATGGGCTGCCAGAATCCAAATTGGTTGTAGGAGGAAGTGGGAGGGGGGGAATCATAAAAAAGTTAGCTATGTAATGATACTTTATTAAACAGTATAAAATTTAAGCATAAGTTTACAAATTTAAATTATTTATTATTTCACCTGAACACAAGGAGATGAAGGTGAGCAAGCAGTTATAATCATCATATGTCCATCATATGTAACTTATTGTCAGCTGTCAGTAATTTGCTTTTAATAACAATTCCTGTGAAACAACTGGTCTGAAGTTGATGAAATTTGGCATTTATGATCCCATATGATGTTGCTAAAATAAACTTGATCTATGCAGAAGTCTGGTTTTCATGCCAATCAAAGGAACTTTATAAACATCTTCATCTCAAAAACCAGTAGACAGAAATAATTTCATTTTGCATCCATGATCACTTCATGGCCATTTACCATGATTGCTAAAATAAAGATGATCCATTGAAAAATTAGTCTACCATAGGGTCGGTTAATTTCTTTACATATAAATACAACATGTATATGATTTTTTTTTAACATAAAGGACCATACAATTTAATAGAAAATTTCAGATTTTTTATTTTCTGAAACCAATGGCCAGATATTTATTGGACAGGTTTTTCAACAAACAATTCTGTCCATTAAATCGATAATGTCCAGGCAGGCATCAGGCGTCAATGTGACCCTCACATTATGCTGTTGATCTTGTGACCCTGACCTTTGACCAACTTTTGATGAACAAAGCAGCGTCTTGAAGGTTTACTTTTTGGTTTATTTACTATATTAACTTCATTGTGCTTTATTGGATTGCTTCAATATTTGGACAGTTGCTTAAGTGGATGAAGCTCTTCATTATGCAGTTGACCATGACCTTGACCTTTGATCTACTTTTAATGAAAAAAGTCTGATAAAGCATCTGCATTCATGAAGTAAATCTTAATCACACATAGAGACAATGGTCCTTCCACTGTTGTATTCCTCGTGAAGATGATGTTCAAGGAACTAGCATACAGTATCAAATTGCTTAACCCTTTCCCTCATACAGACTCATTTTGACGCACTAAATAGGTACCACATAAAGCCTGATCTGCAGAAAATCACAGTTAAACCTTACCAAATTTAATTATAAAGTCCTCATTTCCAGACCACTGAGGAGCAGCGAACAGCATAAAACCTGATCAGCCTGCAAGTTACTCGCAGGATGATCTGGTTTTATGTTGTTCGCATAGGTCTTTTCACGGTTTCCTCTATGAGGGAAAGGGTTAAAGCTCAGAGAGACTGTCAGCAGGATTAACATGAACTATCTATTATTGTAAACCAAGTGTTTAAGGGGGTTGAACATGGTAGAGGCAAAGGTCATATGATGCCAAAAAATCCACATGTTTTTCTGGAACTAGTTAATTGTAAGTCAGCTGAACTCACTCATGATAATCCTGATGGCAGTCTCTCAGTGCCTTGAGTGCTTTGATTTATTTCGTAATGGTCCAGAGTCATGACCCTGATTCTATTTATAAATTGCACAGGAGGTCCCATTGCATGAATATGCTTCTGAGCAAGGAGTGATAATTTAATTCTTAAATTTTAAATTTTCTAATGCATAAGACTGACTTCGCAGTCAGTCTGAAGTCTAAAAGCCATTGTAAGTCATAAGATATTTTAGAAGACTCACTGTCTGTTCCTCATTTCCTTTCTTACATATTCCCTCCTTTTGACCTTTCTCTTTACATCAGGTGAGGGAATTAGTTAGGTACAAGTTAAAAAAGCAATCTAGTGTGTCTGAATATTTCATGACAGACATTGCTTTGGTTAAAGATTCTTTGAAGGCCAAAGTCTCCCATTGTTTCAATTTATATAATTAGTGCTCCTCCACTGTCCACATATGTTTTCCTTAATTAACAAATGGAGAAGGTTGAAAACATCCATTCCGGAGTTGTGCTGCAAGATCAGCTATTTACAGCAGCAATTAAAGCATCCCGTTGTATACGAGGATGACAGAATTGGTAGAATTCAGGGTTACTGAACAAGTATTTGGGCAATTGATGAATGAAGGTTCACAACACTTTGTCACTAAGAGACAGGGACATTAAAATCTTATTGTGCTGAAAGCCAGAGAAAATTTGTAAGCCTTGTTTCAGTATAATCACCTCTCCTTCTCAGTGATTATTATCCCTTCTTTTATTAGTCCCCTACCAGCATCGCCGAAGGGGACAATAAGTTTGCACTCCGTCCATCAGTCACAAACACGTTTTCAGGACTTTTTTCTAAATGCTTATAGATATTGATCTAATACTTGGTATGTCAGTCTACCACCATTAGTTACAGATCAAGTTTGAGTTTTGTTCTGGTCCCCTGATTTTTTTACCAAAATTATGGACCCTGGACTTAGAAATTTCTTTAAAATAGCAGTTTTCTGAACTTTCATTACTATTCACCAAAATACTAACCCTAAACTAAATTGTTTATGATATTTTCTTTCATTCAATGAATCATGTACAAAATGCACCACATTAGCTTTTCTGACTCATTAACTCTAATTTGATCACCAGTGTAGATTTGAATGTGAAGAAGCCTTCCGATTGGCTTGCTATAAGGTCACTGATTCCATCCAGGTGTCTCTCAGGGATTGGGTCTTCCTCCACATGTAATTAACTGGATACTGCTATAAAACTGAAATAATATGATATTATTACGTTAGAAAACACCACCATTTTACTGGATGTTAGGCTTTTGACAAGCCAGGTGAGACTGCCTCACAGTGGTCCTCGGATTTAGAGTGCTGACTTCTCACCTGAATGTTCTGGGGAACAGAATGATCGTGACCACTGCTTGTGACTGACAGGCTGATCTGGTTGTATGTAGGTCTCATGAGTAATGGGTTTGATATCTCCTGGATGGAGAAGGATGAAAATGGAATTCCCTGAGAAGGACATGAGCATTCTGTGCCATGGAAAATCAGGGTTATGTCCCTTGTAAGATTTGAACCCTTGATTATCAGACTGTCAGTTTGAGGGCAAATATTCAGTTCTCATTTAACAGGTGATCATCATTAAATTGCTTCCAAAAGAGCCACTGAGTTCCCTCAACTACTGTTATATCATTAAACCATCAAAGTGAATGTGGTGAAAAGATCAAAGGACTGAAGGACTTTGAAGAGCAACTGTTCTCAGTGTAACTGTTTTGAAAAAACTGCAACTCAAATTAACATTTTATAACATACTGCTCTTTTATAGAGAGGAGCATTCAGTTCAGAACCATTAGTTAGATGTGTTTTTGCTTTGTTACAGAGAAGCCATCAGCCATTTGTGAAAGCAGTGGTTGAGGTTAGTTAAATGAATAAGCGTTATAGAAATTATACCACTTCCAATTCACTTACTTTGCCTTATTAATTTAATAAAATCTTTAACATTGTGGTTTTATCATTTCCCTGATTAACAGACAGCCAGTGATGACATTAGAATCACTATACCAGGATAATTGAGAGCTCGATTTTTTCTTCTTCTTCTTTTATTTGTGTTAAAATTTCAAATTGATTTTGTTTTCTTTATTTTAGAATATATAACAAAATAAAAATATATTGACAGTTTTTGACTTGTGTTATTTACAAATTTTCTGACCTGTGTTACTACAAATAAGTCATTTGTACTCTGTGTATGGGCACAATATCTCAACTTAGTTTGATAACCAGCCAAACATGTCTCAAGACACTGAAGATTGATGAAAAATTGCAAAATACACAGTGTCCGCTCCCTAACACTAATAAATGTGAACCAATCTTTACCAGGTCATAATGTGTATTGGTACAATATCTCAGCCAAGTTTAATTACCAGTCAGAAAGTCCTTGATGCTCCAGAGTTATGGCCCAAGAATGCATGAAAATTTGCAAAATTCATTGTATCCATGCTCTAACTCTGAGAAATTTGAAGTGATCTTTACGAATCTTGGTTATAATGTATCTGAGCACAATATCTTTACCATTTTTCTAATTTGTGTCAGTGGGTACGATAAAAACTTCTATGGAGGTACCAGGTGTTGGTAAATTTTACAAACATTGCTGAACAAAAATATATATCCTGATTTGAAAAATAATGGATCCATGCAGACCTTGTGTTATACCAGGAATAGAGAAGCACTTTGTAATGAATGGAGGAGGATGTTTGGAAAAAATTGAACAAAGCTAAACTTTTTGTATTTATAGGACATAAATGTTAAGTTGCCCATTTTTACATTCTTTTTTAGCTTAGCTGTTTAGGTATGTTTATTTTATCATTTTTTTTCCATTTTAGAATAATATGGAAATTATTTTATTTGAATTTTGCCTGATTGCATTCTTTTGCAAACTTCTAATTGCACATTTTACTTAAAATTCATTCTTTTATTCATATTTGCCTATTTTTTTTCAGTAGGCAAATACAGTCAAACTTGTATTAAGCAGCCACCCAAGGGACGGGCCACAATTGGGTGCCTAAGACAAATTGGCTGCTTAAGACAAAATACTCGTATAGTATCGGCCATTTGTGATAGTACTTGTCAATGTATATTATTCTTGCTTGTATGTTTGTATGTATTTATTTTTACCTTTTTATTAGCTCACCTGAGCATAGCTCAGGATGAGCTTTTGGGATACTTGATTGTCCGTCGTCAGTCGTCCGTCGTCCGTCAACAATTTTGATGTTTACACACTAGAGGCCACAATTTTGATCCAATCTTCCTCAAACTTGGTCAGAATGTTTGTCTTGTGATATCTTGAACTTTGGGTCAGTTGGACAAAAAGAGGTCAGTAGGTCAAATCTTAAAAATTGTTTACACACTAGAGGCCACAATTTTGATCCAATCTTCCTAAACTTGGTCAGAATGTTTGTCTTGATGATATCTTGAACCCTTTCAAATGGGTCAGGTTGGATCAAAAAGTAGGTCAGTAGGTCAAATCTTAGGAAAATCTTGTTTACACACTTGAGGCCACAATTTTGATCCAATCTTCCTCAAAACTTGGTCAGAAAGTTTGTCTTGATGATATCTTGAACCCTTTTGAAAATGGGTCAGGTTGGATCAAAAAGTAGGCCAGTAGGTCAAATCTTAGAAAAGTCTTGTTTACACACTAGAGGCTACAATTTTAATCCAATCTTCCTCAAACTTGGTCAGAATGTTTGTCTTGATGATATCTCAAACCAGTTCGAAAATGGGCCGGGCCGGACCGAAAAGTAGGTCAATAGGTCAAATCTTAGAAAAATCTTGTTTATACTCTGAGGGCAACATTTTTGGTCCAATCATCCTCAAACTTTGGCAGAATGTTTGTCATGATGACATCTTTTGTGGATGGGGTCAGAAAATTCCTGAACATTGTTTCACCTCATCATCTTAATTCTAAAGCAGTTTGTTTTGTACAGGCAATGAATGATACTTTTCTCAGGTGAGCGATCTAGGGCCATCTTGGCCCTCTTGTATGTATATTATACCTTTACATACATTCTCTCTTTTTTCTCCCCTTTTCAATTTTTATCTCTTTCTCTTTCTTAGTCCTATACCCATAACAAAGTAAATATTCAACTGATAAGCACATGTATGAATATATCAAAGTTAAACATGTATCTTAAAGAAGTTAAATAACTCATAAGTGGGCCAGACACAAGAATTTGTTTTGATGTTGCGTCGAGAAACCAGCGGCACCAGATATTGTTAAATTATCATTGGGTGTTGTTCGCCATGATCTTTTTAGCACTAAACTCGCTCTCTCAAACTCTTCAGGTAATTCCCGTTCTCTTTTTGAGATATTCTGGATCTGAGTCAAGCCATTGTTAAATTCAGCTGCTATTATTCCCAAGCTTTTCCCAACTTCAGGAAGTTTCAGAACTTTCATTCTGTTTTCTAGTGTCAGACATTTTCGTTTAGACATGATGGCATATGCGGACACATTACCGTTATGTTCTAAATATTCCATTTTATATCACTAGTGATTTCTTGTTTTCAGCAGCAAACAGTCGATGTTCTTTGATCAAGCAATTAATAAAAACACCTTTATAACTCTTGAAAATTAAAAGATGTCCACATATAAATATGCATTCATAATTCCAACATTAACACCGATCGGCGATGATCTAGTCAGCTGAGCAAATCGAACGTAGCAGGATCGAGTGCATAACTGTTCATATACATGATGTGTATTTCATCAAACTTCAAACTATGCATAGATAAAAGGCAATCAGGAATAATTAAAACACTCATTGATGGTTGATTGGTTAAGCTAGCCCTTCGCAAACAGCGTGACATTGGCAAACACTGTATGTTTGCCAGCAGAAGTGTGCCAATTATGCCTGCGGGTGGGGAGCAGGGGTTTAATGGGCATGCGTTCGGTGCGGGATCACACCAGTTGATTGACCGCTAATTAGGACTCCTTTGTAGTAGGATTATCCTCTTTTAAGGTGACCGGGGACCGCATATAACAAGTGATCGCTGATAACACGACAATTAAAGAAGAATTTGCTTGGGAGGACCTGACATGACTGCTTACATCATGGTGACTGCTTAATACACGTGACCTCTGTCACAAGTTTGACTGTATGTGTTTATGGGAATGGAAACTGTCGATTTATAGCTGTTTTATAAATCAGCACTTTACTATTCAGCATTAAAAGCATCCACGTAGCCTCTAGAAGCAATCCGTCACATTTCTTTACTACTCAAGTTTCCTGACCCCCTAATAAAGAGATTAAAGTGCCCATTAAATCTCAATGTCATTCAAGAACTGACTCCGACATTATTGAGAGTCAAAAGTGTGAGTTGTTACAACTGCATCAGGTCTGGCTGAATTATTAATGCCTGTGATGGATACTGCGTCAGAACTGCACTGTTGCCAATATTGCCACTGATGTTGCAAAATGTGATGACGAAAACGGTGTGTGGCTTGTATCCAGACGTGCTTTGTATTAAACATTTATGATAAAGCCATAAATTTTGGTTCTGAAAACAGTACAAAGGTCAGGATTTTTTTTTTTTTTTTTTGACAGTTGACTTTCTCTGTGTTGTAGGACTTTATGCAGTGAGTGACATACCTTGAGTGCCCTGTAATGTAATTTTTGCAGCAATCTATGACACATTTATAAGGGTGTGCATTTAGATTCCGAATATGAACAAGTCCTGAAGAATCTTGAGATTACAGTGGTAGACCTTAGAGGGCTTGGGGTGGGACCTAGTGATTCCAAGGTCAAGGTCACTATGATCATTTTATAGACACATGCAAGATGGCTTTATATTACCAAAATAACTTTGTGTAATTTTTGAAATTTTGAATATCTGAGTAAATGACTTAATTGGCATGAAAAGTTATACTAATCATAAATATATTTGTTAGGAAAATTAATTATGGAAGCAAGAATGATTAAATTCCTATGTACAATTACACCTGTATTTGGTAGTGGGATGTTGTAGGTTCGGTCCCTAGCAACAACATACCAAACTCGTAAAAAATGGCACTGATTTAGCTCCCTTGCTTGGCTGACTGAAATACTGTCGGTGGAATGTTAAATCCAACAAACAAACTGTACTAATGATATACTTTTACTGCTTACCCTTGAAAAATGAGGCCATCATAGGGTGGCCAAGTTTTCTTTTAGAATTCTTTGTAACTGAAATTTGAATCTGGTTGTTGCTGAATGTAATCAGGTGAAGATGGGAAAATCCCAAATATTCTTAATTCCGGAGTAACTATTGAAAACACCCTTCATGCAAGCAAGTGTGAGAAGGTTTTGTTATGCAATCACAAAATTTGTTGTTTGGCTATTTATAGATATTGATGTTTTATAAATTGAGCAAAGTGTTTAATATCTTTCATAATTAACATCATACTGCTATCAAAACTCCCCCTGGCTTATGGACATTGATTTCAGAGATTGTTAGATAAATGTTATGTACTTGATTAGGACTGTATTGAGTGAATTTCTCTGCTGCATCCAGTGCCATAAAAAATCAAGGTGAACAGTTTTATTGATCAGAGAAGTAAATCTTCAATATAACTATACACTAATGTTGTGTTCATGAACTGACACATCTGATTAATACTGGGTATTGATAATTGATTGATGGCGTTGTGATGTGTTGAATGGCCATAACGAGACGCTCAGTTTCCCAAATGAGAATTTTGTGACTATGTTAAGAATCTTTCAGCTATTTCTTGCCAACGTTTATAAAAACAAGACTTGTGAATTTGACTATTCACTGTGCCTTAGTAGGTACATGGGGAATCTGATATTTACTTTGGTATTGTTAATTCAGTTTGTAGTGCTTTTTGGTTGCTTAGCCAAAAGTCAAGGTTGCAATAGATACAAATTAAATTTAGACCAAAGTATTGTACATTTTCTTTTTTTTTTATCTTCTAAACTCTGTACTTCATTAATAGTCCTGTGTATATTCATGACTTGATCTTTAACCCTTTCCCTCATAGAGGAAACCATGAAAAGACCCATGCGAACAGCAGAAAACCAGATCAGCCTGCAAGTAACTTGCAGGCTGATCAGGTTTTATGCTGTTCGCTGCTCCTCAGTGGTCTGGAAATGAGGATTTTGTAATTAAATTTGGTAAGGTTTAACTGTGTTTTTCTGCAGATCAGGCTTTATGTGGTACCTATTGAGTGCGTCAAAATTAGTCTATATGAGGGAAAGGGTTAATTTGTATATGAGGAAATGAGTTTTGTCTGCTGTGCAGACTGTGTAGAATCTGACCTATGATACAGAGGAGCAGTCTGGCCTGGGTCTGCTCTGATATCAAAACACTTGATAAATGGGGTAAAGCAGAAAAAGTTGATAAAAAAATGACATATGAAACAATGTATACAACACTATCAGTATTCCAATTAATTTGAGTCTGATTAAATTTCATATTGGCTCCATTGATCATCATTGCATGTTGGTTTGCATTGTCTCAAGGATCCTACAGTTCAGAGGAATCAAAGTGGTCCCTGTACAGTGAGATTTGCTGCTTATTTCTTGCTGTGGTCTTGAATCGTTTTGTCTGTAAATCAGATAGGAATAAAGCATCTTTACACTGGTCTGTCTAGACAGACAGATCCGTCAGTGGCAGGTTGACAAGTTTCACACAACCATCAACTTTAATGGTTGGAGCTAGGTAGAATTTATACACAGAACTCTCAAAGACTTATAGATAGTGATAGTGTTTTTGTCATTGTAGTAGGAGGTGGCAATATGCAAAGTGTTTTTTGTTGTTGAGAAGATTAAATCTGAGGGTAAGAGCCAGCATGAATTCAGTTTGTTAAGAACTTGTTTGTCAAGAAAAGAAAGCATAATTAGTGACGAGTCAATCCATAAGATCCTGTCCTTGTTAAATTTGATTAACAACACACCAGTAAGTCAAGAGTTATGTACTCATGAATTTAAATCATGTTGTTTACATTAGAAGAATTGTAGATCTTTTGTTTTATTAATCATACATGAAAGCAAATTACATATGTCCAAAGCATCAACATCAATGAGAGATATGACAGGTAAAGTTATGCAAACTGTAAAGAGTGCAGGAAATGTTTACAACACAAAAATGATTATTATAAAAAATAACTTTTATTTTTAGCTCACCAGAGCACAACAAGATTAGCTAATGTGATCTCCCTGCACCAGTCATCCATTGTCAACAATATTCTTTAAAGACATCACCTCTGAAACCACTCTTTAGAAATTTATCAAACTTGGCATAAATAATCCTTGGCTGGCCCTTTACACAAGTTTTGGATAGAAACTTGAACCTCAAATCTTGTTTTTTAAAGAAATTCCAGGAACTATAAGAGCTGAAATTGTGAAGAAAAGCATACAGTCATAAAATTGCAGATTTTCTACAGCAGTAAAGGTTCCGTTTTTGTTAATTACATTGAAACCTTATTTTTACGGTAGGAGAGAAAAGCAATAATTAAAATTGTCACCAGCATTTGAATGGAGGTTATTGGATTTTGTGTCCTAAGCCTTGTTTGTCATTAAACACATGAAAGTGGCCGTAAACCATGAACAAAAAAAAAATCCTAACAGGAAGTGGAAATTGAGGAACTGAAAGCAGGGTGATTATTAGCAGGCTGTGCCAGTATTGCTGGTCACTAGGATGACAGAATGGTTAATTGGGTTTTACTTCCAAGTCAGGGATATAAAAGAGAGAATAGTCATGCTGTTAATATGTGGGGCATAATTTCCATCTATGTAATTAAACAGAAAGGATTGTAGTATTAATTGTGGTTCTATTGTAAGGGTGCTACATTTCAGCAACAGTTTTGCTTATTTTGAGACCAAGTATGCTGCTGTCTGTCTGTTTATTGAAGTCAAACAAGTGGCATGAACCTTGCAGGAAGGTATGAAAGTGACAGACTGCTCAGTTTTCCATGATGCACAAAAATGTCCATTTTAACCTTTCAAAATTTGTCTGTCTCTTAGGGACTGCAATGAATATCTTATTTGATATTTGTTGCAAGTGAATATTTCAGTATTTAAATACTCTCCAATGTCCTGTACCATAAACGTATTTGATTGCGTGTTTGAATTTCATTTTTGTGCCCTATACCATGAAAAATGTTTCGGCATTCTAGGATAGCTAATGATTGGCACCCCTTATTGCCATTGATTGTGTAATCATTATTTTTCATAGTAAGCGTGTTGTCATCTTCATGTCAGAATCTATTTTATATAAGCCTTTTATGCCCTTGCATCATAGGGCATATTGTTTTTGGTCTGTCTGTTTTTTAGTTTGTCTGTTTGTCACAAAACTTTAACCTTGACCATAACACAGAACTCCTTCCACCTATAGCCTCCAAACTTCACAGGTGCATGTACTACCTTGATGAGTTCTACCCAACAGGTGATCTTGACCTTCAAATGACACTGACCCTCAAGGTCTAAGGCCCCCTGTGGGGGCATTGTGTTCATTCGGAAGTAGCTTGTTTCTTTCAGGGTCTCCTCTGTTTTTTTCATACAAAATGAAGCTTGGATTCTATACAGTCTGCATGGCAAAGAAAAATCTATTGTTTCATTTTATCATTTAAAGTTTAGTCTATAAATATTCATCAAGTCATAAATTTGTATTATGAATATTCATGAGATAAAGGGATTAGTTTGATGAAGTCCCTTGATAGGAAAATGTTTGTGTTCAGTTTAATGAACCTACAACAGTATTTCAGTCATTTGGAGACTGCTTACAGGTGTAGAACTGCATATCACGCAAGTTTTGATGGTGCAGTTCAAATACAGTGTAGTAATGGACTGATGGTATCAAAATGCTGGTCTGGTCTCTATTATTTGTCAATATTTGCTGGTGAATTATCGTAGGTCTCCATGGAACAGTGCAGATATCCATCAGAAGCAATTGTTCTGGTTAAGGACTTTATGTGATATGCATTAAGAATACACTGGCAACCAAAACAGAATTTTAGGGCTCTGTACACTGACTGTTGCTGTAAACTACTTATCATTGGGACTTAGGTAAGCCAGTTGAAAATGGTATCCATTTTTCAAGGTTGATTAACCCTTTCCCTCATATATACTCATTTTGACGCCCTCAATAGGTATCACATAAAGCCTGATCTGCAGAAAACCACAGTTAAACCTTACCAAACTTAATTTAAATCCTCATTTCCAGACCACTGTGGAGCAGCGAACAGCATAAAACCTGATCAGCCTGCGAGTTACTCGCAGGCTGATCTGGTTTTATGCTGTTCGCATAGGTCTTTTCATGGTGTCCTCTATGAGGGAAAGGGTTAATTATGATCTTGTTATTCACAGCATGAAAGAAGATCCTAATTTTTCTTTAATACCATTTGAATGATAGGGGATGCAGTAAGCTGTTCATTTAGAAACATGTAATTTTGTAAATCAATAGTCTGGTTATAAATGGATAAATTAAGGTAAATTTACAAATCAATAGCTGGCTAAAATTTAAAGTTATGTCTTTGATTAGTAATGTTATAAATATGAGATTTACATTTTGTTGCTGATAAAGCTCAAGGACAGACTATTCCTCATAATACACTGAGCATTTTCCCAGGCATGATTTTACTGTTTTAAATATATTGTTGAAAAACATGCAATCTTTTACTGGTGACATTAATCAAAGGATTGGATAAAGTACTATTACAGTTCATGACAATATTAACTGCAAGCTACTGGTCGGATAAGATATAATCACACCTTCCAGCTACAACTGTTTATACAGTTAAACATAATGGCATTTTTAGCTCACCTGAGCACTTGTGCTCGGGTGAGCTTTTGTGATCGCCTTTTGTCCGTCGTGCGTCGTCCGTCGTCAACAATTGCTTGTGAACACTCTAGAGGCCACAGTTTTGGCCCAATCTTCATGAAACTTGGTCAGGATGTTTGTCTACATGATATCTCGGATGAGTTCGAAATTGGGTCATGTGGGGTCAAAAACTAGGTCACTAGGTCAAATCTTAGAAAAACCTTGTGAACACTCTAGAGGCCACAAATTTGGCCCAATCTTCATCAAACTTAATCAGGATGTTTGTCTACATGATATCTCGGATGAGTTCGAAATTGGGTCATGTGGGGTCAAAAACTAGGTCACTAGGTCAAATCTTAGAAAAACCTTGTGAACACTCTAGAGGCCACAGTTTTAGCCCAATCTTCATAAAATTTGGTCAGGATATTTGTCTACATGATATCTCGGATGAGTTCGATATTGGGTCATGTGGGGTCAAAAACTAGGTCACCAGGTCAAATCTTAGAAAAACCTTGTGAACGCTCTACAGGCCACAAATCTGGCCCAATCTTCATGAAACTTAGTCAGGATGTTTGTCTACATGATATCTCAGATGAGTTCGATATTGGGTCATGTGGGGTCAAAAACTAGGTCACCAGGTCAAATCTTAGAAAAACCTTGTGAACACTCTAGAGGCCACAATTTTGGCCCAATCTATGAAATTGTCAGGATGTTTGTCTACATGATATCCGGATGAGTTTGAAATTGGGTCATGTGGGGTCAAAAACTAGGTCACCAGGTCAAATCTTAGAAAAACCTTGTGAACACTATACAGGCCAGTTATGGCCCAATGTTCACGAAACTTGGTCAGGATGTTTGTCTACATGATATCTCGGATGAGTTCGAAATTGGGTCATGTGGGGTCAAAAACTAGGTCACTAGGTCAAATCTTAGAAAAACCTTGTGAACACTCTAAGGCCACTTTGGCCCAATTTCACAAACTTTCAGGATGTTTGTCTACATGATATCTCGGATGAGTTCGAAATTGGGTCATGTGGGGTCAAAAAGTAGGTCACTAGGTCAAATCCTTGAAAAACCTTGTGAACACTCTAGAGGCCACAGTTTTAGCCCAATCTTCATAAAATTTGGTCAGGATTTTGTCTACATGATATCTCGGATGAGTTCGAAATTGGGTCACATGGGGTCAAAAACTAGGTCACCAGGGAAAATCTTAGAAAAACCTTGCGAACACTCTAGAGGCCACAGTTTTAGCCCAATCTTCATGAAAAATGGTCAGGTGTTTGTCTACATGATATCTTGGATGAGTTCGAAAATGGGTAATGTGGGGTCAAAAACTAGGTCACCAGGTCAAATCTTAGAAAAACCTTGTGAACACCCTACAGGCCACAGTTTTGGCCTAATCTTCATAAATTTTGTTCAGGATGTTTGTCTACATGATATCTTGCATGAGTTTGAAATTGGGTCATGTGGGATCAAAAACTAGGTCACTAGGTCAAATCTAAGAAAAACCTTGTGAACTCTCTAGAGGCCACAGTTTTAGCCCAATCTTCAATAGATTTGGTCAGGATGTTTGTCTAATTGATATTTGGATGAGTTTGAAAATGGTCATGGGTCAAAAACTAGGTCACCAGGTCAAATCTAAGAAAAACCTTGTGAACACTCTAGAGGCCTACATTTTTGTCCCAGTCTTCATTAAACTTAATATGAATTATGACTGCATGAATTCCCAGTTGAGTGCAAATTCAGGTAGGATCAATATGTAGGTCACTTAGTCAAATGTTAGAAAAACACTTTTAGATGACAGATTTTTTGTCATGATGCCTAACACAGCCATCTTACTCAGGTGAGTGACACAGGGCCATCTTGACCCTCTTGTTTTATTTTACAAAACAGGAAAGGGAAATGTCCGCTCTCTGAAAAACAAGGGAATGGAAATGTTTGCATTGCAAAATAAATCTTGGCAGGGGAATTGTTTGCCTGGTAAAAAAAAACACCAGTCAAAAAACACAGGAGGGGAATAGTTTACCCATTCAAAAAACACAGGAGGGGAATAGTTCACCAAGTCAAAAAACACAGGAGGGGAATAGTTTACCCAGTCAAAAAACACAGGAGGGGAATAGTTCGCCAGTCAAAAAACACAGGAGGGGAATAGTTTACCCAGTCAAAAAACACAGGAGGGATATCTCATGTTATCAAATAAAACCAAGTGAAATTCAAGCATTCAACATTTGTATGAAGTTTTTAATTATCATTCTTCTTTGATTTATGAAATTACAATGAAATATAAAAATCAATAAGCATATTAAATTTTGAAATATAATATTTATGATATGTAAATCTTTGTGTGATTATAGGGGCACATACATAACATATTTAAGCAGCTTTTTCAAAGATGATAGGTAGAAATATAAAAAAGTTTCTTATTCTCTCCTTTGTAAATGACGGTGATGTTTTTATTTCCCGACAAATTTTGCAAGTCACATTTCACAGGAAAATGTTCTTTTCGTAAACATCCACTTACGGAAAATTAAATATAAAATATGGTATCCTGGGAGCAGAGATGCTTGGGATCATTTGATGGCACATGAAAAAGAAATCCCATAATATTTTAAAAATCAATTCATTACCCCATTGCCTGTGATGGAGAAACACCCATTTTTCTTGCAATCATGGAATTTTCTATTGGGTGATCATGCATCTGTCTGTATATTATATGGGTATTGATAGACATTATACACAGATAGTTGAAAATCAAATTCATAGTAAATGGCCATCTGTGAGCAAGCTTCTTGTCATGAGAGATTCCTGTCCCTAAGCAGGGTTGGAAGGTTATGTACAACAACACTAGACCACTGTCATATCAAGCAATGAAACCTTTGTATTACCTGGCTTGTGATATTGGCTGCTGGCGCCAATGGTTCCTGAGGTAGTTCAGCACAAATATTGGTTGTAAATTCATTAGGTTAATAGTCCTGGAAATGAAGCCAGATGTCGGAAGTTTGCTGCTGCCATCTTGTTTATAACAGGTGATAAATGACAATTTGATTACAACTGATTTGTTTTATGTTTATATATTACAGTTGTGTACCAATGAGAACATATGATAGTGAATATATATCGGTTTTTGGTGTCACAGATTTATGAGAAATCAAACCAGTCTGGAGTTGATTAAGGTGAAGCAACAACCACTCTATAATCACATCTGCCTTAAGAAATAAGTACATCTTATAGTGCTCCAATTAAACTTGGCACAGTTGATACATCACAAGTTGATTTTAATTGATATGAATTCACTGCTACTTAAAATAGAGATCAGGAATTGATAGCTATACATAAGTATGTGGGTGATACTGGGACATGGTTTCATTGCAATCAAGGTCATATATTGAAAATATGATCTGTTGTGTATTATTGGGTTTTTTTTTATACGCCCGTTGAAGACAGGACATATAATAAGAGTCACCTGTCGTGGGTGGGCGGTCTGGTGGGCTGCGTACTGTGATTTTGTCTGCTAACTCGAACAAACTTGAACCAATCTTAACCATACTTGGCCACAATGTATATGGGAACAATACCTCAGGTCCTTTTGATAACCAGCCACATTGTCCTATACACTCTGGAGTTATGGCCCTTGAATTGATGAAAAATTGTCAAATTAACAGTGTCCGCTCTCTAACTCGAACAAACATAAACCAATCTTAACCATACTTGGTCACAATGTATATGGGTACAATTTCTTGTTCTTTTAATAACCAGTCACATATCCCCAGACACTCCACAGTTATGCCCTTGAACTGTTGAAAAATGATCAAATTATCAGTGCCTGCTCTCTAACTCAAACAAACATGGACTGATCTTAAACATACTTAGTCACAATGTATGTGGGCACAATATCTCAGTTCCTTTCAATAAGCAGCCATGTTGCCTCAGACACTCCAGAGTTATGGCCCTTGAATTGATAAAAGATGGGTCAAATTAACAGTGTCCGCTGTCTAACTTGGACGCTTGTAAACTAATCCTTACTAAACTTGGCCATAATGTATATTGGTACTCTTGTCTTGGTTCCTTTCTATAACCAGCCATGTTGTTCCAGACACTCAAGAATTATGTCCCTTTAGTTGATGAAATATGCTAAATCACATTTTTGTGTCGCCTGCATAGCATGGCAGACACATAGGGATCACTTTGTCCGTCGTCGTCGTCGGCGTCGTCGTCGTCGGTGTCGTCGGCGTCACACTTTCTTGTCCGGAGCATAACTCGAAAAGTATTTGAGGTATCACCTTGAAACTTAAAACATGGATAGATCACATTGAGGTGGAGTGCAGTGCACAAGAATGATAACTCTGACTTTCGTATTTTCTGAGTTATTACCCTTTGTTGATTCTGAGATTTTATTTTTGTCCGGACCATAACTCAAAAAGTATTTGAGGTATCACCTTGAAACTTAAAACATGGATAGATCACATTGAGGTGGAGTGCAGTGCACAAGAATGATAACTCTGACTTTCGTATTTTCTGAGTTATTACCCTTTGTTGATTCTGAGATTTTATTTTTGTCCGGACCATAACTCAAAAAGTATTTGAGGTATCACCTTGAAACTTAAAATGGATAGATCACATTGAGGTGGAGTGCAGTGCACAAGAATGATAACCTGACTTTCTATTTTCTGAGTTATTCCCTTTGTTGATTTTAGTTTAATTTTTGTCCGGCATAACTCGAAACGTATTTGAGGTGTTGACTTGAAACTTCATAGATCTCAATGGTCTGAGTGCAGTGCACATGAATGATAACTCTGTTTCTCTTTTTCCTTGCCCTTTGTTGATACCAGACTTCATTTTTGTCTGGAAAAAAATTTGAGGTATTACTTTGAAACCTCACAGGTGGAAAGATCTAATGGAGTGCATGAATGATAACTGTTGTATTTTTGGAGTTATTTCCCTTTGTTTATTTTTTGGGATTTAATTCTTGTGTGGTGCATAACTTGTAAAGTATTTGAAGTGTTGCCTTAAACATTTATAGTAGATAGATCTCATTGGTCTGAGTGCAGTACACAAGAATGATAACTCAATAATGATAATGATGACTACAAACTTGCAACATATATATAATTAACGTCATAAGTGCTTAATGACGTCATAATTTTTCTTACAGTTAATGTTTTGAATTCATAGTCATTCTGACACTCTCTGATGAAGACTGTTTCGAAAGTGCTCGGGAAAATTATTACATATTGCACTGTTTGAATATTTTATTTCCCCCCCCCCCCCCCCCAAAAAAAAAAAATAAAATAAAATATATATATATATATATATATATATATATGTGTGTGTGATTTGGTGTTATTTTGTACCTCACAAAATAGATTATGCTTTATCAATAATTTGTCAAAAGATCGATTTTCTAGTCAATTCTTTCATCAAACATGCTTAAATGCAGGCGACACAAGTGTTCCGAGGAACACCCACATCTAGTTACTCAAACAAACTTGAAGTCAAAACTTGGTCACAATTTGAATGTGCTCCATATGGTAACTAAGTTTGGTAACCAGCCTAAATATCTTGAACACTGTAGAGTTAAGGCCTTTTAATTGATGAAAAATTGCAAAATTTGCTCTCTAACACTGACAAATGTGAACCAATCTTTACCAAACTTTGTCACAATGTGTATTGCCTCAGTATCTCAATTAAGTTGGAAAACCAGTCAGAATATTCCACTTTAGAGTTGATAAAATGCAGGACGTATTTTGCGATAAACAACACTCTTGTTCTGTTTAATAATTAGCTTTACCCTGCCTTGTTTTAAAATAGGCATACTTTTTAGTCCCCTACCGGCTTCGCGGGGACTATAGGTTTGCATAGGTCTGTCAGTCCGTCAGTCACACACGTTTTCAGGACTTTTTTTTCCAAATGCTTGCAGATATTCATCTAATTTTTGGTGTGTGAGTCTACCACCATGACTTACAGATCAGGTTTGAGTTTCCTTCCGGTCCATTGATTTTTGACAGAATTACGGCCCTTGGAATTAGATTATTTTTTTTAAATAGCAGTTTCTCTGCACTCAGGTCTTCCTCCACCTGTAATTAGCTGGATGTTGTTATATGACTGAAATAAACAGGTTGTGTTTGTGTGTGTGTTGGGGGGTCTTAGTTTTCCATTTGCCGGTAGGGGACTAGTATTGCCTAAGCAATACTTTCATAATACTTGTTTTTTTTTAATATGATAATGAAAATTTTATGAATTTTATCTTTTATGATGTATGGTGAGAAATTATTTCACAAACATTTTTTTTTCTTCCACCCAAAACCAAATATTTGTGGTCATTGATACTGACACTGTTTTGAGGTGGAATCGATTTCAGTATCACTGACCTATTTTATATTTTATATTTAATCCTGCTTACCAAGCCTTTTGGTGCATTGAATGCCCTGACTCTATTACTTAAAAGCCAATTAAAAAATTAAATGCTAGCATTTTCTTTCTTTGTTTGGTTTTTCATATTTTCTAAATAAATCCAAATATTTGGTTTTGGATGTAGATTCTACCTTGTGTTTATTACTATTAGACATTTGACAAGGTAATTGAAAATATTTAGAAATTTGCCTTTCTATTTCAAATTTCAGAAATGCTGTAGAAGAAACTCTTGGAAGGCAAAAACTTATCATGCAAAACGATTGTGTACTACCTTTGATAAGTTACATACAATGGGATGTCTAATGCAAAGCACTATACCTTTTTGCAAGTGCAAGTTAATTATGTAAATTTGGTTGCTGGTCTGTTTCATAAACGGCACTGGTATTTTGTTGTGCGTATTATACCATTTGCCTTTCTCATATCATCCAATTTCCAACTTGTTTTTCCATGATCATGGGCAAGGTTTCGACGAATTAACAGTGGATGTTTATCAAGTAAAATGGGAATTAAAAGACTTCCCATATGTGTCCTGATACTGGCCGATGGATTCTAAACCCCGGATATAGGTCTCCATCTTGTCGTGAAAATGGCATAGACTTTGTTGTGAATTTGTAGGTGTAGGAATTTGTAAAAGGGCTTGCATTGTTGCAATTATTTTATGTTGCTGACCATATCTTGATTTCAGCAATTCGAGAGCTCTTACATAGTTTGCATTTGTGAGGGTAAAACCATCAATTGTCCTAGCAGCTTCAGAAACAAGTTGGGCTTACAAGTAACTAAATCTCTGAACAAAGGTGAGATTCACATTTAAGTGTACAGTGGCTTCAAAAGAGTGTCAGGATGTTTGCCACTTCATTATATTGCCGTCAAATGTAGGCAAAGCAAGTTTCAGTAGCAAATTTGCGGAATTGAATGATGTTTTACTCACAGTTTGTGGGTAGAAATTTCCAGTCTGTGCATTTTGCTGGGTCTCTTCCAACTTGGTGGGAATCACTATCGCTGGTAAAGGATTATCCTTGGTGTCTTGGTGTCTGAGAGGTCCTTTCCAGTATGGCCAGTCAAGTAGAAGTGTCTGAACATTGTTGATCTCTGTATTTCAAGGTTGAGAGTGTACTCCTCTGTCACAGAATTTCTTCCTCATAATTTTCCACATCAGTTAGGCCTAGAATCTTTTATTTAGAACTTCTAACGCAGTTGATCTATTTTTGATTTTTTCCAAAACTCTACTAAATTCCAGTAGTGACGTTTCAGTCTTCACAACTTCAGTTCTTTCCAAAAGTTGACTAAACACGCTTCTCTGTGCCTTTCACATTGATAGATGTTTGTGTAAAGCCATATTCTGCTTGGTCATGGCACCAAAATGTCTTGGAATCCGGTGATTTATTGGGGCATACCAAAAGTGTTGTGTCAGGTTTGACCCTTTATTTGTGTCTAATTCAATTCATGTTTAAATCATAACATAAACGTAAAAAGTGACGTTAGTGTCATACTCATGCAAAATGACATAACGTTAATTTGCACGCAATCCATAACAGTAATAGATCGAAATCAGTTGAAATTTGATTGTCTGGACATTTAATTGGCAAAAGATGAGTGGATTTTCAAATTGTTTGGCAGATATGTTTTCCTTATGAATGGGGCTATTACACTGTAGCATATGGCACTAATGTATGCTGAAAAATGGACCCCCATCCAAGCTTTAGTGATGGATGGGGGGCATTATTGGAATAAAGCCGGAGGCTGAGCATGTATACACTGCATATTCATTCCTGCGCACTACACTGGCCGCTATTTATAGAAATCACCTGACTACTCTCACTGTGACCATTTGGGATCACCCTACTCATATTTAAAAGTCCGAATTTGTTGTGAACCACTTAGGGAGGGAAACCTTAATACTAGGGGTGGGTGTATACATCAGTTTATCCGCTTTTAATAATATAATTATTTCCATCTTCCTATAAGCTTTGGCTTTCACATGTATACACTGCATTTTCAAAGCCGGGCTAGCACACCATTTCTGACCAAGAATCAGCAAAGTCTGAAGAATCATACATATGGTTAATCCACTATAAGACTTCTTAACAAACCCAAGATACTCAATTACGCTAGAAACATCCCCAGAGGCACAATGGGAATTGTTCTTATGTTCTCATCAAATGACCCCATCTTTCCAGGCCAATTTCATGCTGTTTCTTCGTCACTTTACTCCATGACTGGAAATGCACTCAATGCTGGCTGTCTAACCTTTCCTACCCTTGAGGTATCCTTGATTATCATCCACAGAACAACACGTTGTACCATTCGAGCGATAAGCTCCCTAGTTCCAGACAGAAGATTGCCTAGTATTAGGAACCTTGACAGGAAATGAACAATGCAAGATACATGGATTACATTGTAACAGTCAAAGTTTTCTCAGTCAGTTTCTTTCGGGGAAAAAATAAAAAATAGTCAGGTTTTCCAACCAGTCAGGTTTTTGACCCCTCCTTTTGTTAAATTTTTTTTAAGGTTTCTGAGTAGGGAATATTCTTGACTAGCAGTTTTTTCCCCTATCTAATTTTGTGCATGATTGGGAAAATTTGGACCAGTCAGTTATTTCTTACCCTGCTATGTTGATTGTGCTGATGTGGAACATTCTTGGCCTAGTCAGTTCTCTCCCCCCCCACCCTTTTCCCCCCCCAATATGGAATGCCGACGGGCGTATCCGTGTGTACAGGCGACGTCACGAACGCTACGTTGACAATTGGGTTGTCGAGAACATGGAATGGGGCGTTCCTTTTGCCCGTCAGTATATTTAAACATTACTCATATGATCATTAAAAGCAATCATTGAATGAAGATTTTGGTTCATACTCTCAAAAGTTGTGCGTTTCAGGAATGTTTCTAAAATTTTCTTATCGCTATTCATACGTTCCTCTCATATGCTAGTGTGTGACGGGGGCATAAAATTGCGTTGAAAAGAGCATGTCAAGGCCATATTATTGCCATAGACTTTGAGTTGTATGTCAGCTGGTAAATAACATCCAAATGTTCATCACAGACAAATAGCAGTGTAGTGAGAGTATTAGTAACTTTTATTGATAGCTTAGTTTTGCCTGTCTTTTAAGATACACCTAATTTTTTTTTTTTTGCTTGTCCTTGGCATTTATCAAGAATACAGCATGAGAGAGGGGGACCAGTACTGAAGTACCCATTGATATGTACTTCCTGTACGGTCCATTATACCAAAATACCTTTGACAGATTATGCAATACGGCCTGTTATTGACTCCATTTTAATCCATTTGATACCAGTACGACAAGGCCAGATTTTTTTTTTTTTCTATGAACTATGAATATTGTGTTTAAAACAAAAATCGTAAAACATGCTGATCAACATGTTGACAGATTTCTAGGCAGAGTAAACAGATTTTTATCTGAATAATGTGGGAAAAATTGCATGCATTGTGCAAATGGTATCATGTATTTTATGTCTTCTTTGACCTTTTTACGCATAGAGTTAATTATTGCTTTAAAGGCTTATTCTTCAAAAAGCAGTTTTATTCTTCTGACAGAAAATGAGATGTAATCTGAAAATGCTAAAATTATTCCGATCCGTTAAATAACATGGCTGCCAGGGGCAAGGCTAATTTGCCTAATATGTATATAGTAAAATCTTAAAATGACATCTCCTCTGAAATCACTGGACAGAATTAAATTTGGCAGGGATGATCCTTGAGTGAAGCTTCACAAAAGTTGCTGAAATTATTCCGATCCATAAAAAAACATGGCCACCTGGGGCAGGGCTAATTTGCCTTATATGTATATAGTGAAATCTTTAAACAACATCTCTGAAACTGCTGGACAGAATTTGATTAAACTTTGCAGGGATCACTGGCCAGATTTCAAAATTTTTTAATACAGACTGATGTTCCTTGGGTAACCCTATATTCAGGTGAGCGATCCAGGGCCATCATGGCCTTCTTGTTTAATTCTAGAGAGCTAACAGGCAATTGCAATTTATCATTAAATAATAAACCCAATTTACCAGATAATTGTTAAAACAGCATACAGTCTCCCTATCTTTATCATAATACATGTGTACTAACATTTAATCAGAGAAGGGCAAGGTTGCGCACCTGCTGGCTTACTGGTTTATTAGATTACCAGATTCGAGTGTTAGATTGGTTTCCAATAAGCGACACAAGAAAACCAGTCAAATATTTTAGTTGTTTACATGTGTCGGGTTGCCTGATTTATGTGTAAATTTGTACACCGATACAGGATATTGAGGATCCAGTCTATGTTTTTTCGCCAGTCCAGTTTAAATGTCAATTTTAGATTGTTTTACACAATTTGTCCCCTTTAAATTCCGGTAGTTTACCGCAACAATTGGTAGGGTTCACAGGTATGCTAATTTTGATTTGCCAACGGTTTTCAACTTCAAATTATTTCTGATTATGGACTGTCACCAATGCAAAATGTAAACAGAGAGTATGTACATTTTGACATCCATCCCAAAACTAAATGTCATGATTTTATTTTCAATGCTTTTAACTATTACTTTACACAGCAGATATTTGCACATTATGTACCATTTGTGTTAGTCTACTTTTTATATTTTCTTTTTCATCTGGAATTTATGTAGCCGGGTACAGGTATTTGGCAATACATCAATAGGCAATAAATATTGGCTTGGTAGCTCAGTTGGTAGAGTGCAGGAACGGTATTCTTGAAGCCCTGGGTTCAAGTCCCATTCAAGCCATTTTTTTTTCATCACCTGTTACATTTTGTGCAAAACATGAATATGAAAATTTGTAGTGGGTGGATAATACAACCAACACCAGTGGTAGTTCGATTCTTATTTATTGATGGTTATAAACCAGAAATGGTTGTAAACCAGAAAACTAAAACATTTCATTAGACATAGACATAGTTTACGAACACAAAGTAATAAATATGAAATAAATCGAGGATTTCACAAATCATCACGAGAAATACTCTATGTGGAAAATACATATATTTATATCACTTAAGTACAAATATAAACTTACCAGGCTCAAATCTTTCATTCAGTAGTTCTTAAATATATTTTATAGCTATATAGGTACATGCACTTAATTGGATAAATAGATAGACAGCTGCGCATTGAATCATAGACACTTCTTGTAAGGCAACTGCCAGTCGAAAAACAGGATGTGAAATTGCTTTAGTCCATTATTATAGGACCGATTAAGTATAATTTTATATAGTAAAGCTTATTGCTGCATGGTGTACTTAACAATATAGAAATATTAGGATTTTTACCTGTTTCTAGAAAATTTGAAAATTCATTATAAACTGTCAAAAAGTGTGACTTAGAATTTTCAGTAAATGACCAATAAACAGTTGGTGGGATGGTAAGTCAGCAACTTGAACACATAAGCCAGTTATGCTCTTTTTTAATTCTTAATTTCCCCTTAATTGAAAACACTATATGAAATAATTGTTTCTATATCCTATAAGAGAAAGAATTATGTTGGAACACTTTCAATGTTTTGCACAGTTATGGCTACATTCTGTGTGCATGATCCAGAAAATTTACCGTGACACAAGTTATTTCCAGTCCTGTAAGGAAAGGCAGGTTCATTAATAATTTCCAGGAAAATATCTTATAACCTTTAAAAGGAATGATAGAATTGTAGGATTGAAATAGAAATCATTAAATTTATAGTACTCCCAGAAACCCGCATCATATATTTGTTATATTTCAGTGGCAGTTATCAGATGAAAAGCACAAAGAGTTGTATATGTAATGCATAAACTGTCAGTAAAAGCTGATTTAAAAGCCTAAAGTTTCTTCCAACCATCAAGACACCAGCTGAGAGGAAACTAGATCAGACTGCAAACACTTTTCTCATATCTTGACACAAATATACCATACATATGACCTGTTGTGTGTTCAGTCAAGGTGATCGTCAGCTCATGTTATCTTATGGTTACAAGTTGGTACCCTGCTTACATCCTATACACTACGACATCATGGGACATTGACAACTGAAATGTTCACTGAACACACCACAGACTTAGTTCTTTTCTTGGAAGCACAAAAAAATATTAGGATGAATGCACTCAAGTACATCATAAAATGCTTTTTGATTAGATTAAAATGATCACAGCAATCTCCGAAAATTCCTGGATATAGAATATATTTGTCATTAACATTTGGTTGAATAGCAAGAAATATTAGCACTATCATTATAACTTGTTTCAAGAAAAAAATTTACTTGCCAACATTTGCCATTATGCACTGGTCTAATTTGAGTGGCATATTTGACTTGCACTGGCTAGGTTTTTGGCTAGCGCCTGAACCAAAGATTCAATCACCAGGTCATAAAGGTTAACCTGTTCAAAAAGGCGTATGCCGGTTGTCCAATGAAATACAGCCAGTATCACAAACAAAAAACTTTTGTTCTTTTTAGTAAAGTAGGTCAACCGTTCACACATGTACTTCACACTTACATTGGTTGACCAAATAAGGTTTCTACCAACTCAGTTATTTTTAGCTGATGTTGATGCTTACCATAAATGCCATGTATTGTGCGCATCCATGTATAGTGAGCATCCCGAGTTTGAGGCTCATAACTTCGAAAAGAAGGATTTCCTTCTATAATGCACATCTCTTTTTTGTACAACGAGGAGGCAGCCATCTTGTTTACTCGTGGTTGTTTTGCAGATGTTCAATTTCACAACAGGTGGAAATGTTCTACTACTTCCGAAAGTCAGGTGTAATGCAGCGATTACTTTCACACCTTTAATATCCACATGCATTTGCATTGTTACCTTGTTAAAGCTGATAGTTTGAGTAATAATCTGAAACTACCAACACCTTCTAGTTGTTTTTTTTGCAAGTCTCTTAACAAAGGGTATTTGAAGTACACAATTATCATGAACCAAACAGCTCTGTCCAAAATTAAAGTAACTTGTCAAAGTTAAGTTGGATTTAATTGAAATTAGTAAAATAACTTTATTTATGGGCTATCACAGTAATGACAATGCAAACATCACATTTTTTTGTATGTCGTTAATAAAATATAAATTATCATAATTATATATGTACAACAAAGCACAGTACAGGATTTCCAGTTGAAGCGTAAGAAAATGTAAACACCAGTATGAAAGAGAGAACAATGATTTCTTAGCATTTATTGTACAAAACCATGATAGAAATCACAGACAACATTTTACAGGCAAGTACATACGATCAAGCTTTAATATCAATTTTACGCATGAAATATACCAATAGACTCTACCGATACAGCTTCCTATTGGGTGGGATAAAGTTTGGGAAAATACGAAAATATATAGGTTTCTCTTGTATTGTGCGCACCCGCTCTGTCAGAAACAAAATATAAGTTAAAAAAATGCACACAATACATGGAATTTTACGGTACTCTGCTGTTTACAAATGTTTTCTAAGCATTCTTTTAGACTGAACTATCTGAGTTTAAAAAATGTTTCAAAAGTGACATTACCGGTCAAAGCTATCACGTAGTTCAGTCATTTGTAACATGATAGTTTTAGCGGTAATGTCACTTTTAAAACCTTTTTCAATCTGGGTCATATCACTCAAATCAGCCATCATTTTTTATAAAAAAATTATGTTGGAAGATATCTTTTCTGCATTCAAATTTAAACATGTTTAAAAAGAAGCAGTACAAAACGTACCGATACAAATGATCACGTACACCAAGATTTTTTGTTATTAGACTATTTAATATTATCAAACATGGGAGCTTTTATTGAAATATTCCATAAACTTTAATTTGAGAATATACCTGAATTTATGACTAGTTACATTTAAATTGTAATTCAAGAGATTAGTAGTCCCAGCCTTTCGTTTCTTTTCCATGGCTCGGAAATCTACATGTTACATTAAAGCTGATTGGACAAGTAAATACACCTGTCCAGTCAATAATCATAGTACACGGAGATCTCGTATTCACTGGTGTCATTGTAAACAAACTCGACGTGTGGAAGGTTTTAATTGTTTTGTTTATAATAAAATGACATGTGCACAAAAGATTTTGTCTCAAATTTTCTGTGTATACAAAAAAGTTTAATCTTGAATCTGCTGCAAAACTTACTGATACAGATAATTTTAATCAGCTTAAATTGACAACCCTGCATAATGTTAACCCTTTCCCTCATATAGACTCATTTTGACGCACTCAATAGATACCACATAAAGCCTGATCTGCAGAAAACCACAGTTAAACCTTACCAAATTTAATTATGAAGTCTTCATTTCCAGACCACTGAGGAGCAGCGAACAGCATAAAACCTGATCAGCCTGCGAGTTACTCGCAGGCTGATCTGGTTTTATGTTGTTCGCATAGGTCTTTTCATGGTTTCCTCTATGAGGGAAAGGGTTAATGGATTGTGTAGGATAAGGGGATATCAAGTGGTTACTTGAGTCTTCAACAAATCTCATATTCACCAGATGACTTTTTTTTTTATCAAAACTACAATGTGGGTGTGAAAATTGTCCTTCCAAAGCAATTTAACACTATTAAAATGATAGCTGATGAGTTTTGTTAATGTTTACATGATTGACAAATCTGTAAACAAGCTGATCTAATTATGTTGCGAGAGCAGGGATTTACCGGACGCAGGATCCTGCGTCCATATACGCATGAATCACAGACTGTACGCACCGAAAAATAAAGTCTGCGTCCATGTGTACGCACGAATTGTCCAGAATATCTGTGCCAATTCATTATCAAATGTCTTCGTAAATCTCTTGGAATTTCCAACGCTATATTTAACTAGTTAAATTTACAAGCCAATCACACTGGCACTCGATCTTTAAAACCGTTGCATATAACCCATGTGACCTATGTTTATATAGGTCACATGGGTTATATGCAACGGTTTTAAAGATCGAGTGCCAGTGGCCAATCACTGTGCCTTTTAAAATTAGCGTCCAATCATTGAACGCTTCCGCTCACATGTCTTATCAAAGTTAAGCATGGCAAACACAAACTGACTTAAGAAGTTTATGGGGCAAAAGAAAAGATCGCGATGACGAGAAACATGAAAATTTATTGTCAACTGGTCACCCTGATTACAGTTACAATCTTCCTCAAAATCAAAACGTGAGCAGAAATTTCAGTATACTGTATGGCTTGAAAAATTTAAATGGCTACAGTTCCGTGACGAAGGCATGTACGTATTGTAATACCTGCATTTCGGCGAAAAGCTCATCAAATCCCTTTACAGAGGGTTGCATAAACTTTCAAAACTCCTTATTAATTCGTCATCAAGACACTGATGTCTACATGAACAGCTTACAAGTCTTAAATATGCGTTCAAATTTCGCAACCGCTATTAAAGCTGATCACGATCAAAGCGTTGAAAATACTGTTAGTGAACTCAATGATTATGTGATTCAGTTGCAGACGGTGTATAACAGAATTTTGAATATCCAGATATTTTTGTTTTCTACAAGGAATACTTGTTAAGGATGCTTGAAATGATACTGTAAGAAAACAAGAATGTCTGTTATCCACCTAGTCAAATTTTAATGTGAATTCTCAAAATTTGCACTTATTAAATTTAATAAATTTCTCAATTTTAAGGATCTGGAATACATACTTTTAGTTAAAGATAATGGCTTTGGTATAGTAACAACACATCTGCGCAGAAAAAAAAAAGTTTTAAAATTTACTTTAACATTCCATGCCCTCAAAGTCGCAAGACTTATAACTCTTCTGGAAAATAGCTAGTGATCCTTAGCAAATTTTGAGTAGTATATTTTGGTGAGGTTAAATAGCTTGGACCCCCTGAAATTAATGATGGACCCCTGTTTTTAAGGATCCTGAGTCCAGTGGACCCCTGAAAATCAAAAGTAGTGTAAATCCCTGCGAGAGATGTTACTTCTGCTGAGAAATAGTTTCTAATTTTCAGGAACTTTTTAACCACTGTTAAGACTATGCCCGCTTAAAATATTTCTCATGTTACACAAAAATTATATTTTGATACAAATATTTTTTGTCTATAGATCAACTGCAATTTATTGGACAACATGTATCATGGTCTGTTATATATCTGTGGTTTTATAGGTTAGATTTTTAATCAGGTTATCCAAAGGAAAAATCTGGTTATAAGGTTGATTGGGCCATGGTATGGGCAGCAAACTTTTCTAACTCCTCCTAAATTTTTGAACAGATTTTTGACCTAACTTTCACAGGATTATTGTCATCAAGTGCCCAATCAATATTGTTGGGATTTTGTGATTCAGTCATTCTTGGTAGATTTATGCCCCTTTTTTAAATATGTCCATATCTTCCGAGCGCAACTCCTTCTACATTTCACAAGGGATTTTGATCAAAATTCACAGGATTATTGTCATCAAGTGCCACAGAGCATATTATCAGGATTTTGAATTCGAACATTTTTAGCAGAGTAATGTCTTTTGATTATCTTGTCAATTCTATATTCTGAGTGCAATTTCTCCAACATTTCTGAACAGATTTTTGATCAAAAGGTTTATAGTTACTGTATACACTGGCAGATTAGGCGCACTGTTCTTCCAGATAATTCAGGTTTATTGAGGGTGTGTGGCTTATATGATGATATACAGCTTTTCAGGTTTCTTTTTTCAATCACTAAGAAGTGAAATTTACAGGTATACGATCTCAAAAAATGGGTATACTGAAAGCCAATGAATACGATAATATGCTATAAAGTCTATATGAAACCATAATAAACAATACCAGGTTATTGCTTTTGTTCATATTAGTTATCCTATTGGTATATTTCATGATAAAAGGATCTGAGAAACTGAAACAACTTGGTGGAAGCCATTTTCATATAAACAAATGAGTTCATTTTATGGGACCTCATGATGTACAGGAGAAACCTGATAGGTGGCAATTGTTACGTAATGTTTGTTAGTTGGGAGAATTTTGACCAGTAACAATGTTCCCCAGTGTTATTTAGAATGCGGGGACACAGTAGAATAATGTCATGTTATGAAAATGTATCACCTTTATCCTACCCCTCCTTAACATAATGGTTAAACGGTAATCTTATGCCATTTTTATACCCCCGAAACGAAGTTTCGGGGGGTATATAGGAGTCACCCGGTGGTCGGTCAGTCGGTCGGTCGGTCCAGCGGTCCATTGCATTATTGGAATTCAATACAACTTCATGCAATGATCAAGCACATGGAGAGGAAGTGCAGTGCACAAGAACCATAACTCCATCTTGAATTATTACAGAGTTATTGCCCTTTGTTACTTTTTCTTGTCCGGAGCATAACTTGAAAAGTACAAGTTGGATTTCAAAACAATTTCATACAATGGTCAACCACAATATGAGGAAGTGCAGTGCACAAGAACCATAACTCTATCTAGAGTAATTACAGAGTTATTGCCCTTTGTATTTTTTCCTTGTCCGGAGTATAACTTGTAACCTTGTCCGGAGTATAAGTTGTAAAGTACTGATTGGATTTCAAAACAATTTCATACAATGGTCAAGCACAATGAGAGGAAGTGCAGTGCACAAGAACCATAACTCTATCTATAGGAATTACAGAGTTATTGCCCTTTGTTACTTTTCCTTGTCCAGAGTATAACTTTTAAACTACTGGTTGGATTTCAAAACAATTTCATACAATGGTCAACCACAATATGAGGAAGTGCAGTGCACAAGAACCATAACTCTATCTATAGGAATTACAGAGTTATTGCCCTTTGTTACTTTTCCTTGTCCAGAGTATAACTTTTAAACTACTGGTTGGATTTCAAAACAATTTCATACAATGGTCAACCACAATATGAGGAAGTGCAGTGCACAAGAACCATAACTCTATCTAGAGTAATTACAGAGTTATTTCCCTTTGTTACTTTTCCTTGTCCATAGCATAACTTGAAAAAAACTGGTTGGAATTCAAAAAAAATTCATAATGTCAACCACAATATGAGGAAGTGCAGTGCACAAGAACCATAACTCTATCTATTGTAATTACAGAGTTATTCCCTTTGTTACTTTCCTTGTCCAGCTTAACTTTTAAACTACTGGTTGGAATTCAAAACAATTTCATACAATGGTCAAGCACAACCTGTGTAACCCAGCCAAAAATCTGGAAAAAAAACTAATGTAAAAATGTCTTTTTCATACTCTTCTTCTTAATCCTAATAACTTCATCATTTCTAAAGCAGTATTGCGGGGGTATTAATCACATTTAGTGATAGTTCTAATTAAATTAAACAGTTCACCATATGGTTAGCCACGGTGACGTACGGACAGCTTTCAGTCTGTCAAAATGTACGATGGCACGAATTTCAGAACAATATTTCGGCTGTATATGATACAATAAGTGATTTTTTTTCTTCATATAAGTTACCCTATAAATTAGGATGTGCCTTAAATGTAGCTGCGCCTAATCTGACCGTGTGTACGGTATATCAAGTGCCCCAGCACATATTGTTGGGATATAGTGATTCAATCATTTTTGGCAGAATTATGCCTTTGTTTATTTTGTCCATTTAATCTTCTGATTAAAAACCATCCTACATTATCAAGGACATTTGAGATTATGTTATTAAGTGCCCCTTTGCATATATTCAGTACTTTGGGGTTCAGTTAATTTTGGCGGAGTTATGCCACTGTTTATTTTGCACATTTATAGTGAAGTATTAAGTCAATAACTTCAGTAAGGATAGAGATATTTTAGGATGCAATATGGCTTATAGGTAGCGAATATAGGAGAGAAAGTTTTGGTTTGTTTTAGGTTAATTGAGTCAAGGTTAAGCAAAAATAGAAAAAGTGTTTCTGGTAATTCTTTTTAAACCAGAGCATGTCAGGCAGAAGGATAGTGATCTTGAATCAGTTTATGACACTTGTTAAGAACTTAAAAATAGATCTGAAGATTGTGAGTTTTATTTCTGCTAGAGTGAAAACTTTTTATAGTTATTCCCAGGTGCAAAGTACTGGTAAAGCCTAGAGACTGTTTAGAGGGTATATGTTATAAACAATAATTGTTTCTCAACCAAAATATGTTTAGAAATATATTTAAAAATATGTTTAGATATATTCAAAGTTCACCAAAATAATTCATACTGGTGAAGGGCATGCTGAGGTCATCACTCTGTCTGGTGTTAACTGGTTAATTGATTAAGTTGATTAATTGTTGCCAAGCAACTTAATTGTTGCATAGTTAATAAATTGGACTGGGGGTTTTAGAAATGCTTTTTGAGTATTACATCACACTTTAAACCTGTGGAATGTCTAAGCTGTCTTCATGTTTTGAATCATATTTTACAAACTTTCTCATAAGCATATTCATGATCAAAGTTGGTCAATCAGAACACATTTTCATTTTTCATGGCCTGCAATTTATTGAAGTTGAAGCGAGTAATTTATTGGTCACAGATGAGCTACCTGACAGAGGTCATTCTTTTGCATTTAGTCTTAATGTAAATATGGCTTTTTAGTTTTTGTTACAGTAATCATTATATTACAAGCACAATGTTCGTGTAAAGCTACATTAAGACTGTAACGTAGAACAAGTAAATGTAGTAAAAAATGGAAACCCCATCCAAGCACTTGTTGTGAAGGATGGGGGCCATTATTGGAGTTAGGCCGGAGGCCGAAGATATACAAGCATGTCACTCCAGTGACCCATGACCAGTCGCCCTTTACAGGTAAAAAATATACCTGTATCATGTGACCACAACACTATATATACCTGTACAGGCGCACGAGACCCTCATAGTTTTTAAAGTATAGTTTATGTTGTCTTATGTGACCACACATCACAACCAAAAAATACCTCGCTCTGTACCTCACACACACCTTACATACATTTTCCCATAGAAAAATTATGTACCATAATAAAAAATATATGTATGTATGAATGAATGTACATACGTAATGTACCTGGGTGGGTACATAAAAGTAACATATGGGATGGGTGCTTGTATATCTTCGGCCTCCGGCCTAACTCCAATAATGGCCCCCATCCTTCACAACAAGTGCTTGGATGGGGTTTCCATTATTTTCATTAGGCCTCCAGCCTTCAATATACAAGCATCTTTAAAGAAGACAACATAAACCATCAAAAATAATAAACCAACAGGAATAAAAAACAACAAAATAGAATAATTTCTTCCGATATGTTATTCTTGGCATCAAGGGGTACAAAGGGCAGAAGAGATAATGTCCATTAATCAACATTACATACCATCCATAAAAAGCCAGTGTTAAACAAAAATAACATGATGCTCACCACACCAAGAAAAACATTATCTATCACATCTTCAATGATGTAAGACACAATGTTGAAAACTACTTTCAACATCCACATGTCTAAAATAATAAGTCTTAAAAGTCTTTGCAGATGACCAATTTGCCATTTTTAAAATGTCAGCCATTTTGCAACCTGCATAAGCAGCTGCAGAAGAAGATGCACCCCTAAATGAATGTGCCTTAAAAATAGACACATCTATATCTGCCAAAGCCAAAACATTCTTTAGCCACCTAGCAATCGTACTTGTAGACACTGGTTTAAAAGTAACAAATGAAACAAATAACTGATTATCTTTACGCAACTTCTCTGTGCGTTTAATATAACACTTCAATGTATGAACTGGACATAATTCAGACTTTACAAATGTCTTTAATTCTAAAAAGAAATTCTGTCCTGGCTTTGTGTTTTTCAACTTATCCCCACAGTTAAACACAACACTATCATCTTTAATAACACATTTATCAACTCTCAACGCTTTCAGCGTTTGTGATCTGGCTGCAGTTGCCAAGGCAACTAAAGACACAAGTTTAAAAGTCAACAGTTTCAATGACACTGTATCAAGCTGCGTCCACTGAGAAATCAGATTTAACACTTTACTAACATCCCATGTTGAAGAATAACGCGGTATCGGAGGCATCTCCACCCTAAGACCTTTCATAAATCTATAAATCAAAGTACTGTTAACAATACATGAAGGACTGATAATTTCAAAGTTTCTAATATTGTAGATTTGTGAGAACTAATAACACTGTAAGACATATTAATGTTTTTCAAATATACCAAATAAGCTACTATGTCTGAATCAAGTGGTCTAATGGAATCACATTTCCGAAGACGACACCACAATGACCATTTCCTCCAAGCGCTTGAATATTGCTTCCTAGTTCCTTCGCGCCAACTCTTGAAAACTGTACTGATAGCTTCTTCTGGAACTCCGCTATCTTGGCAGGACATCCTGACACTACCGCTCCAATCAGCTGAAGACTCCTTTTCATTGGATGTACTTCTCCATTGTGAGGAAGAGTAAGTAAGTCCTTGTGTCTCGGCAGCCTAACCGGAATAGAAACAAGACTATGTAAAAACATGGGAAACCATACTTGGTTGGTCCATAAAGGACAAACAAGCAAAACTTTATCCACCTCATCTTCCTTAATCTTATTCAACACTGCGCCTAGCAATCTAAATGGTGGAAAAATGTATGGTAACCACTTTGACCAGTCTAAAGAAAAAGCGTTTGTACAAAAAGCATCTGGGTCTGGTGTCCAGGAAACATAATATCTCAACTGATGATTAAGACGAGACGCAAAAAGATCAATATCAGGTTTGAAATAATGAGACTGTAACCTCTCAAAAATCTGTTTTTTAAGCATCCATTCAGTTGTATCTGAGAACTCTCGAGAAGCAATATCAGCCTCTATATTCACACTACCGGGTAAATGAAATGCAGTTATGAAAATTCTTCTTTCTAAACACCATTCCCATATACTTTTTGCAAGTAAATCCAAAGACTTAGACTGCATACCACCCATATTATTTACATAGGAAATTGCAGTGGTATTATCACTCTGAATGGCTACATGTACATCACTTTTATCTGCAACCCAGGACTTCAACGCAAAGAAAATTGCAAGTAACTCTAAATAATTTATATGATTCATTGATTCATGTGAAGACCACCTGCCTCAAGTTCTTTGTTTCCTTTCAACAAAATATGAACCATATCCTTCCAAAGAAGCATCAGACTGTAATGTGATAGAAATTTTTTCTGGTCTTATCTTTTTCCCATTTCTCTTTCTAACATTATCTGACCACCATTTTATCTCTTTTTCAGCTTCAGTGTCAAGCTCTACATATGAATCAAAATCAGCCGAAAATTGAAGAACTTCTACTTTTGACCTTTCTAAAGCTCTGTAATGCATAGGGGCCTCAAGTATTGCATAGAAAGCATTGATCAGTAATCCAATAAAAGAGGCCAATTCTCTAACTCTGACAGTTTTCTTTTTCAACAAGTATATTGCCATCCTTTCAATCTTAAGTATCTTCTCTTCAGTCAAGAACACCATAAATAAAACAGAGTCAATTATCAAACCAAAATATGTTATTCTTTGAGTTGGAACGAACAATGATTTTTCTTTATTAATAACAAAGCCCAAACTTTCAAGCTTATTTTTCATCAGATTTGTGTTACGTAAACAAAGTTTCTCGTCTCCGTTCATATTTATGCTGTCATCAATATAATAAGCACAACGGATACCAAGTTGTCTAAAGAAAGCATAAACTGGTTTTAAAACCTTGGTAAAACAGAAAGGGGCTGAACTCAATCCAAAACATAAACTAACAAAAGCATACAACTGATTTCTCCACTCAAACTTCAGGTATTTTATACTTTCTTCATGCATTGGAATTGACCAGTATGCCGATTTTAAATCAAGAGACGCCATGTAATCATTGCGTTGTACCAATTCCAAAACAAATGGAAATGTTTCCTGCTTAAACTTTTCATAATGAACAAACTCATTTAACTGTCTTAAATTTATTACTGGACGATATTTGCCATTTGGTTTAGGAACTAGAAAAATATTTGAGATGAACTCATCAGTCTCATGATTTGATGGGATTATGGCTCCCTCATCTAACATACTTTTAACTTCTTTATCTACCAAACTTTTTTCAAATTCAGAAAATGTTATGTTTTTAGGGAATCGTGTTTGTTTGGGAAGTTTATCAAAAACTACTTTGTATCCTTGTACAGTTTCTAAAACCCATTTATCTGAAGTCAGTTTTTTCCATTCTTTCAAACACATTTTCAGTCTATCAGAGTTACTAACCTTTGCATTCAAGCCCTGGCTAGTTAGTTTGGGTTTGCTCCTGTAACAGTAGCCGTAGCCGTACTCTGCGACTTCCTCTTCGCCACATTATGCTGGTAGCCAAACTGGCCATAACTCTGTCTACTGGTTGACATCCCTCTTCCATATGGGCGGGTTCTTGTATAACCTCCTCTGCCCCTAGTACCCCTAATGGGGCCAAAAGAAGAAGTGGAAAATTTATTCATGGAAGATCTAGAGGGGAAGTTTCTCCCAACTTTGACAAATGTTTCACACTTTTTAATTTCTTTCCCTATGTCATCCCCAAAAAGCCATGATGTGACAGGGGTACTTATGCTACAAATATTAGCATATCTTGGTTTTACATATGGCCTTAACATGTAACGTCTTCTGACACTCATGTTAAACTGAACTTGACCCAGCAAAGTCAAGGAATCTCCAATAAGGCTCTTTATCTCTGGATTTTGACCAATATAAGGTTTCAAAACTTTTGCTAGAGAGAGAATTGGGAGCATACCAGCAGTTACTAAATTCTGAATGTCTCTCAAAAGCTTATCATTTGTCTGAACCCTACGATTCCGGGCCAAATCACCCCAAACTTCCTCATTAACCCGAGGAGCATTCATATACTGGCAATTTGATGGTACTTTGTATTTCTCAATTGTATCATTGACCCTACACTGGTTTGAGCACGCAGTGTTAATAAGGTTTGCAAGAGAGTTGGATATGGGTTCGCCCAAATCAGGTGCCTTTAACTGGGGTTGTGACCAATTCTCATTCTCATTTAAGTCATCATTCTCCTCATCGGAGTCACTCCCAAACAGGGTATTAACCAACTTTTCCTGAGAAAAGTCTTTGCTCGCAGAGCAAACAGGCTCCTGTCTTTCAACTCGGGGAGAAACCCCGCCCGAGCAATCATTTGAAACGTCGTCCGACATTTGAGACATTGATAGACCTAAAATGGTCTTTAATTTTCCAATCCCCTCGGGAGTCAAGTTATTCAAATCAACAATATTTGTCTCAGTCTCATGAAGACTCGAAGTTTTCTTGTTTTTAGAATTACCTGTGTGTTTCTTTCCACCGGAAGAACTCTTTCCGGTAAGGGTGTTCTCGTTTGACTTTTTACTTACGTCCTTAATAACGGAACGGACAGAACGCCTCGAAGGGGCAATGTCTGATTCAGAAAGACTTGAAAACCCGGAGAATTCATCTAGACTTCCAGAATCTAATGACAGGACATCGTCCTTGTCTTTTCCACCACTCTTACGTTTACTTGACATCGTCAAGCAACCAAATTCAATAGACAAATGTGGGGCGAATCTGTGGGCTAGCAGAACTAGTAGAACAGAAAAGTAGCGGCGAAAGAAGTAAAACCGTATCTCGCCTACAAAAATAAAAATGATGCTGTATTCAATAAACCTAATGTAACATCGTTACAAACAGCAATAAAATAAAAAGCCCACAATTAAAAAAAAAAAGAATTTCAACAATACACGTGGTATCTTACCTTATGCCACGTCCGCAAAAATAAGTCTGGCGGCGACCGAGTCGCTGGAATAACTATGAGGGTCTCGTGCGCCTGTACAGGTATATATAGTGTTGTGGTCACATGATACAGGTATATTTTTTACCTGTAAAGGGCGACTGGTCATGGGTCACTGGAGTGACATGCTTGTATATTGAAGGCTGGAGGCCTAATGAAAATAATGGTACCTGTATAGCTCCCTAGCTTGGTGCTCAGCATAAAAGGTTAATTTCCAGGACTTGTTGACCCAGTGTCAGGATAAAGTGACTGAGTGTGGTATCATGCCACATGCCTACAGTGTAATATCTCGAGTCTGGCAGCACTTAGTCTGTTTAATGTAGAAAAAAAATCCTCAAATGACTGAAATACTGTCAGTGGTAAATATAATGGGAGGATGAGTGGAAATGAATTAACACTTATACTTGTCCTGTATGTTTAGAGGGCTTCCAAAAAGTTTTCCAGCCTTTCTTCCTTACTGTATTTGTCCACTTACTTTCTTTGTTTTTCTCTCAGTCTCTGAAATCAGTTTTTCCACGATGTTTGTTAAGCAGCTTCCTTAACTGTTAGACCCTATCCTCTGCCCAGTGATGTTAATACCATGATGTCTTCCTCCCTGTTTCTATTTATGAAGGATGCTTTTAAGGAAAGTCGTGTCAAATATCCGTTTTTGTGTAAGCTGAGAATTAAAATTTCCCATGCTTGACTATCGGTTTGGATTCAGTGGCATTGACGTCAGATGTAAATGGTAATGTAATTCTTGTGATAGACCAGCTATCTTTACTCACTTTGATGTGATAACCCTTCAAGTAAGCCCAGTCAGTGGATTGATTTCCATTCTTCCATACATTAGGTCCTCAATAACAACCTCATGCTGGAATTATATTGGATCATCACATTCCGCGATTTATTTACGCAGTGTTACTTTGTTTGGAGGCATTTTGATAATATTGACCACTGTCATTGTGCTCGGAATGAACCTAGTCACGTCACTATTGTCGTCCGCCTCTTACAGCGATTATTTGAGTAAATTCCAGACAAGCATTTGTTGTTTCTCTGTCAATATTAAACATGTGTTTGTTGGTACTAACTGCATGTGCAAGAACCATCATACTACATCTCTGACGAGACTTTCGCTCTATTTTGAAGTCCAGAAGATAAGATTAACTGAATTCTAGGTGATTTAATTCTTTTTTTTTCACATGAGATAATTCTTCATGACACGAAATTCAAGATATGAAAAGTTAATGGATACCTAGTGTTAAAAACTCAATAATTATAAAGACATGAACAATTTAACAATTTACAATTTATTGCGATTGCCTTTTGTTAGAATCTGTTGTCTGTCCATGCATCTGGCATCAACAATTTCCTTTAAACAACATCTCCTCCTAAACTGCTACATGGATTTTGACCAAACTTCACAGGAATCATTCTTATGATGCTCTCTATCAAGATTGTCGAAATTATTTTGATTGGTTGAAAAAGTAGGTCACAGGAGCTAAAAATAGATTTTAAAAATGCATACTTTAAAAATCTTCTTCTGCAAAACTGCAAGGCCTAGAGCTTAGATATTTGGTTTGTAGCATTGTCTAGTGTACCTATACCAAGTTTTTTCAAACCTTGACCCTTGGGTCAAAATTGGCCCTGCCCCAGGAATTCCTTGATTGTACATAGGCTAATATAGGAGAAAAAAAAACACTAGAAAAATCTTATCCTCAGAAACCACAAGGCCTGGAGTTTAGATATTTGGTGTGTAGCATTGTCTAATGGATCTCTACTAAGTTTGTTCAAATCATTGCCTTGGGGTCAAAATTGGCCCGGGGCACTTGGCCTAAAGGAAAACCTTATTTGGTGTGTAACATTGGGGGAAAACCCCCCCGGGGACTTGATTTAAGTTTTAAAAAGATTTTTAAAAGATATTCTGAAAAAAAGAAGGTCATGGGTTTAGATATTTGGTATGTAACATGGCCTGAACTAAGTTTTAAAATAATGCATGGCCCTGGGGTCAAAATTGGTTCCATGCTAGGGTCAACTTTTTTTTCTTTTTTTTTTGACCACATGTAAACTTTTTGTGTGGAATTAAGATTATATTGCAGTTTTTCTGCATGGATTTTGTATTCAGTATGACTATGTTATAAAAGGCAATGAAAGCAATATTTCACAGGTGAGTTATTCAGGGCCATCTTGTTTCTATTAGCTATTCCTAATTCTATTTTTTTTTTAAAGTTTTTTTTTACTTTACATAATTGCTCAGCTTCTCAGATAAACCTTTGAATAGAGACCACAAATTTTAAGATCAGAAGCTTGAATCTTTATATTTCAAGATAGTTTGCAACAAGACTGACTATATGAAATAACAAATTTTCGCAAGCCTGAGGAACATTTAACTAGCCTCAGACATGCAAACTTCAACCACTGACAGACTGGAAGTGAACTATATAGGCAGGTGTGTACTGGATAGAGTTATTAATTCAGTTACCTGAAGATAGACAATTAATTCTAATTGAAAGTTGAGAGAGAGAGACTACTGTTTAAAGGTATTTTACTTTATGAAGTGGATATTCCTGGTCTGTTTTGGCTAATAAACTTGCCTTGTTTAAAGATGGTTGTTATTGATATATGTGTACACACATAAAGTTATAAATCAATCTCCTAGTCAATGACCATCAGTGAACAAAGTGCGTTAAAAAGACCATAGAGACATTGGTCAGAAAAAGATCAATATAAGGAGTGTTATTACATGTAGCACTGGGAAGGAATAATTGACATATTATGAGAGGTGGTTGCCGTTTAAGGGTTTTAATTAGTAAACTGTTCCTAGACTGAAAGGAAGATAATTTGCCTTAATTGAGAGTGTTTATTTTTAATGCCATGTATTTACTTTTGTTCAATAGTAACCAGACATTAATTTAAGCACTGTTACAGGGTTTAAATTTAGTCATATTTTGCACTTGCATTTTTTAGCAAGTAGCATTTTTTTAACTTGCTAAATGAAAAATCAACTTGCAATTTAAAGTTTCCATTTTTTATTTGTACAGAATCAAGTGTCTTTTTAACAACATAGTGAAAAATGATGAACCATAGCATACAGTGACAAGCTGAGCATGTTATTTTACTTTCTGGCCCCATATGACAGAGTGGTGGGTCTTTTATTGCCTCTCTCCAGACATGTACCATCTTGTAATTATTCAGACTTTGGATCATAGTGCTTAAACTCAACATTAGCTACTCTACTTCCATTTGCAAAAAAAAGCAAGTACATCAAATTGAAACTTACATTTCTAAATTTCCACTTCATTTAGCAAGTATACAAGCTTAAATTCGAACCCCGCTGTTTCAGGTGAGGTCTTGAAGTTTTACAGATATCTGCTTGTGATCTTTTATGCTAAAGGATTCAACTGCACTGTTGCTACAACAGTTATTTGCCCTTTACTTTGAGTCACAGTGCTCAACAGTCTTCAGCTCTTGAAATTTTACCGGAAGGTATGTCAGTATGTGAAGTCATATGCCTCATTGGGGAAGGCATGTTTTTGTCTAAAAGAAAAAAATAAAGGCCCTTTAGTTGAACTTTAGTTGAAAAAAATATGTGTCAGGAATTAAAAGTCTGAAAAAGTTTTGTATCTGCCCCATGTTTATTGTGGCCACTGGCTCTGTAGATTGTGTCACATCATCAAAAGAAAATCAGAGAGAACAGTCTTATTAGACTTAAAAGAGAAGCTGCTTGGATATGATCAAAGGCAGAACTGTTTACCTTCTGTCATGTGTTGCTAATTACTAACAGGTTGGTCTTCTTTCAATGGAGAATCAGGAACTTGTAAGAACCTTAGATCTTTGACTGGATTTGAAGGATAGGTTATTGATTGTTTTGACAAGCTTACTGTCATATAGAGTGACATTTTATTGGTAGTGATCATTTCTGGAACCAGCCTGAGTTTGCTGATTTATATTTGTTTTTATGTCAGAGTTTAATTGAAAATTATTTTTGTATTTTTATATTATTTTAAGATAACCTTACTCATTTTTCTTTTTTTTTTCACCTATTGTAGAATCATTAATTTTTGTTGGTATTAAATTTGTGGAATTGGTAATATGGTCAAATTTGTTGGTACATATGTTTGTGGAATCATGATTTACAAAATATGAGGTCTATAAATAAACAGTTTTTCATGGGGCTTTTCGTGAATAAAGTCATCCACGAAATCAACGAAAATAAGTGTTCCATGAACATTAATGATTCAACATTATATCAGAAGGAAAGCTATTCTAAAATAATGACACCGCTATACTAGAGTGGCCAAGTATGTATTGTCTGGCAATATTAACCTGAGACCACTGGCACTAGAACTGCAGAACTGCCAATTTCACTGGAATGTTGATTGAGATTTTTTGTCCCTCTGTACTGTATATTGAACATGGTAGAGAACGGAATCTGATATGACTTGATTACTGAGGTTGTAACTTTGCACAGAAGTATGCTACCATCATATGTTATGCACGGTTCATCCAATCTGATATCCATTTAAAAAATTAAAAAAATTTTTTTTTTAAATGTTTAATGATTTATTTTGAATCGAGTGATCTGATTGTACAACATGAAATTGACAAATGTTTTAAATCACCCAAAATCGTACATGTATATTTTTGATAATCAAGATTACAATGAAATTTTCAATTCTGCGGTTCTAGAGCCAGTGCCTGAGACATATAATTCAGTGACCTTTCTTCAGCAATTGTCAGTTTCCAAAGTCAACAATATAGACTTTAAAGTATGGTACAACACAAACATGTATTTCTTAGAGACATTTGTGTATCACACACCCTGCTAGTCTCAATAATGTGCTAGATTTTGAAACAGTAAGTTGTAGGTTTGAATCCAGCTCAGACCAAAATATTTTTAATATTTTTCGCTCACCTGAGCACAATGTGCTCAAGGTGAGCTTTTGTGATCGCCCTTCATCTGTTGTCCGTCGTGCGTCGTCAACAATTTGGCTTGTTAACACTCTAGAGGCCACATTTTTGGCCCAATCTTTATGAAACTTGGTCAGAATGTTTGTTTCCATAAAATCTTTGACAGGTTGGAAATTGGGTCAAGTGGGGTCAAAAAGTAGGTCATAGGTCAAATCTTAGAAAAACCTTGTTAACACTCTAGAGACCACATTTTTGGCCCAATCTTTATGAAACTTGGTCAGAATGTTTGTTTCTATAAAGTCTTGGACAAGCTTGAAAGTGGGTCATGTGGGGTCAAAAAGTAGGTCATGAGGTCAAATCTTTGAAAAACCTTGTTAACACTCTGGAGGCCACATTTTTTGCCAGATCTTCAGGAAACTTGGTCGGAATGTCTGTTTCCATAAAATCTTGGACAAGCTTGAAAGTGGGTCATGTGATGTCAAAAAGTAGGTCAATATGAATAATCCATTATATGTTGCTCATTTATAATCAGGTGAGCGATTCAGGGCCATCATTTCCAGTTTTCGATCTTGTGTGTTAATGTCAATAAAAGATTTGATTCTTAATAGTAAATATAAAAGAGAGTTGCATTTTTAGCTCACCTGGCACAAACTACCAAGGTGAGCTTTTGGGACCAGCCTTTGTCATTATTTGTCAGTCGTCAACAATTTACATAAAAATCTTCTTCTCTGAAACTAATGATGGGAAAGTGAGCAAACTTTGCAAGAATATTCCTAAGGTGATCCCCTATAAAAATTGTTCAAATGGTTCTGGTCTGTTGCATAATTAGATCACAGGAGCTAAAAATAGATTTTAAAAATGAAATCTTAAAAAATCTACTTCTCTGATCTCTACCAAGTTTGTTCAAATCATGACTCTGGGGTCAAAATTGGCCCCGCCCCAGGGGTCACTTGATTTAACATAGACTAATATAGGAAAAACTTGCACAATCTTCTTCTCAGAAACCACAAGGCTTGGAGGTTAGATATTGGGTGTGCAGCATTGTCTAGTAGATCACTACTAAGTTTGTTCAAATCATGGCCCTTGGGTCAAATTTGGCTCTGCCATAGGGGTCACTTGATTTAACATAGACTAATATTGGAAAAAACTTGAAAAAAATTTCTTCTCAGAAAACACAAGGCCTGGGGTTTAGTTATTTGGTATGTAGCATTGTCTAGTGGATCTCTACCAAGTTTGTTCAAATCATGACCTGGGATCAAAATTGGCCCTGCCCCAGGGGTCACTTGATTTTACATAGCCTAGTGATACCAGGTGAGCGATCCAGGGCCATTATGGCCCTCTTGTTTACATAGACTTATATAGAGTCAGAAACCACAAGATCATAGGTTTAGGTATTTGGTATGTAACATGGCATTGTGGACCTGAACAAGTTATCAAATCATGGCTTTTGGGTATAAATTGGTCCCACCCTAGGAGTCGCTTGATTTTATAGCTACCATCAAAATTTGGACCACAGGTAAAGTTTTTGTGTGGAATACTTTTACTTTGCTGTACTTCTGCATGGATTTTGTATTCGGTATGACTGTTTTATAAAAGGCATTGAAGGCAATAATTCTCAGGTGAGCGATTAAGGACCATCATGGCCCTCTTGTTTTTAGCTCACCTGAGCACTTGTGCTCGGGTGAGCTTTTGTGATCGCCTTTTGTCCGTCGTGCGTCGTCAGTCGTCCGTCGTCAACAATTGCTTGTGAACACTCTAGAGGCCACAGTTTTGGCCCAATCTTCATGAAACTTGGTCAGGGTGTTTGTCTACATGATATCTCAGATGGGTTTGAAAATGGGTCATGTGGGGTCAAAATCTAGGTCACCAGGTCAAATCTTAGAAAACCTTGTGAACACTCTAGAGGCCACAGTTTTGGCCCAATCTTTATGAAACTTGGTCAGAATGTTTGTCTTTATGCTATGTGGGATGAGTTTGAAATTGGGTCATGTTGGGTCAAAAACTAAGTCACTAGGTCAAATCTTAGAAAAACTTGTAACATCTAGAGGCACAGTTTTGGCCAATCTTCATGAAACTTGGTCAGATGTTTGTCTATGTATTGGATGTTGAAATGGTCATGTTGGGTTGAAAACTAGGTCACCAGGTCAAACCTTAAAAACCTTGTGAACACTCTAGAGGCCACAGTTTTGGCCCAATCTTCATGAAACTTGGTCAGGGTGTTTGTCTACATGATATCTCAGATGGGTTTGAAAATGGGTCATGTGGGGTCAAAATCTAGGTCACCAGGTCAAATCTTAGAAAAACCTTGTGAACACTCTAGAGGCCACAGTTTTGGCCCAATCTTCATGAAACTTGGTCAGGATGTTTGTCTACATGATATGTGGGATGAGTTTGAAATTGGGTCATGTTGGGTCAAAAACTAAGTCACTAGGGCAAATTTTAGAAAAATCTTGTGAACACACTAGAGGCCTACATATTTTTCCCAGTCTTCATTTAACTTGATATGAATGATGACTGCATGAATTCCCAGTTGAGTGCAAATTCAGGTAGGATCAAAATGTAGGCTACTTAGTCAAATGTTAGAAAAACACTTTAGATGCCAGATTTTTTGTCATTTTGCCTAACACAGCCATCTTAATCAGGTGAGCGACACAGGGCCATCTTGGCCCTCTTGTTTTGTTTTGTTTTCTTTTTCTGTAAAAATGAAATACCTGAAGATATCCAAACCATTACATTAGTTAAAGTGAATTATCATGAATTATCTGCTAGTATTTGTCTTCTTTTTGGCTTTTTTTTGGCATAAAAACAAGCATGGTGACCAAACAGATTTCCTACTCGCACATTTTTTTTATTTATTTATTTTTTTTAAAAATATGTGAAAAACCAGAAATTGCTATTTAAGAAATAACTGTAGTAATATAAACTCTCTAAAGAACATCATAGTCTTTTCTGTTGAATTTTCAGCACTTTTTTTCAAGCCTCAGAAAGTCCCAATTTAGTTTAGACGTTCATTTTGCTGTTCAGTCAAATAATTTGGACTGTTCCTCTTGATGGTCTCAGCAGGCAAATTATACAGCAAATGAGTACTACTTTGTTTACTGCCTCCAAATTAGGAAGGGTTGACTCCTAAAAATGGAAACTGAACAAATTATGGCAGATTTGCAGTGCCATTAGGATTGGCAGAGATTACATCAGATTATATTAAGTTTTTTTAACTTAGCTCCATGATTTATGAATTTTGTATTACTAGGCTTTCCTACACTTGCTTACGCTCTCTGTACATTGTGTTACTAGCCGAAGGTCTTTGTTAGGAAACCAGCACAATTCCTGTAAAGATCTGTCATGATTTTCATTATGTTCTCTCAAGTTCTCTTACAATTACCACAATATGCTATCACCTTTTGTCACATTCTGTTTAGATCCCTCTTGCTATTATGTTTTTTTAAGCTCTGCTACACTTCATGACCTCAAATTGATCAAGATTGTCAAGTTTCAAGTACGATTGGAGTTTAAATAGGAGGGATAGGTGATCAGACCTCTCATTCTCTACAGAGATTCCAAAGAGGAATGAGCTAAGCATCCAAGAGATGAAGAAGATACTGAATTGGCTTTTTAGCGCACCTGAGCATGAAGTGCTCAATGTGAGCTTTTGAGATAACCCTGCGTCCGTCATCTGTCGTCAACAATTTACTTTAAACGACATCTCCTCTGAAACCGCTTGGCAGAATTTGCTTAAACTTGGCAGGAATGTTCCTTGGATGAACTTTCACAAAAGTTGCTAAAATAAACTTGATCCATATGGAACTCTGGTTACCATGGCAACTGAAAGAAAAAAATTATGAAAACTTCTGACATCTCCTCTGAAACTGCTGGACAGAATTTGATTAAATTTGCCAGGGTTGATCCTTGGATGAAGCTTCATAATGGTTGCTAAAATCATTACGATCCATAAAAAAAAACATGGCCTCCAAGATTGGGGCTAATTTTGCTTATATGTATATAGTGAAATCTTTAAACGATATCTCCTATGAAACTGCTGGGCAGAATTTGATTAAATTTGGCAGGGATGTTCCTTGGGTGAATCTTCACAAAGGTTGCTAAAATAAACTTGATCCATGTGGAACTCTGGTTACCATGGTAACGGAAAGAAAAAAATTTATGAAAACTTCAAAAATCTTCTCCTTCAAAACTATTGGCCAGATTTCAAAATATTTTGGTACAGATGTTTCTTGGGTAACTCTCTACCAAGATTGCTAAAAATTTTACGATCTGTAAAAAAACATGGCAGCCAGGGGCAGGGCTAATTTGCCTAATATGTATATATTGAAATCTTTCAATGACATCTCCTCTGAAACTATTGGACAGAATTTGATTAAATTTGGCAGGGATGATCATTGGATGATGCTTCACAAATTTTTAAAACATCTCTGAAACCACTGGACAGAATTTGATTATATTTGGCAGGGATGATCCTTGGGTGAAGCTTCATGAAAGTTGCTAAAGTTATTTTGATCCGTTAAAAAACATGGCTGTCAGGGGCAGGGCTAATTTGCATAATATGTTTATAGTGAATTCTTAAAACAACATTTCCTCTGAACTCACTTGATAGAATTTGATTAAATTTGGCAGGGTTGATCCTTGGGTGAAGCATCACAAAAGTTGATGAAATTATTCTGATCCATTAAAAAATATGGCCGCCAATGTGGTGGGGCTAATTTGCCTTATATGTATATAGTGAAATCTTTAAATGACATCTCCTCTGTAACTGCTGGACAGAATTTGATAAAACTTTGCAGGGATCACCTCCTCCAAAACTACTGGCCAGATTTCAAAATGTTTTAATATAGACTGATGTTCCTTGGGTAACCCTATTCTCAGGTGAGCGATCCAGGGCAATCATGGCCCTCTTGTTTTATGTATGTCTATATTGTTACACATTGGCAGCAGCAACAAAGGACAGCAGGGCAGAATAGAAGAGAGAGAGAAAGGAGAAGAAAAAGAAGGCCTAGGACCTGCTGAGTTACACCATGTGAAACACAGGCACTGTAGGAGGTTGTGGTCCTCACGTAACCTTTGCCATCTTCTGGGTGGTTGGCTGATGTGGGAGTATTTCCTGTGGAGGCGGCATAGGTGCTTTTTTGGCTGGTTCCACAGGGACTCCTGCTGGAACTTCTTCAGCTGCTTGCAGTGGTTGGGGAAATGGACAATCTTGTCATTCCTAGCAGAAGATTTCTGTCCCCTTCTGTTTGGCATCTTTGTAGTGTTGAAAATGCCACGAATCTTGCAGAGCCACAATGTGGAAACTGTGCCATCATTAGAACCAATCGGATTATTTAACTCAATATTGAAGAATCGTAGTAGAGAGTGATAGAGCATGAGAGAAAAGTAGGGATTTTTAGTGGAGTTCAACTTGTGTTTCCAAGTTCACCAACATCCCATACGAATTGGAGCATGAAGTTCTGATGCACTATTTTAAGGTCGGTTAAGCTGTACTATGCTTTACTATGATTTCAACGTTCTGTCACGCTCTCTCAAGATTGACAAAAAAATGGGATAATCATGGTGTGATTTTCTTGACTATCAAAATTTTGACAAGATTCTTATGATAATAATGTTTCCTCCAAATTCCCTCAAGATCACCACAATTTGATTGTTATTTAACACTAGAACTATTAAAAACTGTGAACACTAGCCAAATGCACAATCTGTAATAGTGCCTTTAAATTGAGTGAAAACTTTCATAATTTTAACCATAGGAGAGCTAGCATATTCACAGCAGATCATTATTTATAGAAATAGACAAGAACTATATAGAAATTGTTCTCTCATAAATAATAAATCCGTCTTGGAACTTAAAATTGATGATAGGATATTAAAATTTCTACCATAGCTGGAAATTATTTTTACTGTAATCTGTTATACTTTATATAAATATGACAAACTGTAGATAATTATTGATTTACAGGTTGAATAGAGGCTGGTTTTGATATACATTTGAGCCATTGAGGCTGTTTTGCATCCATCATTATTTAATAAACTGTCTTAGAAATGATGTTAATCAAATTGTGCTGAACAGATTTTCCAAAATGCCTTATTTAGATGCTCAAAATTGTTGGCTACACAAACAGACAAGGCAGTAATTTCATTTGACAATGGAAATATCTCCAACTGATGGAGGAATGTCTCTCAAAAAAAGTGTGAAACACCAGAAATATATTTATTTTAATGCAGTCAGTATATCAAAGTTCAAATGCCGTATTCTGTTGGTTGAACCAATAGATTTAGGGTAAGTAGGCCAAAGGTCAAGGTCATAGAAACCTTGAATGTTAAAATTGTTTATCATCTATAAGCCCTCATTCCTTAAATAACTTCATAATGAAAGAATTCAGGTCTTGTATTTTTCCTACATGCTTGGAGATACTGAATTGATTTATATAGGTGTACTTTATTGAGTTTCAGATGAATTTTTTTATTTTACTTTCGATTGTGAGCAATTTCGATGCAATTCTAGCCTTTGAATCTGAATAAAAAAAAATGCTGATGAAAAAATTATTGCAAGGGGAGAAGGGGGACACATCTAGTTATGCATGGACATACTGGAGTTTGCTATAAACTACCACAACTACATTAGCCCCACAACATAGCAAGGTTTGTTATCTGCCAGAATAACTGATGGAGGATTAATGATGCTGAGCGCGATCAGTGTTTTGAATAACATGCAGCAATATCAGTTATTGTGGTGTCTGAGGACTGACTGCTGGCCAAATGTAATGATTCAAATGCTGTCAGAAACATCACATGTTGCCAAATGATGATATTGTAAAAAAAAAAATTCAAGCTGTATGCATGAATGTTCCTATTGATTCCCCTTGTGTTTTACTTCTTGTGCATACTCAAATATTGAACTTTTTACTGACTGAACTCTTGTTTTTGTATTCTTATACAGTTGTGAAATGACTTTGTCAGCAACTGTTTTGCAAGGTGTCTG
>CM037786.1:29127327-29163455 GCA_021229015.1 Solen grandis
GGGTTCGATTGATTGGAACAACATACCCTGTAAGTCTCATTGAATCCCCAGTTAAAAAAAGACTAGACTGTCGATCCAAGGCTGTTTCTAAACTTTTGGTATTTCTCTCTATTTTATGTACTATCTCGTCCCCGTGCCCCCCCCCCCCCCCCCCCCCCCCCCCATTTTATCTTTACTTACTGGGTAAGTTCATTATTTATGTTGGATTTCTCACAGAACCTGTTTGTGTTTCATTTAATATTAAAAACAAAGCCCCCACCCACTGTTCATTTTGGGTCTAACTTAAAAGCTAGATAAATAAAGAAATCCAAGACACTGTACTACAAATTACTAATGTCGATAATTTACCGGTGATCCGTCCTTTCCTGGCAACAAATTTCCTGCATATACGACATGTTCTCCTTAATTTGAGCAAAATGATAACGAACACAAAAGATTTATTCGGTTTCCATCTATAGTCATCTATATGGGTACGAACGGCTATTTTTGCATTTAGGACTATATACTCGTATAACAATTTGATATAACTTCTGACCTGGATATGATAGAGACCAATACTTGGTCTTATTTTGTAGCTATTGCAACCTGCTACATGCCTATACCTGGTCTTATGGGGTCACATTGATTCGGTTTCCATCTATAGTCATCTATATGGGTACGAACGGCTAATTTTCGTATTTAGGTCTATACACACATATAACAATTTGATATAACTTCTGACCTGGATATGATAGAGACCCATACTTGGTCTTATTTTGTAGCTATTACATCCTGCTACATGCCTATACCTGGTCTTATGGGGTCACATTGATTCGGTTTCCATCTATAGTCATCTATATGGGTACGAACGGCTAATTTTGTATTTAGGTCTATAACCTATAACAATTTGATATAACTTCTGACCTGGATATGATAGAGACCCATACTGGTCTTGTTTTGTAGCTATTGCAACCTGCTACATGCCTATACCTGGTCTTATGGGGTCACATTGATTCGGTTTCCATCTATAGTCATCTATATATGAACGAACAGCTATTTTTGCATTTAGGATTATATACTCGTAGAGCAATTTGATATAACTTCTGACCTGGATATGATAGAGACCCATACTTGGTCTTATTTTGTAGCTATTACATCCATCTAAATGCGTATACCTGGTCTTATGGGGTCACATTGATTGGGTTTCAATCTATAGTCATCTACATGTATATGGGTACGAACGGCTAATTTTCGTATTTAGGTCTATACACATATATAACAATTTGATATAACTTCTGACCTGGATATGATAGAGACCCATACTTGGTCTTATTTTGTAGCTATTACATCCTGCTACATGCCTATACCTGGTCTTATGGGGTCACATTGATTGGGTTTCCATCTATAGTCATCTATATGGTTACGAACGGCTAATTTTTGTATTTAGGTCTATATACTCGTATAACAATTTGATATAACTTCTGACCTGGATATGATAGAGACCCATACTTGGTCTTGTTTTGTAGCTATTGCAACCTGCTACATGCCTATACCTGGTCTTATGGGGTCACATTGATTGGGTTTCCATCTATAGTCATCTATATATGAACGAACGGCTATTTTTGGTATTTAGGTCTTTACACACATATAACAATTTGATATAACTTCTGACCTGGATATGATAGAGACCCATACGTGGTCTTATTTTGTAGCTATTACATTCTGCTACATGCCTATACCTGGTCTTATGGGGTCACATTGATTCGGTTTCCATCTATAGTCATCTATATATGAACGAACGGCTATTTTTGCATTTAGGATTATATACTCGTATAGCAATTTGATATAACTTCTGACCTGGATATGATAGAGACCCATACTTGGTCTTATTTTGTAGCTATTACATCCATCTAAATGCGTATACCTGGTCTTATGGGGTCACATTGATTCGGTTTCCACCTATAGTCATCTATATGGGTACGAACGGCTATTTTTGCATTTAGGACTATATACTCGTATAACAATTTGATATAACTTCTGACCTGGATATGATAGAGACCCATACTTGGTCTTATTTTGTAGCTATTGCAACCTGCTGCATGCCTATACCTGGTCTTATGGGGTCACATTGATTCGGTTTCCATCTATAGTCATCTATATGGGTACGAACGGCTAATTTTCGTATTTAGGTCTATACACACATATAACAATTTGATATAACTTCTGACCTGGATATGATAGAGACCCATACTTGGTCTTATTTTGTAGCTATTGCAACCTGCTACATGCCTATACCTGGTCTTATGGGGTCACATTGATTCGGTTTCCATCTATAGTCATCTATATGGGTACGAACGGCTATTTTTGCATTTAGGACTATATACTCGTATAACAATTTGATATAACTTCTGACCTGGATATGATAGAGACCTATACTTGGTCTTATTTTGTAGCTATTGCAACCTGCTACATGCCTATACCTGGTCTTATGGGGTCACATTGATTCGGTTTCCATCTATAGTCATCTATATGGGTACGAATGGCTAATTTTTGTATTTAGGTCTATACACACATATAACAATTTGATATAACTTCTGACCTGGATATGATAGAGACCCATACTTGGTCTTATTCTGTAGCTATTGCAACCTGCTACATGCCTATACCTGGTCTTATGGGGTCACATTGATTCGGTTTCCATCTATAGTCATCTATATGGGTACGAACGGCTATTTTTGATTTAGGCTATAACCTATAACAATTTGATATAACTTCTGACCTGGATATGATAGAGACCCATACTTGGTCTTATTTTGTAGCTATTGCAACCTGCTACATGCCTATACCTGGTCTTATGGGGTCACATTGATTCGGTTTCCATCTATAGTCATCTATATGGGTACGAACGGCTAATTTTCGTATTTAGGTCTATACACACATATAACAATTTGATATAACTTCTGACCTGGATATGATAGAGACCCATACTTGGTCTTATTCTGTAGCTATTGCAACCTGCTACATGCCTATACCTGGTCTTATGGGGTCACATTGATTCGGTTTCCATCTATAGTCATCTATATGGGTACGAACGGCTATTTTTGCATTTAGGACTATATACTCGTATAACAATTTGATATAACTTCTGACCTGGATATGATAGAGACCCATACTTGGTCTTATTTTGTAGCTATTACATCCTGCTACATTCCTATACATGGTCTTATGGGGTCACATTGATTCGGTTTCCATCTATAGTCATCTATATGGCTACTAACGGCTAATTTTTTGCATTTAGATTATATAAACATATAAGAATTTGATATAACTTCTGACCTGTATATGATCGAGACCCATACTTGGTCTTATTTTGTAGCTATTACATCATGCTACATGCCTACACCTAGTCTTATGGGGTTACATTGATTGTTTTTCAATCTATAGTCATGTATGGCTATGAATGGCTATTTTGTTTTCGTAGAGGCGTAGTTATTTATTTATTTTTTGCATGATTTTAAAGAAATATTCAGAGAGGAAGACCTAAATAATATTGAAGTTGGAAAGCCCTGTATTATATTGTAAATATTATTTTGTATATATCTTAATTGTGGAAAAAAAATCTTAAAGTGTATATTTAATACATATATAAATATTATAATTTAGCCCAATATATAAGTCAGATCAGGCCCGTTATATTATATAGAATATCTCCTGGTCTGATAGATTAAATTATAATGTTTTTATCTTTCTGGTGTATGTTGTTATTTTACTTTCCTAAAGTTATTAATATGGTGTTTAAATCAACCATATAACTACAATGTAGTTAATTACTCTGAGGTACCTACTTGTTTATTGATCAACATTAGACAGTACTATACAGTGTGTAGTCCACTATCTTCCTTTAATATAACAGAAAAAAAAATTCCTGGTGTAATCGATGTAGTTATCATACTTAATACACTGTTTAAAATATATAAGAGTTTGAATTTTGCCGTTTTGATTAACCAGTAGTTTTTGTTGATATCAAATATAATCATTTCTTTCACTATTGCTTGATAGATTGTGTTGATAATTTCCTGTTGTCAGGTAAATTCCCGAAAATAGGATAGGGAATTATCGATTTCGTCAGGCGGGATAACTCATGGACTTTATTGTTCGCTGAGCTTATTGCTTGCTGCTATCGCTTGCTAGCTTGTGTTCAGTCTATATCTGTAGCCAAGAAAATAATGTGATTGTTAAGGAAGTGACGTCATATTTATGATGTCAGAGGTCAAAGGTAAACTGGCTATAAATAGACTTTCAAAAATAAATCATATCGAGGAGTGAGAGCGAAACTAGGCTAAATGTATATAAATATATAAGTACTTAACCTAGTTTCGCTCTCACCCCTCGATATATATAAACACTAGATTGTTATAAATGCCATATTTTTTGAGTTATTTTCTCACTACATGGCATCAATAATGGTATTTTATATTTATTTAATATTTATTTATTGCATTTATTGAGGAAAAGTAAAACAAACCAGGAAATGTACGTGTATAAATTTATACAATGTGTATTTTTTTTTCTTTTGGTAGAATGCAAAATAAATTTTACAGCTGTTGAGATTTGATCATCAACATCTCAACATTATTATATATATTAAACAAACATTGTAGACCTAGTCCTTCTTAATTTTATAAAATCAAATAATAACACGATGTGCATCTAAAATGGATTAAATATTATAGGAAGCTAATATACTCAAAGGAAAAAAAACGCAGGGTAACTAGAATCTGTAGTAGCCAGACTCATGCTTTTTCCTCCTAACCTTGCAATAAACCTCATATGATAGACCCCATCTCATTCTAATTTGAAAAATAGTTTTTATCAAAATAATTTAAACTCTAATACGGTCGAATGCTTCCTATTTAAAACTGACACAAAAGTTTATCCTGCGTTTCTTTTTCCTTTTGGTATAAAAATCGTTAACGGTATTAGAACAGTGGAATTGCTCGTTAAATTTGATATTTTACTAGACCTTAATTCATGATTTTACGTAACCATTCGTTAATTTAGTAATGCGATTAAAACTGAATAACAGTGATATATATAGGATCTGACATGAATTGTTATTTCATATCACGTTTTACTAAACTCTGGTGAGCTTAATAACATTTTCATGAACGAGTTTAGTAAAATTTGAAATTAAACGATACCTTTAAAAGGACCTGTTCCAATTAAAAGGACCCTTCCCTATTTATTTAAAAAGATACATTTCCCTTTTATTAATGAGAAAATCATGAAATATCAATTTCAACAACTTAACATTTTTGCAAAGTTAAAAAGAATCTTAAACTAGTATCTCAGCATAGTAAAATTACCTGTTTTAAGTTAAAGCTTTTTGCAAATGTACAACCACTTTCCCAATCTCGTGATTTGCGATTCTTATTTTCCCAATTAACCTATTTTCGCGATTCAAAATTCCCAATTTGAGATTATGAAAAACAGATTTATATGAGCATCGTGAGTTCCTGTACACATCTGTTAGTTTGCTCTGTTGGACCAACACCCCCACCCCATCCCGTAGGTAAAGGGTTGGATCCTCGCATGATTAATAATTTTTTTTTTTGGTAATCTATCTCTTTTTTTTTTAAAAAAAAAAATTTTTAATATACAGATAATATGATTTCTTATGACTAGAACACATAGGGATGAAACATGGAACTCAATTTTATATTTAATTTTTGTCAGGATTTCGATTTACTTTATTTAACCCTTCAAAATGTTGTTATCATCTAACTGTTGACCACCTAAGTCATTTTTTAAGATTTGCATTTTTTATCTATTTTATTATAGGGTGCCCTCCGAGTTTTGTAAGTGGGAGTGCAATTCGTATTTTTCCTTTACTTTGTATCCTTCAATATAGAGAGTCCCTACAATTATGGCGGTACTTGGCCATTTTTTTTTGGGGGGGGGGGGGAAATGGGCATGTTGTTATATAATTATTTAGTGTGAATTTCGCTTTATCAGACTATTAGCAACTATGGCTCTAAATGACTTCCGTACATAGGATTGTTGAGAAATGTATTCATAATTAAGCATACACTATCTTAAGAACAGATGTTGGGTTTACATAAATCGGTCACCGTCTGCTTGCTGAGTGTGATCGGTAGATTTAGCAGATGGTTTAAAAATGATAAAAAGAAGCATTAGTGAAAATGGTATAAAATAGGTGCGCCTTTATAAAATGAATGTTTTCATCTGTTTCCCAAACATTTTTAAAGAAAAACAAAGTTTGAAAACAAGGATCAATCAATTCAAGGTGGGACATTGCATACATAGTACGAGAATAACAAAATGGCGAGAACTGAATACTTGAGGATACACAGATTAAATATATTATGAAACAATGTTGAAATCATATTTTTGCCAAGTAATAATAATAATATAAAGCTTTTTTTCAGGGGATTCGAGAGGAGATGGGGTTCGATAGATTGGAACAACATACCCTGTAAGTCTCATTGAATCCCCAGTTAAAAAAAGTCTAGACTGTCGATCCAAGGCTGTTTCTAAACTTTTGGTATTTCTCTCTATTTTATGTACTATCTCGCCCCGTGCCCCCCCCCCCCCCCATTTTATCTTTTATCTTTACTTACTGGGTAAGTTCATTATTTATGTTGGATTTCTCACAGAACCTGTTTGTGTTTTATTTAATATTAAAAACAAAGCCCCCACCCACTGTTCATTTTGGGTCTAACCTAAAAGCTAGATATATTAAGAAATCCAAGACACTGTACTACAAATTACTAATGTCGATAATTTACCGGTGATCCGTCCTTTCCTGGCAACAAATTTCCTGCATATACGACATGTTCTGCTTTAATTTGAGCAAAATGATAACGAACACAAAAGATTTATATACTCTATATCTGTAGCCAAGAGAATAATGTGATTGTTAAGGAAGTGACGTCATATTTATGATGTCAGAGGTCAAAGGTAAACTGGCTATGAATAGACTTTCAAAAATAAATCATATCGAGGAGTGAGAGCGAAACTAGGCTAAATGTATATAAATATATAAGTACTTAACATAGTTTCGCTCTCACCCCTCGATATATATAAACACTAGATTGTTATAAATGCCATACTTTTTGAGTTATTTTCTCACTACATGGCATCATTAATGGTATTTTATATTTATTTAATATTTATTTATTGATTTTATTGAGGAAAAGTACAACAAACCAGGAAATGTACGTGTATAAATTTATACAATGTGCATTTTTTTTTTTGGTAGAATGCAAAATAAATTTTACAGCTGTTGAGATTTGATCATCAACATCTCAACATTATTATATATATTAAACAAACATTGTAGACCTAGTCCTACTTAATAATTTATAAAATCAAATAATAACACGATGTACATCTAAAATGGATTAAATATTATAGGAAGCTAATATACTCAAAGGAAAAAAAACCCGCAGGGTAACTAGAATCTGTAGTAGCCAGACTCATGCTTTTACCTCCTAACCTTGCAATAAACCTCATATAGATAATCTAATATGATTTGAAAACGTAACCTTCGTTAATTTAGTAATGCGATTAAAACGAATAACAGTGAATATTAGGATCTACATGATTTTATTTCATATCAAGTTTTACTAAACTCTGGTGAGCTTAATAACATTTTCATGAACGAGTTTAGTAAAATTTGAAATGAAATGACAATTCATGCAGCGATTTTTTTCCTTCTTTAAACGATACCTTTAAAAGGACCTGTTCCAATTAAAAGGACCCTTCCCTATTTTTTAAAAAAAATAAATTTCCCTTTTCTTAATGATAAAATCATGAAATATCAATTTCAACAACTTAACATTTTTGCAAAGTTAAAAAGAATCTTAAACTAGTATCTCAGCATAGTAAAATTACCTGTTTTAAGTTAAAGCTTTTTGCAAATGTACAACCACTTTCCCAATCTCGTGATTTGCAATTCTTATTTTCCCAATTAACTTATTTTCGCGATTCAAAATTCCCAATTTGAGATTATGAAAAACAGATTTATATGAGCATCGTGAGTTCCTGTACACATCTGTTAGTTTGCTCTGTTGGACCAACACCCCCACCCCACCCCGTAGGTAAAGGACTGGTTCCTCGCATGATTAATTACTCTTTTTTATTTTCGAGTAATCTACTGCTCGTTTTATAGTTTTTAGAAATAATGAAATAATTGATGTTTATATGACAGACTTCAGAAAAAAAGCGAAACTAGAATTTAATTCCTTGTAATTAATATACAGATAATATGATTTCTTAAGACTGGAACACATAGGGATGAAACATGGAAAACAATTTTATATTTTATTTTTGCCAGGATTTCGATTTACTTGTATTAATACCCTTTCAAAAATGTATGTTATCATCAAAACATACAGTAACTGTTGACCACCTAAGTCATTTTTTAAGATTTGTATTTTTTATCTATTTTATTATAGGGTGCCTTCCGAGTTTTGTAAGCGGGAGTGCAATTGCTATTTTTCCTTAATATTGTATCCTTCAATATAGAGAGTCCCTACAATATTGGCGGTACTGGCCATTTTTTTTATTTTTTTTTTGGGGGGGGGGGGGGGTAAATGGGCATTTGTAATATAATTATCAAATGTGAATTCGCTATCAGACTATTAGCAACTATGGCTCTAAATGACTTCCGTACATAGGATTGTTGAGAAATGTATTCATTATCAAGCATACACTATCTTAAGAACAGATGTTGGGTTTACATAAATCGGTCACCGTCTGCTTGCTGAGTGTGATCGGTAGATTTAGCAGATGGTTTAAAAATGATAAAAAGAAGCATTAGTGAAAATGGTATAAAATAGGTACGTCTTTATAAAATGAATGTTTTCATCTGTTTCCCAAACATTTTCAAAGAAAAACAAAGTTTGAAAACAAGGATCAATCAATTCAAGGTGGGACATTGCATACATAGTACGAGAATAACAAAATGGCGAGAACTGAATACTTGATGATACACAGATTAAATATATTATGAAACAATGTTGAAATCATATTTTTGCCAAGTAATAATAATATAAAGGTTTTTTCAGGGGATTCGAGAGAAGGTGGGGTTCGATAGATTGGAACAACATACCCCGTAAGTATCATTGAATCCCCAGTTTAAAAAAGACTAGACTGTCGATCCAAGGATGTATCTAAACTTTTGGTATTTCTCTTTATTTAATGTACTATCCCTTCCCCGTGTCCCCACCCCCCCCCACCCCATTTTTTCTGGGGTAAGTTCATATTTATGTTGGATTCCTCACAGAACCTGTTTGTGTTTCATTTATGGTTGACTAACCAGTTTTCGGGGTATAACAAGTTTTCGGGGTATTTTACCTTTACACCATTTGCGCTTGAGAACGTGATATGACGAGTTGTTTTCGCTGTCCCATATGATCAAAACAAATGTCAGCCATGCTCTAATATTCAAATTAAGACATCATGTGACTTCTTGTGTGAATTCGGGACAATGTTTAAGATGCAGGTCCAATTCATTAAAATCTTGAACTTGTATTTGAATAGCTATTTTGTAGATCAAACGTGTCTGAATTATTCAAATTTACATATTTTCAAACGTTAAATACACCTTTTAACCACAAGTTAATACACGTTACAGGTTTAGTATTTTGCGCAGAAAGCAAATTAAATGTTATCAATTACCCGGATAATAAGTCACATGATGGCTTAATTTGAATAAAAAAAATGACGAATAATTGCTATGAAGTTTAAGGTGTTGGAAAATAGCTTGTGCAAGAAGCTTTTTAAGGTGTGTAAAGTATATATGTTTTGTGATGAATATGTGTAAAAAAATAAAAATGGTTCAGATATCCATATGTGTCATCAGTGGTAACTGTCATTAAGTTTAAAATGAAAAATGATTGCGAACAGGGGGTGTTGGGGGGTATAAGATCAGCAGTTTTCCCGGATAAGTTGCAACTTTTTTCCGACCGTGGATGCCAATCAGAAAAAAAATAATCAGAATCCCAGACAACATAAGGGCTCTATAAATATCAAATCATAGTAGCATTAATTCCCTGAAATGGAATTTTGATGTATTTTAAACTAATAGAGTATGTTGAGCTTAATTTGTAAATACCCCGAAAATTTGTTAGTAACTTTATATGTTATCACCGTTGACCTACATTGGAATGAACGCTGCTCTGTTTTGATCGAGATGAATTAATGATGGCAAATATGTACAGGGAGTGACAAAAATTGTTGTTGCACCACTTTATTCTAATTAAATGAAAATTTTAATTATATTTGATATGCAAATATGAATCGATCTCGTTAGTACCCCGAGCACTTGTTAGACCATCATAATATCAAAAACAAAGCCCCCACCCACTGTTTCATTTTGGGTCTATTTTAAAAGCAAGATATATATAGAAATCCATGACACTGTACTACAAATTACTAATGTCGATAATTTACCGGTAATCCGTCCTTTTCTGGCAACAAATTTCGTTCATATGCGACATGTTGTGCTTTAATTTGAGCAAAATAATAATCAGCACAGAAGGTTTGTATACTCTATATCTGTAGCCAAGAGAATAATGTGATTGTTAAGGAAGTGACGTCATATTTATGATGTCAGAGGTCAAAGGTAAACTGGCTATAAATAGACTTTCGAAAATAAATGAAACACTAGATTATGGACCGTTCCGAGCTTTTCCGCATAACACGCCGTCCTTAGTTATTGTTGCTATGCCTCACAAGCTAACTTTCAAGATGGCCGCCACTGATGCTGTAGCATCTGATCCCCGAACTCATATACAGGATAATATCTCAATAAAATACTTGCCTAACGGTCTTCAAATATGGGAATAATAAATAAAAAAAGCCCCACGATTACTTTACCGAAGGCCTTATTTAAAAAATCAAGATCTAATGAATAATTTACCTAAGATAAAGTAAGAGAACCTATGACAGTAAAATGTAAACATCGTGTACATCGGAAGAATTTTAAGCCGATTATTTTATCTACAATAATGGCACTATGAGTTATCATGTGTTCTAAAAGGCCAAAAAAGAAAAGAACGTAATTTCAGTGATTTAAATTCAAAGCGATTTTATTTCAAGTTATAAAACTCGACTGTAGGTAAATAAATCACAGCCGTTTAAATAGGAAACATTACCAGTGGTCAATATTTCTTTTATAATACCGTATCTTGTATGAGTGTATGTATTTCTTCTATTTTTTTATTTATTATTATTATTTCTTTTTTTTTGAGAATGTACCAATACTCAGTGGTAGTGTTCATTGACTACGGATCCGAATATAACGTGTTCAATCCCAAATGCGAACGTGACATTTTAAGGGCTTAATTCCTAATGGTACTCAGGTACCGTCCCAATGTATAAATTGTTTCTTAAATGTGGTGCAGTGTTTTCTAAGGCAATGCATATGTCTGCTCTCACGTAAATGAGATTGATAAAGTCACCTCAGAGATTCAAGTTGAACATAATGCCACTTTTCAAGCAAGTTCCAGACCAGCAGAGTTGCATAAGCAACACCAAAATATTGCATGCATCTCTAAGGGAGAAGATCTCCCTAAATCCAATTAACCATGTTATTGTGGCTAGACCAACTGAGACCAGGAATACGAACCCATGTTGTACAAACTAAATGTTCAGACCAACTTGGACTGATGCAACTGTTCTTACATAAGAATTATTTTAAAGCCATTCTCTGTCTTATGCCATCTGGAACACTGAAGAAAATAAAACAACACACAGATTGCCTGTAATGATAATTTTAATGTAAGGTTAAAGCTCTATTACCAATAAATTTTCCCATAGTTCTATAAAATACCAACATCAAGAAGAATAGATAGATAAAAAATAGAGAGAGAACATGTACAACAAAATCTGAAATATTTGAAGCAATGCTTAATTTGTATTTGTGTTTTTTTTTTTTTGTTGTTGTTGTTGTTTTGCTTTTCTTTCCAATAATATTGTTTTAAAGTTTTCATTACAACAATTATAGAATTTGAAATTATCAACTGACAGTGAAAATGTTTTTCCAACACATACACACAGTACCCTAAACAATTCAAGGAGCACATAGCTATATGGCTGAAATACTGTTGCAGTGAGGGTAAATTTAAGCACAACTTATCTCAACCATTTTGTTATTAACATGAACTGTGGTGAACACTTTCTAAGTAAAGGGACTGGGTAACATTTTCTCTCTAATAGCATCTGCATGAACATTGTCAGAAATATACAAGAAACTGTTTATTTTGCTTTCACAGAAACATTTCAGTTACTGTCCTAATTTTATTTGCCAGTGTGAATAGTGATGTAAGAATTATGTGAGATAGAAATCTGAATGTTTTACCATTGCTATTACTTTTTCAAAATGCACCTTATGCTTAAAATTTTCTGAGTTAGATATGTATCTGGTACTGACATCTTTGATGAGCTTGTAGATGATGGTGCAGCAAGAGAAACATTTCTTAAGACTCATTATGCATAGTAAAACTATTATAAATCATTATCCTAATGATTGTCAATAAATCCCTAAACAATTGAAAAGATCCACTTTGTTCACATATGAATATTACACCCTCCTATTACAGCTGACTGTATACCCATAACATCTTAATTTGAGTTCTAGATAATTTAGTATCATCAATGAACACTAGTGTTGCTCTTGAATTCAGATGGCATTTTGAAATTATGACATCTCTATCTGACCAAATTTAAGAAAACATTTCTTAAACTTGATTAAAAAGCACTATAACTAATTCAAGATTCAAATAAAATCTCATTGCATGATTCTTTAATCCAAATCTACATGGAAAGAAAAATGCACAACCATTTTTTGAATAACAGGTATCACTTCTTCCATAATTTCTTTTAGAAATAGGGTTTAGGAGCAAAAAGGACATTAAAAAATAAAAGTTTACATGTGTAATTCCTGTGTAATTCACAAAAAGATGCTTTTTATTCTTTCCCTTTCACCTCCCACAGTAAAATGTTGCTATTCTCTAATTTGAGTCTCTAGTTGTTCCAACTTTTCCTTTAGGGCAGCACACTCCTGGTCTTTTTCTTGTGGTCTTTTCTATATATGAAACCCTTTTCTTCCTTTAGTTGGTCCATCTCTTATGACTACAATTGAAGAAAAAGAATAAATAATTAAAAGACTAGGAATCTTTGACACAGGAGTCTGCCCCAGCAGAACTGCCTAACACCTACCAGTCAATAGAAACAGGGCAGCAGAACTTTCTTGGCAAGAGTGAGTGAGCTGAACGTAAGCAGACTAGAAAACATAGGAATATTGCTTCAGTATCTGGGGATAGTATCAACAGAAGGTTTGACACAACTGAGAATTTTTTGCAAAGAATTCTATGAAATTCATGTTGCATCTCTAAAATATGGTAAACAAAATGAAACAAAGGTTAAACCAATGTAAACTGAGGAATGTGGGCTCATAATTAATAATGCATTTCCTTTTTCTGGAGCAATACATAATGATAAAGTGTGTAAAAAGGGTGAAACTTAAATTAAGAACCAACTCATTTGTGTAGGGCACATAGTTTTAAACAAAATACATGTAATACTACGGCCTTTTATATAGAAAGAAACAATCATGAAATAAAACTGAAAAATAAGTCATGCATATCATATGCATGTCCAAGTCCATTAATTTGACAGATTTCATTTTCTTACCAAAGTATGTCAAGAAAGTAACATGTACCTTTTGTCTAACACCAATAATCATGGCAATTGAATATGGGCTCTAGCTATCTATGGGTAGTTTCTTCTGGGATGATTCTGAAAATCAGTATTTATTATTATTTATTATCATTTATATTACTGAGCAAAATATTTTTGTATCAATCTGTTTGCCAGGTCTTTAGTATGATTTGGTGCATAACACAGGAATGGTTCATGATTAATTAGAAAAAATATATTGATATGTAACCTCAGTACTTCTCTCTCTCTCCTCTCTCTCTCTCTCTCTCTCTCTCATCATTATAACTCAAACTTGGTTATTGATTTGTTTAGGAAAAAATGTAAAAAAAGTCAGAAGCTTACTCTGTCTTGCCATTGATCTGATCCAGTATAAACTGCACATTCAGGTGATGGAAAGTGTCTACTTTTTTCCATCAGTTGGAATGGGGTCTGGGAAAAGATCTGTAAGACACTTCTCTCCAACAAAGTGCTGAAAATTGCATGTGACTTTCAGTATAATATACTTATATATACAATTATATTATTAAAATATAGAATATATATTTGATCTACTAATTATTTTGTTGTGCTTATCTGATACTACAATAAACGACAGTCAGTGTAAGAACACATGCGATACTTATGATAAAGTGGAATGTCATTCATTTCATTTGGAAATAGACCGAATGGTTAGAAAATTTAACGAACATTACATTCATAATTTAAACGAAAATTACATTCAAAAGAAATATTTTTTCATTCATCTATCCATCTCTGCATATTGCCAAACCCTCTCGTGAGTGTTAAAGGCAGCAATTAATTTTTGTTTCGGTTGATTGCTAAAAGACTCACCTCCGAGCAGAATAACCTCAAAAGTACACTGGTTGTGTCTTGCCATTTTCCTCTCGGAATGCCTTTATCCATAGCAGATACTTTTATATTTTTGCTTTGGGTTCGGGAATATCATTGATTTAATGCTTTTCATGGGATCTGGGTATCTGTTGCACATAGCCCTCGCATAACTCCATACCAATCGTAAAATTTAGAGAATCTAGATCTTTGACGTTTGGTTGCTGCGTAGTAGCTTGTGAGCACAAGATGGTGGATAGCAACAAGTAGAACGCACTTAATATTTAGCGGTAATCTGATTGGTTTAAAATTCTCGCCTCGGAACCGTCCAATTATGGACCGTTCCGAGCTTTTCCGCATAACACGCCGTCCTTAGTTATTGTTGCTATGCCTCACAAGCTAACTTTCAAGATGGCCGCCACTGATGCTGTAGCATCTGATCCCCGAACTCATATACAGGATAATATCTCAATAAAATACTTGCCTAACGGTCTTCAAAAAAAGTCTATGAAAATTTACCTAAGTAAATAAGAGAACCTATGCAGTAAAATGTAAACATCGTGTCATGGAAGAATTTTAAGCCGTTATTTTATCTACAATATGCACTATAGTATCATGTGTTCTAAAAGGCCAAAAAAGAAAAGAACGTAATTTCAGTGATTTAAATTCAAAGCGATTTTATTTCAAGTTATAAAACTCGACTGTAGGTAAATAAATCACAGACCGTTTAAATAGGAAACATTACCAGTGGTCAATATTTCTTTTATAATACCGTATCTTGTATGAGTGTATGTATTTCTTCTTTTTTTTTTATTTATTTATTTATTTTTTTTTTTTTTTGAGAATGTACCAATACTCAGTGGTAGTGTTCATTGACTACGGATCCGAATATAACGTGTTCAATCCCAAATGCGAACGTGACATTTTAAGGGCTTAATTCCTAATGGTACTCAGGTACCGTCCCAATGTATAATTTGTTTCCTAAATGTGGTGCAGTGTTTTCTAAGGCAATGCATATGTCTGCTCTCACGTAAATGAGATTGATAAAGTCACCTCAGAGATTCAAGTTGTACATAATGCCATTTTTCAAGCAAGTTCCAGACCAGCAGAGTTGCATAAGCAACACCAAAATATTGCATGCATCTCTAAGGGAGAAGATCTCCCTAAATCCAATTAACCATGTTATTGTGGCTAGACGTACTGAGACCAGGAATACGAACCCATGTTGTACAAACTAAATGTTCAGACCAACTTGGACTGATGCAACTGTTCTTACATAAGAATTATTTTAAAGCCATTCTCTGTCTTATGCCATCTGGAACACTGAAGAAAATAAAACAACACACAGATTGCCTGTAATGATAATTTTAATGTAAGGTTAAAGCTCTATTACCAATAAATTTTCCCATAGTTCTATAAAATACCAACATCAAGAAGAATAGATAGATAAAAAATAGAGAGAGAACATGTACAACAAAATCTGAAATATTTGAAGCAATGCTTAATTTGTTTTTGTTTTTTTTTTTTTTTTGTTGTTGTTGTTTTGCTTTTCTTTCCAATAATATTGTTTTAAAGTTTTCATTACAACAATTATAGAATTTGAAATTATAACTGACAGTGAAAATGTTTTTCCAACACATACACACAGTACCCTAAACAATTCAAGGAGCACATAGCTATATGGCTGAAATACTGTTGCAGTGAGGGTAAATTTAAGCACAACTTATCTCAACCATTTTGTTATTAACATAATTTGGTGAATTTCAAGTAAAGGGGGAATTTTAAAATTGTCAGAAATATAAAAAACTTTTTTTTGTTTAAACATTTCTTACTGTCCAATTTTATTTCCAAATGTAAGAATTATGTGAGATAGAAATCTGAATGTTTTACCATTGCTATTACTTTTTCAAAATGCACCTTATGCTTAAAATTTTCTGAGTTAGATATGTATCTGGTACTGACATCTTTGATGAGCTTGTAGATGATGGTGCAGCAAGAGAAACATTTCTTAAGACTCATTATGCATAGTAAAACTATTATAAATCATTATCCTAATGATTGTCAATAAATCCCTAAACAATTGAAAAGATCCACTTTGTTCACATATGAATATTACACCCTCCTATTACAGCTGACTGTATACCCATAACATCTTAATTTGAGTTCTAGATAATTTAGTATCATCAATGAACACTAGTGTTGCTCTTGAATTCAGATGGCATTTTGAAATTATGACATCTCTATCTGACCAAATTTAAGTAAAACATTTCTTAAACTTGATTAAAAAGCACTATAACTAATTCAAGATTCAAATAAAATCTCATTGCATGATTCTTTAATCCAAATCTAATGGAAAGAAAAATGCACAACCATTTTTTGAATAACAGGTATCACTTTTTCCATAATTTCTTTTAGAAATAGGGTTTAGGAGCAAAAAGGACATTAAAAAATAAAAGTTTACATGTGTAATTCCTGTGTAATTCACAAAAAGATGCTTTTTATTCTTTCCCTTTCACCTCCCACAGTAAAATGTTGCTATTCTCTAATTTGAGTCTCTAGTTGTTCCAACTTTTCCTTTAGGGCAGCACACTCCTGGTCTTTTTCTTGTGGTCTTTTCTATATATGAAACCCTTTTCTTCCTTTAGTTGGTCCATCTCTTATGACTACAATTGAAAGAAAAAGAATAAATAATTAAAAGACTAGGAATCTTTGACACAGGAGTCTGCCCCAGCAGAACTGCCTAACACCTACCAGTCAATAGAAACAGGGCAGCAGAACTTTCTTGGCAAGAGTGAGTGAGCTGAACGTAAGCAGACTAGAAAACATAGGAATATTGCTTCAGTATCTGGGGATAGTATCAACAGAAGGTTTGACACAACTGAGAATTTTTTGCAAAGAATTCTATGAAATTCATGTTGCATCTCTAAAATATGGTAAACAAAATGAAACAAAGGTTAAACCAATGTAAACTGAGGAATGTGGGCTCATAATTAATAATGCATTTCCTTTTTCTGGAGCAATACATAATGATAAAGTGTGTAAAAAGGGTGAAACTTAAATTAAGAACCAACTCATTTGTGTAGGGCACATAGTTTTAAACAAAATACATGTAATAATACGGCCTTTTATATAGAAAGAAACAATCATGAAATAAAACTGAAAAATAAGTCATGCATATCATATGCATGTCCAAGTCCATTAATTTGACAGATTTCATTTTCTTACCAAAGTATGTCAAGAAAGTAACATGTACCTTTTGTCTAACACCAATAATCATGGCAATTGAATATGGGCTCTAGCTATCTATGGGTAGTTTCTTCTGGGATGATTCTGAAAATCAGTATTTATTATTATTTATTATCATTTATATTACTGAGCAAAATATTTTTGTATCAATCTGTTTGCCAGGTCTTTAGTATGATTTGGTGCATAACACAGGAATGGTTCATGATTAATTAGAAAAAAATATATTGATATGTAACCTCAGTACTTCTCTCTCTCTTCCCCCCCCTCTCTCTCTCTCTCTCTTTCTCTCTCTCTCATCATTATAACTCAAACTTGGTATATTGATTTGCTATATAGGAAGAAAATGTAAGAATAAAGAATAAAGTCAGAAGCTTACTCTGTCTTGCCATTGATCTGATCCAGTATAAACTGCACATTCAGGTGATGGAAAGTGTCTACTTTTTTCCATCAGTTGGAATGGGGTCTGGGAAAAGATCTGTAAGACACTTCTCTCCAACAAAGTGCTGAAAATTGCATGTGACTTTCAGTATAATATACTTATATATACAATTATATTATTAAAATATAGAATATATATTTGATCTACTAATTATTTTGTTGTGCTTATCTGATACTACAATAAACGACAGTCAGTGTAAGAACACATGCGATACTTATGATAAAGTGGAATGTCATTCATTTCATTTGGAAATAGACCGAATGGTTAGAAAATTTAACGAACATTACATTCATAATTTAAACGAAAATTACATTCAAAAGAAATATTTTTTCATTCATCTATCCATCTCTGCATATTGCCAAACCCTCTCGTGAGTGTTAAAGGCAGCAATTAATTTTTGTTTCGGTTGATTGCTAAAAGACTCACCTCCGAGCAGAATAACCTCAAAAGTACACTGGTTGTGTCTTGCCATTTTCCTCTCGGAATGCCTTTATCCATAGCAGATACTTTTATATTTTTGCTTTGGGTTCGGGAATATCATTGATTTAATGCTTTTCATGGGATCTGGGTATCTGTTGCACATAGCCCTCGCATAACTCCATACCAATCGTAAAATTTAGAGAATCTAGATCTTTGACGTTTGGTTGCTGCGTAGTAGCTTGTGAGACAAGATGGTGGATAGCAACAAGTAGAACGCACTTAATATTTAGCGGTAATCTGATTGGTTTAAAATTCTCGCCTCGGAACCGTCCAATTATGGACCGTTCCGAGCTTTTCCGCATAACACGCCGTCCTTAGTTATTGTTGCTATGCCTCACAAGCTAACTTTCAAGATGGCCGCCACTGATGCTGTAGCATCTGATCCCCGAACTCATATACAGGATAATATCTCAATAAAATACTTGCCTAACGGTCTTCAAATATGGGAATAATAAATAAAAAAAGCCCCACGATTACTTTACCGAAGGCCTTATTAAAATTAAAAAAAAAAGTTCTAGTGAATAATTTACCTAAGTTAAATTAAGAGAACCTATGGCAGTAAAATGTAAACATCGTGTTCAATGGAAGAATTTTAAGCCGGTATTTTATCTACAATATTGACACTATCAGATATCATGTGTTCTAAAAGGCCAAAAGAGAAAATGATTTAAATTCAAAGCGATTTTATTTCAAGTTGGAAAACTCGACCGTAGGTAAATAAATCACGTTTAAATAGGAAATATTACCAAAGGTCAATATTTCTTTTATAATACCGTATCTTGTATGAGTGTATGTATTTCTTCTATTTTTTTATTTATTATTATTATTATTTTTTTTTTTTGAGAATGTACCAATACTCAGTGGTAGTGTTCATTGACTACGGATCCGAATATAACGTGTTCCATCCCAAATGCGAACGTGACATTTTAAGGGCTTAATTCCTAATGGTACTCAGGTACCGTCCAAATGTATAAATTGTTTCTTAAATGTGGTGCAGTGTTTTCTAAGGCAATGCATATGTCTGCTCTCACGTAAATGAGATTGATAAAGTCACCTCAGAGATTCAAGTTGTACATAATGCCACTTTTCAAGCAAGTTCCAGACCAGCAGAGTTGCATAAGCAACACCAAAATATTGCATGTATCTCTAAGGGAGAAGATCTCCCTAAATCCAATTAACCATGTTATTGTGGCTAGACCAACTGAGACCAGGAATACGAACCCATGTTGTACAAACTAAATGTTCAGACCAACTTGGACTGATGCAACTGTTCTTACATAAGAATTATTTTAAAGCCATTCTCTGTCTTATGCCATCTGGAACACTGAAGAAAATAAAACAACACACAGATTGCCTGTAATGATAATTTTAATGTAAGATTAAAGCTCTATTACCAATAAATTTTCCCATAGTTCTATAAAATACAAACATCAAGAAGAATAGATAGATAAAAAATAGAGAGAGAACATGTACAACAAAATCTGAAATATTTGAAGCAATGCTTAATTTGTATTTGTGTTTTTTTTGTTTTTTTTTGTTGTTGTTGTTTTGCTTTTCTTTCCAATAATATTGTTTTAAAGTTTTCATTACAACAATTATAGAATTTGAAATTATCAACTGACAGTGAAAATGTTTTTCCAACACATACACACAGTACCCTAAACAATTCAAGGAGCACATAGCTATATGGCTGAAATACTGTTGCAGTGAGGGTAAATTTAAGCACAACTTATCTCAACCATTTTGTTATTAACATGAACTGTGGTGAACACTTTCTAAGTAAAGGGACTAGGTAACATTTTCTCTCTAATAGCATCTGCATGAACATTGTCAGAAATATACAAGAAACTGTTTATTTTGCTTTCACAGAAACATTTCAGTTACTGTCCTAATTTTATTTGCCAGTGTGAATAGTGATGTAAGAATTATGTGAGATAGAAATCTGAATGTTTTACCATTGCTATTACTTTTTCAAAATGCACCTTATGCTTAAAATGTTCTGAGTTAGATATGTATCTGGTACTGACATCTTTGATGAGCTTGTAGATGATGGTGCAGCAAGAGAAACATTTCTTAAGACTCATTATGCATAGTAAAACTATTATAAATCATTATCCTAATGATTGTCAATAAATCCCTAAACAATTGAAAAGATCCACTTTGTTCACATATGAATATTACACCCTCCTATTACAGCTGACTGTATACCCATAACATCTTAATTTGAGTTCTAGATAATTTAGTATCATCAATGAACACTAGTGTTGCTCTTGAATTCAGATGGCATTTTGAAATTATGACATCTCTATCTGACCAAATTTAAGTAAAACATTTCTTAAACTTGATTAAAAAGCACTATAACTAATTCAAGATTCAAATAAAATCTCATTGCATGATTCTTTAATCCAAATCTACATGGAAAGAAAAATGCACAACCATTTTTTGAATAACAGGTATCACTTCTTCCATAATTTCTTTTAGAAATAGGGTTTAGGAGCAAAAAGGACATTAAAAAATAAAAGTTTACATGTGTAATTCCTGTGTAATTCACAAAAAGATGCTTTTTATTCTTTCCCTTTCACCTCCCACAGTAAAATGTTGCTATTCTCTAATTTGAGTCTCTAGTTGTTCCAACTTTTCCTTTAGGGCAGCACACTCCTGGTCTTTTTCTTGTGGTCTTTTCTATATATGAAACCCTTTTCTTCCTTTAGTTGGTCCATCTCTTATGACTACAATTGAAAGAAAAAGAATAAATAATTAAAAGACTAGGAATCTTTGACACAGGAGTCTGCCCCAGCAGAACTGCCTAACACCTACCAGTCAATAGAAACAGGGCAGCAGAACTTTCTTGGCAAGAGTGAGTGAGCTGAACGTAAGCAGACTAGAAAACATAGGAATATTGCTTCAGTATCTGGGGATAGTATCAACAGAAGGTTTGACACAACTGAGAATTTTTTGCAAAGAATTCTATGAAATTCATGTTGCATCTCTAAAATATGGTAAACAAAATGAAACAAAGGTTAAACCAATGTAAACTGAGGAATGTGGGCTCATAATTAATAATGCATTTCCTTTTTCTGGAGCAATACATAATGATAAAGTGTGTAAAAAGGGTGAAACTTAAATTAAGAACCAACTCATTTGTGTAGGGCACATAGTTTTAAACAAAATACATGTAATAATACGGCCTTTTATATAGAAAGAAACAATCATGAAATAAAACTGAAAAATAAGTCATGCATATCATATGCATGTCCAAGTCCATTAATTTGACAGATTTCATTTTCTTACCAAAGTATGTCAAGAAAGTAACATGTACCTTTTGTCTAACACCAATAATCATGGCAATTGAATATGGGCTCTAGCTATCTATGGGTAGTTTCTTCTGGGATGATTCTGAAAATCAGTATTTATTATTATTTATTATCATTTATATTACTGAGCAAAATATTTTTGTATCAATCTGTTTGCCAGGTCTTTAGTATGATTTGGTGCATAACACAGGAATGGTTCATGATTAATTAGAAAAAAATATATTGATATGTAACCTCAGTACTTCTCTCTCTCTTCCCCCCCCCCCCTCTCTCTCTCTCTTTCTCTCTCTCTCATCATTATAACTCAAACTTGGTATATTGATTTGCTATATAGGAAGAAAATGTAAGAATAAAGAATAAAGTCAGAAGCTTACTCTGTCTTGCCATTGATCTGATCCAGTATAAACTGCACATTCAGGTGATGGAAAGTGTCTACTTTTTTCCATCAGTTGGAATGGGGTCTGGGAAAAGATCTGTAAGACACTTCTCTCCAACAAAGTGCTGAAAATTGCATGTGACTTTCAGTATAATATACTTATATATACAATTATATTATTAAAATATAGAATATATATTTGATCTACTAATTATTTTGTTGTGCTTATCTGATACTACAATAAACGACAGTCAGTGTAAGAACACATGCGATACTTATGATAAAGTGGAATGTCATTCATTTCATTTGGAAATAGACCGAATGGTTAGAAAATTTAACGAACATTACATTCATAATTTAAACGAAAATTACATTCAAAAGAAATATTTTTTCATTCATCTATCCATCTCTGCATATTGCCAAACCCTCTCGTGAGTGTTAAAGGCAGCAATTAATTTTTGTTTCGGTTGATTGCTAAAAAACTCACCTCCGAGCAGAATAACCTCAAAAGTACACTGGTTGTGTCTTGCCATTTTCCTCTCGGAATGCCTTTATCCATAGCAGATACTTTTATATTTTTGCTTTGGGTTCGGGAATATCATTGATTTAATGCTTTTCATGGGATCTGGGTATCTGTTGCACATAGCCCTCGCATAACTCCATACCAATCGTAAAATTTAGAGAATCTAGATCTTTGACGTTTGGTTGCTGCGTAGTAGCTTGTGAGCACAAGATGGTGGATAGCAACAAGTAGAACGCACTTAATATTTAGCGGTAATCTGATTGGTTTAAAATTCTCGCCTCGGAACCGTCCAATTATGGACCGTTCCGAGCTTTTCCGCATAACACGCCGTCCTTAGTTATTGTTGCTATGCCTCACAAGCTAACTTTCAAGATGGCCGCCACTGATGCTGTAGCATCTGATCCCCGAACTCATATACAGGATAATATCTCAATAAAATACTTGCCTAACGGTCTTCAAATATGGGAATAATAAATAAAAAAAGCCCCACGATTACTTTACCGAAGGCCTTATTTAAAAAATCAAGATCTAATGAATAATTTACCTAAGATAAAGTAAGAGAACCTATGACAGTAAAATGTAAACATCGTGTACATCGGAAGAATTTTAAGCCGATTATTTTATCTACAATAATGGCACTATGAGTTATCATGTCTTCTAAAAGGCCAAAAAAGAAAAGAACGTAATTTCAGTGATTTAAATTCAAAGCGATTTTATTTCAAGTTATAAAACTCGACTGTAGGTAAATAAATCACAGACCGTTTAAATAGGAAACATTACCAGTGGTCAATATTTCTTTTATAATACCGTATCTTGTATGAGTGTATGTATTTCTTCTATTTTTTTATTTATTATTATTATTATTATTTTTTTTTTTGAGAATGTACCAATACTCAGTGGTAGTGTTCATTGACTACGGATCCGAATATAACGTGTTCAATCCCAAATGCGAACGTGACATTTTAAGGGCTTAATTCCTAATGGTACTCAGGTACCGTCCCAATGTATAATTTGTTTCTTAAATGTGGTGCAGTGTTTTCTAAGGCAATGCATATGTCTGCTCTCACGTAAATGAGATTGATAAAGTCACCTCAGAGATTCAAGTTGTACATAATGCCACTTTTCAAGCAAGTTCCAGACCAGCAGAGTTGCATAAGCAACACCAAAATATTGCATGCATCTCTAAGGGAGAAGATCTCCCTAAATCCAATTAACCATGTTATTGTGGCTAGACCAACTGAGACCAGGAATACGAACCCATGTTGTACAAACTAAATGTTCAGACCAACTTGGACTGATGCAACTGTTCTTACATAAGAATTATTTTAAAGCCATTCTCTGTCTTATGCCATCTGGAACACTGAAGAAAATAAAACAACACACAGATTGCCTTTAATGATAATTTTAATGTAAGATTAAAGCTCTATTACCAATAAATTTTCCCATAGTTCTATAAAATACCAACATCAAGAAGAATAGATAGATAAAAAATAGAGAGAGAACATGTACAACAAAATCTGAAATATTTGAAGCAATGCTTAATTTGTATTTGTGTTTTTTGTTGTTTTTTTTGTTGTTGTTGTTTTGCTTTTCTTTCCAATAATATTGTTTTAAAGTTTTCATTACAACAATTATAGAATTTGAAATTATCAACTGACAGTGAAAATGTTTTTCCAACACATACACACAGTACCCTAAACAATTCAAGGAGCACATAGCTATATGGCTGAAATACTGTTGCAGTGAGGGTAAATTTAAGCACAACTTATCTCAACCATTTTGTTATTAACATGAACTGTGGTGAACACTTTCTAAGTAAAGGGACTAGGTAACATTTTCTCTCTAATAGCATCTGCATGAACATTGTCAGAAATATACAAGAAACTGTTTATTTTGCTTTCACAGAAACATTTCAGTTACTGTCCTAATTTTATTTGCCAGTGTGAATAGTGATGTAAGAATTATGTGAGATAGAAATCTGAATGTTTTACCATTGCTATTACTTTTTCAAAATGCACCTTATGCTTAAAATGTTCTGAGTTAGATATGTATCTGGTACTGACATCTTTGATGAGCTTGTAGATGATGGTGCAGCAAGAGAAACATTTCTTAAGACTCATTATGCATAGTAAAACTATTATAAATCATTATCCTAATGATTGTCAATAAATCCCTAAACAATTGAAAAGATCCACTTTGTTCACATATGAATATTACACCCTCCTATTACAGCTGACTGTATACCCATAACATCTTAATTTGAGTTCTAGATAATTTAGTATCATCAATGAACACTAGTGTTGCTCTTGAATTCAGATGGCATTTTGAAATTATGACATCTCTATCTGACCAAATTTAAGTAAAACATTTCTTAAACTTGATTAAAAAGCACTATAACTAATTCAAGATTCAAATAAAATCTCATTGCATGATTCTTTAATCCAAATCTACATGGAAAGAAAAATGCACAACCATTTTTTGAATAACAGGTATCACTTCTTCCATAATTTCTTTTAGAAATAGGGTTTAGGAGCAAAAAGGACATTAAAAAATAAAAGTTTACATGTGTAATTCCTGTGTAATTCACAAAAAGATGCTTTTTATTCTTTCCCTTTCACCTCCCACAGTAAAATGTTGCTATTCTCTAATTTGAGTCTCTAGTTGTTCCAACTTTTCCTTTAGGGCAGCACACTCCTGGTCTTTTTCTTGTGGTCTTTTCTATATATGAAACCCTTTTCTTCCTTTAGTTGGTCCATCTCTTATGACTACAATTGAAAGAAAAAGAATAAATAATTAAAAGACTAGGAATCTTTGACACAGGAGTCTGCCCCAGCAGAACTGCCTAACACCTACCAGTCAATAGAAACAGGGCAGCAGAACTTTCTTGGCAAGAGTGAGTGAGCTGAACGTAAGCAGACTAGAAAACATAGGAATATTGCTTCAGTATCTGGGGATAGTATCAACAGAAGGTTTGACACAACTGAGAATTTTTTGCAAAGAATTCTATGAAATTCATGTTGCATCTCTAAAATATGGTAAACAAAATGAAACAAAGGTTAAACCAATGTAAACTGAGGAATGTGGGCTCATAATTAATAATGCATTTCCTTTTTCTGGAGCAATACATAATGATAAAGTGTGTAAAAAGGGTGAAACTTAAATTAAGAACCAACTCATTTGTGTAGGGCACATAGTTTTAAACAAAATACATGTAATAATACGGCCTTTTATATAGAAAGAAACAATCATGAAATAAAACTGAAAAATAAGTCATGCATATCATATGCATGTCCAAGTCCATTAATTTGACAGATTTCATTTTCTTACCAAAGTATGTCAAGAAAGTAACATGTACCTTTTGTCTAACACCAATAATCATGGCAATTGAATATGGGCTCTAGCTATCTATGGGTAGTTTCTTCTGGGATGATTCTGAAAATCAGTATTTATTATTATTTATTATCATTTATATTACTGAGCAAAATATTTTTGTATCAATCTGTTTGCCAGGTCTTTAGTATGATTTGGTGCATAACACAGGAATGGTTCATGATTAATTAGAAAAAAATATATTGATATGTAACCTCAGTACTTCTCTCTCTCTTCCCCCCCCCCCTCTCTCTCTCTCTCTCTTTCTCTCTCTCTCATCATTATAACTCAAACTTGGTATATTGATTTGCTATATAGGAAGAAAATGTAAGAATAAAGAATAAAGTCAGAAGCTTACTCTGTCTTGCCATTGATCTGATCCAGTATAAACTGCACATTCAGGTGATGGAAAGTGTCTACTTTTTTCCATCAGTTGGAATGGGGTCTGGGAAAAGATCTGTAAGACACTTCTCTCCAACAAAGTGCTGAAAATTGCATGTGACTTTCAGTATAATATACTTATATATATATTATTAAAATATAGAATATATATTTGATCTACTAATTATTTTGTTGTGCTTATCTGATACTACAATAAACGACAGTCAGTGTAAGAACACATGCGATACTTATGATAAAGTGGAATGTCATTCATTTCATTTGGAAATAGACCGAATGGTTAGAAAATTTAACGAACATTACATTCATAATTTAAACGAAAATTACATTCAAAAGAAATATTTTTTCATTCATCTATCCATCTCTGCATATTGCCAAACCCTCTCGTGAGTGTTAAAGGCAGCAATTAATTTTTGTTTCGGTTGATTGCTAAAAAACTCACCTCCGAGCAGAATAACCTCAAAAGTACACTGGTTGTGTCTTGCCATTTTCCTCTCGGAATGCCTTTATCCATAGCAGATACTTTTATATTTTTGCTTTGGGTTCGGGAATATCATTGATTTAATGCTTTTCATGGGATCTGGGTATCTGTTGCACATAGCCCTCGCATAACTCCATACCAATCGTAAAATTTAGAGAATCTAGACTTTGACTTTGGTTGCTCTAGAGCTTGCACAAGATGGTGGATAGCAACAAGTAGAACGCACTTAATATTTAGCGGTAATCTGATTGGTTTAAAATTCTCGCCTCGGAACCGTCCATTAATGCCATTTGAGTTCATTTCTCGCTACATGATATCATAAACGGTATTTATTAATTAATTTATTTATTGAGAAAAGTAAAACAAACCAGATAATGTACGTGTATAAATTTATGTACAATGTGTATTAATTTATTTATTATTTCTTTTTTTTTTGGTAGAATGAAAAATGAATTTTTACCGCTGTTGAGATTTGATCGCTCATTAAAAGTAATTCAGACGGTCACCTGCATACTTGAATATATCATTCAAATAAATATATACTTATAAGTCATTCCGGAAAAAATAAATGTAATTTAATTTTTAGAATATTAGCCGCACAAAATCAAAATTTCATCCACAAACTCAAACAGTCACTGATGTACGCTATGTATACTTTTTTTTTTAATTTATTTATTTATTTGAGAAAGGTTTAAGATTTAGCTTCTTCACAGTGCCCCGGAGCCCGAGGACACCTAAAATTTTGAAGGGACTCTACGATGGACATGTCAGGTGTTCACTTGAGACATTTACTTTTCCAATTAAAATTAAATTGAAAACCTATGTAATCATTTTCATAAAACTTTCTTATTAGTAACCCTTTGTTATAAGTCATAACTTTTAACCATTTGTTATGTGAGTAAAGCCATCAATTGTCAGAATGACATGACATGGAGTCATAATGTTTTTAGAAGGGACTTCTGAATTTCGAAGAACTTGTGTTCCGTCGGGATACCTGGCTAAAAAATTAGTGTCAAAAGCTGGTTTCCTGGTTAGGGTCGATAATTTAACAGTAGAGGTCTGACCCTACACTGCGTTAATAAGTGACACACTGTAAAATCATAAATTTTTGTTGACATTAAATTTCGTTGATAATTCACCTAAGGGGATTTCGTGGATATATTTATTTGTTTGTTTGTAGGGTTTAAGGTCACACCGACAGTATTTCAGTCATTTGGAGACGATGTCTAATTGAGACGGACATAGTACTGCCACACTGCAGTATCACGCCGTAGACATGTGGCATGATACCACACCCAGTCACATTATCCTGACACCGGGCCAATTAGTCCTACAAGGGTCCTTTTATTTATGTTTGAGAGTAATCCAATTTATCTTTCGTATTTATGTTGTGTGGTGTTAAAACGAACGCCCGGAAGGAAGACGCATGTGCACACATGAATAAACCACGATGTTCACGTAGGTACACGTGGAAAGCATGGTATACGACACTCTCTTACACATTGGCTTTACATTAGATTGATTTAGTGAGGAACGAACGAAAACTCTGCTTGGAAATTAGATATACGGCCTTAGGATAAGCCAATATCATGGCAAGTGGGGCTCTTGAAGAGATTCTGACAGTACTGAAACTTAAGCACAAATTTCTGTAGTTAACTAAGTACCGCGGTGGAAGACTAATGGCCGTTAGATAAAAAATGTGGGTCATTCATCACGGAGACCGTGCCCGACTCCAGTGGGGATCGAATCAATGACCCCAGGCTTTACAACAAAGCGATATCAGGGCCTGTTAATTTATATAAAACCCATGATGGCCCTATATATCATGTGGTTAGGCATTGGGACATGACAGAAGTCATCTTTTCAGACGAATTCAAAGAGTAACCCCCCCCCCCCCCGTAAAAAACAAACAAACAAAAAAAAAACATTCCCACAATTTCGCAGGGCTTTTTCTATAGTAGTCACTAAATTGCAATAAGTGTCAATGAGTACAATGCATTTACAGCCATATATACTTTCTAATACTGGTTGTGACTATGGAAATCCAAATGATATTTTAAGAATTTAAATTTTAAACTTGTATATTCCTACAAACCTCACACAATATAAAAACTGAACGGAGTTTGGCGAGATCTTTTTTTTTCCCATATCATCTTCATCTGTTTACTTACACATCAACAGAATAAAATATACCGCCGGTAATATCTGAGTTCTGACAATTAAAATGTCTGAACAGAGCCCTGTCAAACAGAGATAGGAAACTCCCTTAAAAAAGTGGGAAATATTGCAAACAACAGGTCGTTGAGTCTTGCAAACTTTCAAAAAAGTATTGAAAAATCACAGAGGAAAATGCAACCATATAAAATAACCATAATGATTTCTCTACAACAAAGAATTATTTTCAGTTTTTTTTTAAAAAATTTTACCAGTGTAGCAGAAAACAACACATTTTACAAACTAATAGTAATCATGCATCATGCAGGTATTTTTCTTTTTTACACAAAACATTTTATCAATTACGTAATGTATCATTTTGGTGTTAATGTTATGTTCTAATGTAAAATTATATAATAGAAGAGGATATATTTGAAAACGAATTGGACAATTTATTGCATGCTTTTGTGAGGTTTAGACTAGTTGCCAATCTTTGTTTAATAAGTCTTTGGTCTGAGTTCTATTTTTAAATTACCTGATTTTCATTTAATCAAATCTAATGCAAAACTCGTAACTCACATTGTATAAAATTTGCTCGCAGAAGTATATCATCTCGAAATATAACATCCTTTGCAGTTCAAGTCAAGGTTAAACAAGTGAAATTTGCTGTATTACTAGTATTGTAGGTATGTACGCATTTTACAAGTTCGTAAAAAGATGATCGTTTGTCCATAAAGGAATACATGCATTTAATTATGGCTTAATGGACTGGTCAATATTGAGAGAAATAACAATAGCTGTAAATTACTCTAAACTATGCAACGGCAATTAAAAAAGTTACTCTTTTTTTTTAACATACACACTAATTTGTTATAATAAATCAGATTTAAATTCGTTAGGACGGCTTTTTTACAATATTTTCAAGCAAGACATTTAATTTTGCACATTTTCTTAAACGCATGTTGACACATTTACATGGTATCTGTGCTTTTAAATGCTTACATATTTTGATATTCACGATGTCGATAACTTTCATTTAGATACTCTTAACTCTGAAAATGATTGAATTTATTGAGGACAACGTTTAAACAGCCAAAATATTACTTCTCCTGTTTTCAGGAGTGTTACATATACTCTACCAACACAGTCTGTTAATGTCGCTGCAAACATTCTGATATTTGATAGGTTAAGTATGAATTCAAGGGTAAAGGTTGGGAATTTAAATGAAAATCCTGATTTAGCAATTTTTATATAGTTGTATATTGAATAAGAAGTCATTTGGCAATATGAAAATCAAGAAATTCAGAAATATTCCTGAAAACTTTTATCCATGAATGTGAAATTAAACAAGAACTGTCAGAGTGTTTTCCTGGTGTGTGTGTGTGTGTGTGTGTGTGTGTGTGTGTGTTTTTTGTTTTTTTTTAAATCTTATCTTGGATTAATGACTCTTTAGTGATGCATGGTGCATACTGCAAAATCACGTCATAGACATGTGGTATAATATCATACTTGTCCCATTATCTTAATACTGGGCAGTACCCAAGCCCTTATTAACACAAAGCGAGGGCAATATATATATATATACATGTATATATATATATATATATATATATATATATATATATATATATAAGTCATATTATTTTGTTGATTTAAAACCGGATACTTATGTACAGCGTAATGGCGTTAGTAATGTACTACATATGTACCTGTTAGATTATTATCAGGATTCAATTCAGTATGATACTTCATCGAAACATTTCTTCTTATGTGGCAGCGTACTGAATTCTATACATGTAATTCATACAAACATTTTGTCTTATATGTGGATGTTTTGACGATAAATAGTTCAAACAGAAATTTCCACTGCGACTAGAAATGTCGAGAGCTGATAACGATGTTCTGTTACTAACATACGATACCCTTGTCAGAAAAAGAAAGTCCCTTGGTTGTCATGTCTAAAACGAATAAATTTAGTATATTTGTTGGTCATATGTCAACAATTTCATTTGTGTAATAATTATAATGATATATATTAAATGATCCCCATAGCTATTATATAATATGTCAGTATCTGTCATTAAACCCCAGGAATAAACCCTCTCTCTTTTGTTTGTCTGAGGTTCAACTAAAGACATCATTAATTTGTAGCTTTCAAACGAAATATTTCACTCGAAATGTTTTATTATCTTGTTTGTATTATGAAGCGACATCGTAACGAGGTAGAGGGTATCTTAATGATAACAAGATAAAAATAATTCGAGTGAAATATTTTATTTGAACGCTACGGACAGACTGTTTACGGTTTAATGATAACTGAAAGTATTAAGACTATTTCATATTTCATCAAACGTATCTATTCCTTTTTATTCCAGACAATTATTCATTGAAGACACAGTAATTATATTTAAAACATTTTTCGTTGACAGTAAAATTTCTTGATTTTGTAACAAAGTTTAATTTTGTTGTACATAATAATCTTGGACTCACATAATATAAAATGTAAGGAAAATTAAAAGGGAATGCTTCATGGGGGTACACAATTGTAAATAAAACTGCACGAAAAAGTATCGTCCCATGACCTTCCATGAAAAGCTGATTTAACAGTACAGCATACCTTTGCTGCAACTGAAACCTTGAAAAGACACAAAACAATGACTTTTAAGCCACAAAATCATACCATTCATATGGTAACACACGCTTCTGCTCTGAGTGAAAAATAAAATAGAAATATTTTACTGTAACTATCGCAAACTTTTCATGATTTATTACAAGTTACAACATTGCAAGAATGGTTTTTATTCACGCGAGGTTCCAAAAAGCTGGTGTTAAGTATACATGTATAAGGAATACTAGGTAATGTATATACATGTACCGTAATTGTCTTACCAATTTAAATTCAGATTCGGTTCCTTGAACAATTATTACCATACCCGACGCCATGATGTTGTTATCTTGGTAGAAAGAAATCTCCTGATAGTGAAAAAATGTAGTTTTGCGTGACAAAATGCATGAAAAGTATGGATGGAAAAAATGCTGTATATGGTAATAAATGAAATACAAGTACATGTACTATATATAATAACATTTTCTTATCACAATACATGCATTAATGATTACAAGAAATTATACATGCATAATTTATACATGAATAACTTATCAATCTTGTTCTTTACTATTAGTAATGTTTCAATAAACCGGAAGGATTTGCGTATTTAATATGAAAAGAAAGGGGAAATTCACTGATATACGATGAAAATACCAAATTAGAATTTTTACGCACTATCTGCACACATATATCCATTTGGGTCCTTTGTCTTCTAGATTTATTTTAAAAATAAAAGCGCCATACCTGTGTTTGTTATAAATATATATTAATCCTTTACTTCATGAATAGTCATGCACAAATTAATGATCAATGAGTATTAATTTACTGAACTTTAAAAAGTATATGAAACGAAGGATCTTTCTTTGCTGTACAGACAGTAAATTCTGAGCTACAATATTGTATGAGCAAACAGGGGAGACCCTGTACTGGGCGTCATTGATTAAAATCAATAATTGATACATTCAACCTTTTTCTATTATCACTTAAAGGTGTATGTATGATATGTTTTTTTTTCTTTCAGAAGAGTTTTTAAGTAAACACCTGAAACCAACCCCAGTATCGTCGATATGCATGTAAATCATCCTTCTTTACGCTCAACAGATGTTGGGTTTTTTTTGGTGTGTACTTCATCATTTCGTAACAGTCTTAACGACATATTACTGCCATTATCAATGACGCAACGTCTTAAAATTGTAGGAAATGATTTCTGTAAATATTATTAAAATATAAAACTTACACGAAAATATTTTTCGTCCTAGTCTTGAAAACAGAAAGTTTTGTTTGTTTGTTGTTGTTGATTTGTGTCATTTTCCCTGATGATTCGATACTCTTTTTCACCTTTAATAAATTTTCTATAAAATAAGACACTTCCAGTATAACGATTGATTCAATAATTCGTTATAATGTTATCATACAAATAAAATATTCCCTGGCATACACTTAATGATGTCCCTCCCATAATTGAGTCTGGGTCTATTAATTGTGTTTGGGTTAAAAATATATACTACTCAAAGTTTGCTAGGCACCACAGTTCCACAACTATCCTTAACCTACCCAAACCGTTGATTTAATGTAAATATCTCAAAATTTAAAATCTCAATTTTTAATTAGAAAAAAATGATTCACTGATCAAAAAATCAATTTTGTTTGTAAAATAAAGAGTTGCATTATAAAATATAGAGTTGCATTTCAAATTTAAAGTGACAGTGTGAATTTGTGACTCATCATTTGTGAATTTTTATTTTGACTCTCTTGGTCTTATCAATCGAATGGCCTTATTGTATTAAAAAATCAAAGCACTGAGAGAACTGGGTTGTTAAAACTGATGATGTCGCATTTCTTTTGTTTATCGGAATAAATTTAATAATCGAGGATCAGGTTTTCAAGCGATGCCGATAAACCCAATGTTATAAACCTGCTTTAATCTTGAACACGGTCGTCGAAAAGATGAACACATCATTTGTATGAATGGATTGCTAACAATAAGCATATCGATACTCTTACTTTCCGCATTTCCCTTGCAGTATGTTAGCCGGCTGGGACTCGAACCAACACCCATTTCATCGCCGTTTGAATGGCGTACAACCTATCTATTTTACCCACGGCACTACAAGGCCGACGAAAATTTATCGATATATTGTTACCTGGCGCTGGAAATTCCAGCCAGTCATGGTTCAAAATATCTCCGAATGAGTTGCGATTTTTTTCGTTTGATCCTTTTTTTCCATTACAGTTTATTAAACACGTTATCTCCAGCATCTATTATCAACACATTTTAACGCAATCCATAACGCAATCGTTATAATCATCACCATTTAGTGATAAGGGAGAAACCATTCTCCGCGTAGTAAAAAAGGGGATTATGAGATAACACTGAGACGTTTTGTTAAACGTCCAGCTCTACTTTTTAAAGGTTAATATTTTAAAAAATTAAGAGTTGATTTTCGTTGGTGAACGCTCGTTTGGAAATAAATTAAAGTGTAAGTTCTGCTTCGTTTGTATACGAATGCTATGCATATATTAGGTTGTACAAAGGTTGCCTTAGTTGAACTCCGTTGCCAAACGTCGATTTAAGTGAAGAATAATTTTCTTTGTGAGGGTGTAGTCTTGGCGATTCTGTTTCTTCTCAGACTGACGCTGACCTCAGCTTACCTACGCCGAGATTTCGTTCGTTTAGGTTGAACAAGGTCGAAGACTGCTGCAAAAGCTAACAGAAAGAAATAGAAAATTTATCTTCTCTCAACCTCCTAATCATGGCACTTTGATTTATGTCTCATGTTACCCGCTTCAAGTATATTGGCCTTAAATTGACCCTGAAACTGGATTAAATATAATGCACGTATATAACTGTGTAAGTGAAGTAGCGCCATCTGTATAACGCATGTATTAATTAGCATATACATTTCAATATACAAAGAAAATGAATGCGCATTCCTTTTGAAGGATGGTATACAAATATTAGATTAGATGTATCTTGTTACACTTATTGTGCTATTCGTATAGGACGAACTGTTGGAAATGTATATTAGCGCAATTATGTGTCTTTTGACTGATAGTGTCTAAGATATACACTTTATTTCTCGCCTACTTTAACAAATGGTTAACAAATAATAATAATAATAATTCGGTCTTCTTTCACAACTTCTCGTTCATAAATATACGTTGTTTTAATCTTTTTTTTTCTTTTATTTATTTCCAGACATAAAAACAATACATTAACACATACATATACATACACACAAACATTTTCATATACGTACACACACTCACCTACACATATACATATGAACAAGTTATCATTTACTATGCTGGGAATTAAATAATATGCTTTCTCTCTCTCTTTCTCTCTCTCTCTCTATCTCGTTTTCTCAAAAAAAAATCTTAATCTATTAACATATGTTTTCCTATCACGCATTCTCCCTAAAACTGTCTATCATATCTTTCTTTATATTTGTTTCAAAGAGAAGTTATGTTTAAGGTTAAAATATTTCTACTTTTCAATTCATTTTGATTAAATCTAATCTTTTTTTTTTTTGTTGGTCATGGCTGATGTTTTTCTTCTTTAATATACCGCATTTAATAAGTTAGAAAATATTTTCCATTTCCTAGAGTGTATTTCGTATTTATCTCTGTTAATCGCTATTTTTTGCTTCTATTTTGACTCTGTTTTTGAGATATTCCTGAAATATGTTAAATGATGGTTTAATTTGATTAATTTTAGCATAAAATATAAAATATTTCATGACTATTATAAGAATATTACAAGCATTATAATTCATACTTTTAGTTGTTATGCCTAACAATGCTTCATTTTTTCTTACAACAATATCAATAGATTTTGATTTTATAAAATTATTTAATGAGTTCCATAGAGGCTGTACAGTATTTAGTGGGGTGACAATCAGTGACTTTTGGGGGTTGGGGTGGCCATAAAAGTAGAACAAGCAATGTTATATACCAAAATGTTCGCCAATGTCTGTACTATATGAAACTGCCGGCATAAATTGCCAACGCCTGGTGCGGACTCGGAAATCCAAGATGGCGTCCAAGATGGCCGCCATAAATCGCAAGTTCAGTGAAAATATTTTATCTGATTGTTACAGATTTATTTACAGAGGTAGTTCAAAATATTTGCATGATTATTACTCCTTCCATAATGTACATCAAATTCATATACACAAAA
>CM037786.1:29163555-29213555 GCA_021229015.1 Solen grandis
GTGTATTTCAAATTTCAATTGGAAAGGGACTTGCAACAAACAAACAAGGTGTCAAAATTTGAAGACTACTACTCAATTACTCAACATAATGATCATCAACGTAACAATGCAAGCTAAAAGTGGATACTAACGGAGTGAATAATAATCGTCGCATGACTGACTTGTGGAAGCTTTTGTTACCTGTAGTTCAATCGAATATCCACAAAACACCCACAGATAAACAAAATGGTGGCCTCCTCGATTGTACGGATGAGTGCGCATTATAGAAGGGAAAAAGATTTTTACCAAGGTTTTAAACCTCAAACTTGGGATGCGCATTATACATGCGTGTGCACAATACATGAGTGTTTAAGGTAGTATCTTTTAAAGTTGCCTATCGGATAACTTCATTGACATTTTCACTTGCCCTCTATGAGTTTTAACTTGCCAAAGCAATCGGGCAGGCGGCTATTTCAAACACTGAAAATACGTTTTTATCAGGGGAATTTTTAGATTGAATTGGGGGGAAAGAAGTATACTTTTTCATTAGGGGAATTGGGCCCAATATCGGACCCAAAATTGGTATAAAAAAAGGCCTGCCTATGTGTCACCTCTGCTTACAGCAGGTGACACAAATAGTAATTCCCAAAGTGGTGCTCTTTTACAGGATTTTTTTTTTTTTTTTTAAACTTTTAAATGACATCATATTTTTCGGTCTAGTTCAAAATGTCTAAAAACTAAAATGTCTGTTGTTGTTCATCAATGCCCTGGCTTTCATCCCTCTATATGGTTATAATTTTTTTTATAACATTTCTATTTCCTACTTGATCTCATTGCTTCTGGTGCAGATCCTACTGTCAGTTGTTTGATTGGATATTTTTTGTACGCTGTTCAACAACAATACCTTCAGGAACTGGGACCCCTTGAAACCTAGTTATAAAGAACCCCAGCTGGTCCTTTTGCCGACTGACTGTTTAGAAGAGGTAACTGTTTTTAATACCATTTTACCTTTGTTTGCACTCTAGCATCTTCATTTCTTAAGCAATTATTTTCAAACTTTATGATAATGTTATGTGGGATTTCTCAAAGGACCTTGTCTTTCCTTATTGAAGAGATGTACATAAGAAGTTATGTGTATTTCTATCTTACCTGTAATTCTGTTTTGGAGGTGTTGTAGGAACCTCTGATCTTCGGAATCTGAACCCTTTGAAACGTCCTTGGGGATAGCTAAAAAAGCAAACAAAATTGTAATACCCATTATCCTTTCTTCCACAGACCTCTGGATACAATGGGCGATTCCATCATTTCCTGATAATATAAACAAAATTTTGTATTTTAAGTGTAACACAACAACTTTCCAACAACAAGACAGCACACTCCTCTTTTCTCAGAGCATGAGAGCTGGAAAGTATAATGTTAGCTGATACTTTTTGCAATGTTGATATAAAACAAGAAATCTAAGGACAGCACTGTCACACCTACATGATAAAGCAGTGTTAGCCAGAAAAAATCAGGTATGATGAGACAAGGACTTTTTCAGTTTAACAACTCATTCAGTAATACCAGTGAACACAGTCATCAACCAATCACCACATACTTGCTCAAAATTGGTAGGAAGGTTGGTCAACATGAGTACATTTCTGTGCAAGTGAAGTACCTTCAATGTTTCAGAATGGCATCCAATGATAAGCTTAATGTTAAGGAGAACAAATTCATTCATACAGATCAGCAAAAGGTGAGATTTGAGCCATGTTTGAAGTTAGACAAGAGGGCCAGAGGGCCATAGAGGCCCTAATTCGCTCACCTAGGTATAGGGTTACCCAAGGAACATCCATACTAAAACATTTTGAAATCTGGCCAGTAGTTTTGAAGGAGATGATTTTAAAGTTTTCATAGTTTTTTTCTTTTTGTTGCCATGGCAACCAGCATTCTACATGGATCAAGTTTATTTTAGCAACTTTTGTGAAGGTTCATCCAAGGATCATCCCTGCCAAGTTAAATCAAATTCTTCAGAGAGGTTTCAGGAGATCTAATTTAAAGCAAATTGTTGAAGACACATGACGGACGACGACGGACACAGGGTGATCCTAATATCTCACCATGAGCATGTTGAGCTCAGGTGATCTAAAAAACAAGAGGGCCATGATGGCCCTGAATCGCTCACCTGAGTACCATGGCTTCAACTAATGTCAAGGTTTTTAAACAGACAAGGATTCTGATATAACTTAATCTAAAACATTTTACCCCTGACAATACTACACACCAAATATCTAAGCAATGGGCCATATGGTTTCAGAGAAGACTTGGGCGCAGGGTCATTTATCACCGTAGGGCCAAGACTTTGAAAATCTTGGTAGTGGCCCATAAGATGATGCTACATACCAAATATCTAAGCTCTAGGCCTTATGGATTCATAGAAGATGATTTTTTAAGATTTTCCTATATAACTCTGTGTAAAACAAGTGACCCCTGGTGCGGGATCATTTATCACCATAGGGCTATGATTTGTACAATCTTGGTAGTGGCCCATAAGATGATGCTACATACCAAATATCTAAGCTCTAGGCCTTATGGATTCATAGAAGATGATTTTTTAAGATTTTCCTATATAACTCTATGTAAAACAAGTGACCCCTGGTGCGGGGTCATTTATCACCATAGGGCTATGATTTGTACAATCTTGGTAGTGGCCCATAAGATGATGCTACATACCAAATATCTAAGCTCTAGGCCTTATGCATTCATGGAAGAAGATTTTTTAAGATTTTCCTATATAACTCTATGTAAAACAAGTGACCCCTGGTGCGGGATCATTTATCACCATAGGGCTAAGATTTGTACAATCTTGGTAGTGGCCCATAAGATGATGCTACATACCAAATATCTAAGCTCTAGGCCTTGCAGTTTTGCAGAAGAAGATTTTCAAAGTTTGCATTTTTAAAATCTATTTTTAGCTCCTGTGACCTTATTATGCAATGGACCAGAACCATTTATACAACTTTAGTAGAGCTTCATCCAAGGAACATTCCTGCAAAATATTTTTCAAATTGGCCAAGCCGTTTAGGAGGAGATGTTGTTTGAAGCAATTGTTGACGCCGGATGCACGGACGACGGACGCCGGACAAAAGGCGATCAGAAAAGCTCACCTTGAGCACGTTGTGCTCATGTGAGCTAAAAAGAAACCGAGGATATGAAGCCTAGTCAATTAAACAAGATATTTTTAAGAAGTTAAAAAGGGGCTATAACTTTGACAACAAGAGGGCCATGATGGCCCTGGATCGCTCACCTGAGTACCATTGCTACAACTGATTACAAGGTTTTTAAACAGACAAGAATTCTGATATAACTCAATCTTAAACATTTTAGCCCTGACAATACTACACACCAAATATATAAGCACTGGGCCTTATGGTTTCAGAGGAGAAGACTTAGTGCGGGGTCATTTAATTATCTCCAAAGGGCCACCATTTTGAAAATCTTGATAATGAACCATTAGATGATGCTACATACCAAATATCTAAGCTCTAGGCCTAATAGATTCATAGAAGAAGATTTTTAAAGATTTTCCTATATAACTCTATGTTAAACAAGTGACCCCTGGTGCGGGGGCATTTATCACCATAGGGTCATGATTTGTACAATCTTGGTAATAAACCATAAGATGATGCTTCATACCAAATATCTAATCTCTAGGCCTTATGGATTCATAGAAGAAGATTTTTAAAGATTTTCCTATATAACTCTATGTTAAACAAGTGACCCCTGGTGCGGGGGCATTTATCACCATAGGGTATGATTTGTACAATCTTGGTAATGAACCATAAGATGATGCTTCATACCAAATATCTAATCTCTAGGCCTTATGGATTCATAGAAGAAGATTTTTAAACATTTTCCTATATAACTCTATGTAAAACAAGTGACCCCTGGTGCCGGGGCATTTATCACCGTAGGGCTATGATTTGTACAATCTTGGTAATGAACCATAAGATGATGCTACATACCAAATATCTAATCTCTAGGCCTTATGGATTCATAGAAGAAGATTTTTAAAGATTTTCCTATATAACTCTATGTAAAACAAGTGACCCCTATTGCGGGGGCATTTATCACCGTTTGGCTATGATTTGAACAATCTTGGTAATGAACCATAAGATGATGCTACATACCAAATATCTAAGCTCTAGGCCTAATGGATTCATAGAAGAAGATTTTTAAAGTTTTTCCTATATAACTCTATGTAAAACAAGTGACCCATGGTGCGGGGTCATTTATCACCATAGGGTCATGATTTGTACAATCTTGGTAATGAACCATAAGATGATGCTTCATACCAAATATCTAATCTCTAGGCCTTATGGATTCATAGAAGAAGATTTTTAAAGATTTTCCTATATAACTCTATGTAAAACAAGTGACCCCTGGTGCGGGGTCATTTATCACCGTAGGGCTATGATTTGTACAATCTTGGTAATGGCCCATAAGATGATGCTACATACCAAATATCTAAGCTCTAGGCCTTGCAGTTTTGCAGAAGAAGATTTTCAAAGTTTGCATTTTTAAAATCTATTTTTAGCTCCTGTGACCTACTTTTTTAACCAATCTGAATAATTTGTACAACTTTGATAGAGGGCATCATAAGGATGATTCCTGTGAAGTTTGGTCAAAATCCCTTCAGCGGTTCATGAGGAGATGTTGTTTAAAGCAAATTGTTGACGACGGACGCACGCACGCACGCACGCACGGACGACGGACGACGGACGACGGACAAAAGGCGATCACAATAGCTCACCATGAGCACGTTGTGCTCAGGTGAGCTAAAAATGTATGGATTTTGTGGCAGGTTTAACCTGGTCGTCATTGTATTGAGATACCCACGTATACCAAAATTAATCTTAATCCGTTGAGCCTATGATGAGTAATCGTTATGACAAACGATTTCTGGCAAATATTTCTAATTTGAAAAGGGACCTTAACTGTGTCAAAAGTTGAAAAATTTGCCCAAAGTCAAACTCTGCCTTCATTTTTAGTGACATGAACAGCTATACCTAAATCATCGAATTCTGTTATGCCTTTAATGAGTTATTTATCAGAAAAGTTATGTTTGACAAATTCTAAGTTGAAAAGGGGCCAAAACAGTGTCAACAAGACCTGATGGTATTACAGTGGTGCTATCGTATCAATTGTCAAAAATAGCATATATCGTTCGTATCGTATAATATACTCAATCGCATCGTAACGTATCGAATCGTATCCTATCGCATTCAATTGTATTACGCATAATAAACGGATCGTATCTCATCGATCGTAAAATGGTATCGTAAATCGTATATTGTAAATCGCATAACGTATATCGTATCGAAACACTTTAAGATTTTTGGCAGTCAAAAAAAAAAAACAGGATCCCTACAATAGAAGATTCACATACTGCCTTTGAAATTGAGGCATACGGTTTTAGTCAAATTACCAATCTCTCCTTGTCTGTGAAAACACAAAGTACCATGATAAAAGATAAAAGTCAAATGGGAGAAAATCTATAAATTCCATATTATTACATGTATAGTTCGCTTAAAATATCTTTGATTTTTTTTTCTCATGTCTCTGTACATTTATGCATGAATGTGTATGTTTAACCTACGTAATTGTATTTCACCAGACGCTTGCCATACCTTCTTATCAGCGGGCACAGCATGTGGGAGGGAGGGACAATGTTTACACAAAATGAACGTTATTACCGTGACTAATTAACATAGCAAAAAACATAAAAGTCGCATGCCTATTGTAAAAACATTATCACAGAAAGAACCAGGGTGTTATGTAGTGTCACTGGGTAGCTAGTCAAAAACTGGTCCTCTTTTATAATAAATATTATACAATAATTTACAAGTAACTTAGAATAACTGTGTATATACATACATACACTATAGAGCACTTTCGTAATATAAACTGTAACACTAAATTAATACCGTCTGACTATAAGCTCTGCTTCCTACGCGTTTTAGAGTATATATTCACAACATTGCGAGTGTTCATAATGAAGTGCGACCCTTAATACAGAAAACTCACATTCTTCACCCAACCAAGGAGTGCCCTGTAGACAACAGAGGAATCTACCAGACAATAACATGACTACAAATTTCCTCCATTCATTGATTTTTTTCATATATATTTATTCCTCTTTATGCACATTATATCATTATTACATTATTATTTTAAAATTAAATATTCATCATAGAAGTATTATATTCTGAAGAGGAAGACATTTTATATATCAGTATATTTTCATAGCGAATCTTGATGATGATGATATTAATAGTAAAAGGTCTCTCTCTTTTTTTGGGGGGGTTCTTTACAACTAAAAGACTAATGGACTTAAAATATAGTAATCACATACAAGAAAGTCTTAAGAATATTCTTATGAATGATAAAAAAAATATTGTTTGTATAGTTTAAACAGTGAGTAAAATATAGCAACAGTTCTTTTATAGGAACAAATAATTTGCACTTATGGTTAAAAGCATTGGGACCAATTTAGAAGTTGTTTGCAAATTAGATTTTCTGCTATCATAAAGTATAAGCTGCGACAGAATCGGCCACCTTTTCACTAATTACTTCTCTTCGAACAAGATGGCCTTCAGGTCTTCTTTTTTTTAAATTAATTAATTGTTTAAAGAAGCAGCAATACGGGTATCTCTTTCTCTCTGTATACAAGGTGCAGGTTGCATGCAGTTGTTCATGCATCATTATATTTTTTTTCGGTTATTTGACAGTTAACCAGAAGTTCTCTAGCACGTGCTATACTTCTATGTGTTGGTTCACAAGCGCTCACTGAGCAGTTGCGATCATATATAAAAGGGCATGGACCAATTATATTATATTCATATTTTTTTAAGAAAAGATATTGTGTTATTTAACACAAGTAGCAGAGTACTAGATATCAGTAAAGTACTGTTATCATTTGTTTTTATTGTGATTGTTATTATTACATGTAATCATAAAAATATATTTATAAATAATCTTCATTAAAAAAAAAAACTTTCTCTCATTACATGTGCCATTAACAGTGATCTCCATGGATATTGCAGAGTCTGTTGCTTTTTCAGGGGGACCGCAGTTTAGTATGTCCCCATTTCCTGTTGCTCGCTATGTTTATTTCAGATGAACACACGGATTACCAGTTATATGTAATGATAAATATTGTAAACATAATGAAGTTTTTGCATATTTCTGGACTTGTTGTCAAATCAAGCTTGCAGGTATAAAAATGTCATGTAAACCGTGCTTACCGTATCTCGCATAACATAAATTGCAGATCGGGGGAGATTATAAACACATTGCATCGTATCGTATCGAATTGTAAAGGTAAATCAAACTTGCTATCGTACATCGCATATCGTATATCGCATATCGTTCGTATTTCAATCGTATATCAATCACTGTATGAAAGGGCATGGACCAATTACATTCATAATTTTTTAAGGTCCTGTCCAATAAAGGGGACAGGACAAAATCACATGCACGAAATTTAAACTATAAACATTAAATATTGTCCAGTATGGATAAGATTTAGTATGTCTAAATTATAATAATTTATCACAGCTGTTTGGACTGTCTGACATGCATGCAAATCAGAAAAAAAATGTTTTTACAGGCGAAAGAAAATACTTTTAAACAAAAATAGCAGCTGATTATCCAAGTAACTCGTTAAAGTCATAAATTCATATAACAATTAATAACTTTGACAGTCACTTAATATATTTGGAAATACAATAAAAAAATCAAAGCTTACAAGTTTTGTTAATGAGAAAAATAGATACTATATTTCTCTCTCTCTCATTAGATACTTTCATAATACCTTAAATATCATTTGTAGTATGTGTACATTTTATTTAGTTTGGTGGGTTAATGTATACTTGAAAAAAAAATGCTCCAAAAGATATTGTGTTGATTAACACATGTGGCAGAGTACTAGATAAACTATCAGTAATTTTTTATTTGTTTTTATTGTGATTGTTATCATTACACGTAATCATAAAGAATGTATCTATAGATATTCTTTAATTAAAAAAAATCATTCTCTCATTACATATGCTTAACGTTGGTCTCGATGGAGATTGCATAGTCCGTCACTTTTTCAGGAATCTTATCGAATCGTACAGGTAAATTTAACTTGCTATTGCGCATCGCATATCGCAGAACATATATCACATATCGTTCGTATTTCAATCGTATATCAATCATATTTTTTGACAACTGATACAATAGCACCACTGTATGGACGTTTTTTTGGGGGCTTTTTTCATCAAAAGTAGGTCAAAGGTCAAGGTCAAGTTCATAATGAAGCGGTCCATCTACTTAATCACTGTCCAAATATTAAAGCAATCCATTGAAGCACAGAGAAATTATAGCAGATTAAAGACAAGAGTGCCATGATGGACTTTGTCACTGAGAAAATGACTTTAAGGCAACCTTAGTATTTTGGAACCTTAATTACATTATAGGTATTTAATCCTTGGTTTATAATAATTAAGTATACATCTGATCAAGAATGCTTTTTGTGGATGCTAGAATGTGGACAGTTTAATTATGATTTTTTTCATACTTCAAGGGCCAAAATTGGAGATAGTGGCAGCCTTGGCATCTGTACTAAAACATTTTAAAATCTGCTAGTAGTTTTGAAGGAAATGATTTTTAAAGTTTTCCTCTCTTTTTTTTCTTTCCATTGCCATAGCAATCACAGTTCTACATGGATCAAGTTTATTAGCAAATTTTGTGAATGTTTACCCTAGGATTCATCCTTGCCAAGTTTAATCAAATGCTGTCCAGCAGTTTCAGAGGAGATGTCATTTAAAGCAAATTGTTTTTCGACAAGACAATGGATGTTGTATTCTGTCGATGAGCTAAACACTAGAAATGCCCATAAAAATATCTAATCTCCAGGCATTGTTGTTTCAGGAGGAAGATTATGAATTTTTGTTCCCTATACAAGTCATTATTGATCAAGTGACCCCTGGGGCCAATTTTAACCCAATGGTCATGATTTTAAGAAACTTGGTAGAGAACCACTAGGCCATGTTACACACCAAATATAAGAACTTGCAGCTTGTGATAAGAAATTTTTTCTAGTTTTTCCAATTTAAGTGTATGTATGTTTGTTTGTTGGGTTTTACGTCCCATCGACAGTATTTCAGTCATTTGGAGACGATGTCTATTTGAGACAGATATAGTGCTGCCACAATGCAGTATCAAGCCTTAGTCTATGTAAACTAAACGCATTGTAATGCGCAAATACCCGCATGTCGCTTTGTCAAGGGATTTATAAAATACATGTAGGTCGAGACATGTAAATGTTGGCTCAACAAGGAAAATAAGTAATATAACATACATAATTTATTGGATGAGGCCTAAGATTATAATATATGTATGTCAGTCATTTACAGAGTCGATCGATATACACTATATGTTAGTCTTATTACATTGTCGTCGATTTACACTTATGTTGTCTTTACTGTACTTTGTCATTTACTACTGTATCACATTGAGTCATTGATTTTACTTTTGATTCGACAACTCAAATACGTGACAGAGAGTTATGTTTTGGTCACTGACCTTCATGGATCTATATAAAAGTTCATCTGTTCTTATATTTGAGTAGCCGAAAATTAAGTTGCAAGTAATGGTTGATACATAACCTACGCTCACTTGATCATATGGATCATCATTTGATATTCACTATTCGTTCATAGCACACATTATGAGACAAATAAGATGTGATATTACAATTGCATCTGTCATATACCAGTTATCAGTTTGCTTGTAGTTACCGGATCATTTACCATATTTACATTTCTTACCTAGCAACAAATTTACGAGAAAATAATGACGTGCTAATTACACATTGCATTAGTCTATACCAGTTCTAGTTGCTTGTAGTATCGGATCCATTTTGATATTTTACTATTTCGTACCATGCACCACATTTAGTGAACAATAAATGATGTGAATCTAATTGCCATCTATATTCAGTTATCAAGTAGCTTCTTAGTATGCGGACATTTTCCATATTCACTATTTGTTACATGAACACATTTTAGTGAAAACAAATAAACGACGTGCTAATACATGCCATCAGTATACAAGTTACAAGTAGTGTTAGTTATAAGTTATCGGGATCAATTTAGCGGACAGACGGAGGCAACTATAGCCGGTGTGAACGGGGGACTAAAATTACAAGGATATACCAAGATTATGCGACAGAGAGTTATGGTTCTTGATCACTGCACTCCCCCTCAATGAGATCTATCCACATATGAAGTTTCATCTTGATGCCTTTTATACTTTTTGAGTTACAGCCCGGACAAAGAAACCGACAGACGGACGGACGGCCAGACAGACAAGCTGAATCCAGTATACCCCCCTTACAACTTCGTTGTGCGGGGGGTATAATCAAGTGACTTCTGGGGGGTGGGGGTCTATTTTGACCATGGGGTCATGAGCAAACTTGGTAGAGATCAACTAGACAAAGCCACACATTAAATATTTTCTGACAAAAAGATTTTTAAAGTTTTTCCTACAACAGTCTATATACAAGAAACCTGTCAAATGGCATTATGGTGTTGTTGGCTTGGAGCACATTAATGATCAAGATTTCTACATGTACATCAGCAGTTGCGATATAAATCAGGATAGTGCCTGCATGGCATCAGCCGGGCACTGGAAGTCAGATGGGCACCGCCCGGTGACCGGCAAGAAATCGTCTAGGCATTGGAAAATTGGATGGCAGCCGATCATAGACAGACTGGCATCCTGCCTCCAAACGGCTGCTGTCCGATAATAAATATATTGACAATTATTTTGACCATGATTTTGTTCCAGCACCAAGACTGATTTTAAGTCCTGTTTTCAAATCATTCCAGCATCTTCCCGATCTCAAACTAAAGCCCGGCAGGTACCCGGCCGGCACCCCGGCCAATGGGTAAAAAGATGTCAAGAACTAATCAGAAACTAATGTGACCTAGGCATAAGTCTATGTTAAATCAAGAGACCCCTGGTGTGGGGTCAATTTTTACCCCAGGGTCATTATTTGAACATTATTTGAATTAGGAGATGTTGTTTAAAGAAAATCAATGACAAGGGACACATGCACGGACGCCAGACAAAAGGTGATCACAACAGCTTCCCAAGAGCATGTGCTCAGGTGAGCTAAAAGATTGAAAAGGGGCCATAACTGTGTCGAAAATATAAGGATTTTTTTTAAATCTGATAACCTGTTATCATGTGGAAACTAAAGTTTGACGCTGCCTGCCTATGAGACCGCCCGCAAAATGATATACCCCAATCCAATAGCTCTCCGAGGACTCCATTTTGGTGAACTTAAAATGGTTTCTATGTTTGAGTAACTCTCTAAGAATTTACAGAATTCATCCATGTTTCAGATAACTTTATGCTTAATTCAGATAATTATGGCTGAATATATTTGCAGAAAAACATTGCCTCTGGCAAGTGTAGATCTAAACAAAACTCACTGGTACAGAGGGATGATATTTTATCTCTGAGTGCTGGACAAAGAGAGAGAGAGAGGCTAGCAATTTTTGGTTTTTCAGATGATGACCCATTCCAGGACATATAGAAGACAGATGTAGCAGGGAACAGCTTACTAAATATGGAAAGAAAACTGTTATGATGCAGGGATCAAATTTAACACTCGCTAACTCGCAAAATGCGAGTAATTCTTTCAGAATGCGAGTGCCGAAATGAAGTACTTGCAAAAATGTGCGAGTCCATTCAAAAGTTCCGTTTTTGTTTTGCTAAAGCATCGGAGAAATTTAGTTGTTTTTGTCCGTGTGCGAGTCCTCAAAACGTTTTGTTCTGCAATCGCAGTAGTTATTTCCCTTTACAGTCTTTCTGCTACGTCAGTGTGCAAGGGAGATCAACTGCAGAGAAGTTTGTATTTTCAATGTTGTCTGGAAGCTTTCCGTAAATATTTTCGATAGCTTTTCAAGCGTTTAACAACGCGTATTATCGACTGTCAGCATTAGAATGATATCATCGTTCTTCAAAAGAAAAAGTGAAGGATCGAGCGATGGGGCCAGCGCATCGAAGGTGCCTTCATTTAATTTAAAATCGATTTCTTCTTGCCCTTCCCCACGATATGTCACAGCATCAATCAAAACCGTCAAAAAGTGGGAACGAGAATTAAATATCAGTCTCGAGTATGAAATGTCGGACGATGGACATTTAGTCACACAGTTATGGTGTGCTGTATGTAAGCAGCACTCAAGGGATAAAACATCTAGTGTGAGTGACTTTAATTTAGATTTTGACACGTTCTGCCAATGAGTAAGTAAAATTCTATATTAATTAAATATTTATAAATGGAATTTGCCCCAGCTTACTCATCTTTTTTAAATTTTCTGTCTTGTCCAACCATCTTGGGAGGGTCTTGCACACAATAGGTGTATTCAATGGGCTCTGCCCTAGGGGAACCCCTGCCCGATTTTTCAATTTTGACAGGAGTTGATAGTCAATTGCAGGGCTGTACCATGGTAATTCCAGAGCTGCACTGCTACATTGATTTGTATTTTAATTCTGTGTTCACTGTAAATGTGTCCTAATTTATGCCAGAGTATAAATCATAAAATGCTTAGGGTGATCAATCTAGAGATCTCTTGGTACTATGTTCTTTAACAGTTTTTGCTTATACAACACTAATGTTTACCATTAATTCATTTTATTTTAGTTAGAAACAAAATGTATAAGTTATCATGATACATTGGCAGTTGTGTTGTAATTAAATATACAAAATCATAAAAATCAATTGACTATTATGTATATGTTTTCATGACAATAACTAAGATTTCTTAAAACAAAACATTAAGGAGAGTTGATGTTGTTATTCTTTTATCCTATTTTACCAATGCGGGCTATGTAAAATGGTCGTTTTTTAAAACTGCTAGTACTAACTGGGGTTTAGCCAGTAACAAATTATTGGACTGGCATTTTTTTGCCAGTGGCCCAAAAAACAAAATTTGATCCCTGTGATGCTGGAAGAACTTTTTGGTGAAGGTGATGACACAAAAGATTCAACGAAGTCGGGCTTAGTTCTGGATGATTGCCTGATAGACATCTAATATTGCCTTTCCAGTGAGTTAGGATTCTGAACAAGAGGGCCATGATGGCCCTGAATCACTCACCAGAGAAACATTGCCCTCAATGCCAATTATTATATTACGAGTCATACTGAATACATAATCTATGCAGAAGTACAGCAAGATCATCAAAATTCAACACAAAAAATGTACCTGCCATCCAAACTTTGAAGGTAAAGCTCTAACAAGTCTATATAAAATCAAGTGACTCATGGGGCGGGATCAATTTTGACACCAGGGCCATGATTTGAACAGACTTGGATAAGGTCTACAAGTAAACATCTTAACTCCAGGCTTTGAGAATTCTGAGATGATCTTTTGAAGGTTTTCCTATACAAGTCTATATAAAATCAAGTGACCCCTAGGAAGGGGCCAATTTTGACCCCAGGGCTATGATTTGATCAAAATTGGTAGATGTTCACTAGGCCATGTTACTCACCAAATATCTTAACTCTAAGCCTTGTGGTTTCTGATAAGAAGATTTTTCTAGTTTTTTTCTAATTGAACAGGCTAAAATGAACTTCGGGCATAACCTTACACAGATACTGCAGGAATACTTGGATAACAGACTTACACAAATCACCATGGAGATTCAGACTATACAAGAGGACATGCAAAAGACTACTTCAGCAGATGAAATAGACCTGATCACAGATATTATTGAAAAAATAACCCTATCAGTGAAACAGGAACTAGAACAGCAGAGGAAGACTACGAATCAGACGCCAACCCCAACACGGGGCAGAATGCTGATCCCCGACACTAACCGACATTACAGGCCTTTACATACACATCTCAACAACCACTTATTATTCATAAAAAATTATGAGTCTTATGTGAAAAATCTATCTTCACACTCTCTAACCTCGACAGAGAAAATTGTACTGAATTTTGCCCCACACCGCAGAAACATAATAAAATTGAGCTCCTAAGGGATGTTTTCTCATTTGATAGACGTTTACGACTTCGACACCATTTCGGGGATAATACCCAAGACACACCGGATCCATTTAAACAAAACTCCGGATGGACTCCACCAGCTGGCAAATCAGTCAACTTGGATGCTTACTGCCAGATTATCAAGAATAACATAATTCACACTAATAGATACAACAGAGCACCACCCAACATGAGTACAGCAGAATACAAAGCCATACAAGATTTAAAGAAGAATGAGGACATCATTATTAAACTTGCTGATAAAGGGGGCGCCATTGTAGTCCTTAACAAAACAGATTATATCAAAAAGGGACTACGACAACTAAATAATAAAGAAGCACATATAGAAATCCCCAAAGACAACACCAGCAAAATATCCTCAGAAATCTGTACATTTTTAAATTATCTCAGGAAACACAACCTTCTCAAAAACGAACATATCAATTACCTAACCCCTAAAAAAACTACACATTTCTTAACAAAAACTAATGAGTTTGGGCCGGATCCCTAAAGATTCATATCTAGTCACGATAGATGTGACAGCTCTGTACACTGATATACCCCATCAGGAAGGCATTATAGCTACTAAACATGCACTTGATAGCCGCAGTGTATTAGAACCTAACACTTGGATACTACTGAGACTTTTATATTTGGTTCTTAGTAAGACTTGTTTCAAGTTTGGAGATAAATTTTATACACAAACTTTGGGAACCAGTATGGATAGTCTGCGCACCCAGCTATGTGATCATTTTTATGGACAGACTAGAAAGGGCGTTTTTACATACATAGACTTTAAAACCGCTAGTTTGGTGGCGATATATTGACGACATTTTCATGATATGGCCATACACCAGAGAGGATTTAACATCCTTCATTACAGCCTTAAACAGCTATCATCACAGTTTTAAATTCACTGTCGATACTTTTTAGATGTTACTATTACCAAAGATGAACATGGCCACCTTCATACACAACTATACACAAAACCCACAGACACCCACATGTATCTCCATTATCAATCATTTCAACCGGAACATCAAAAGAAAAGTACATGAAACGTTATGAAACTCAGCATATTTTAAAAAACAGAGGTTATCCACAGAAATTGATATCTGAAGCGATGAAAAGGGCAGAATCTATGGACAGAAACACACTACTCAATCCACCCCCTAATAACCTGGATTATTAAACTGATATGCCATTTTTGTACTAATAGCTACACAAACAAGAAAGTCAGTAGAACTGACAGATGCTCCCCGAAGAACATCATTGTTACAAATAAGGCCTTGGTCAATGGGTGGGAAGATATGTTGAAATCCCCATTCCTAAATCATATCTATTCTCCTCATCAGATGAGATGTTTTACCAACTCTAATTTGGAGACTTAGTAACAGTTTACTATTTAATATGATAATATGTGTTACTCATCAGATCTTTCACTGATTTTTTTAAAGTTTTTATACTACTAAAAATTAAGTCATACATTTCAATGTGTGCTCATATCAAAGAGGTTAACCAACACTCTTGACATATGACTGGATATTTGAAATAGTGTATAATGGCCTAAACAACAATTAGCTGACATGATTATGATTGACATTACTAGCATATTGAATTTTGTGGGGTTTTGTTTAAATGATATCTCCTGTTAAATTAGGCAAATGACATGAATATTAGTCAACAACATGGTAGTAGGGGCCATAACTCTCTTAAAAATTGAGGAACAAGGTCACGTCGACTATATGCGCATCTACTTTTGGTTGTAAAGCTTCCCATAAAGTTTTGTTGAATTCAAGCCATTAGTTCCTGAGAAATAGCCCGGACAAGAATCATGCAATATGTACTATAGGCCAAAAAGTCAAGGGGCCTTTACTCTTTGAAAAATTTAGGAATCGGGTCATGCTGACGATATGCGCATCTCCTCTTGGTAATAAAGCTTCCCATAAAGTTTTGTTGAATTCAAGCCATTAGTTCCTGAGAAATAGCCCGGACAAGAATCATGCAATATGTACTATAGGCCGAAAAGTCAATGGGCCATAACTCTGTGAAAAATTGAGGAACCAGGTCACGCCGACGATATGCGTTTCTTCTCTTGGTGATAAAGCTTCCCATAAAGTTTCGTTGAATTCAAGCCATTAGTTCCTGAGAAATAGCCCGGACAAGAATCATGCAATATGAACTATAGGCCAAAAAGTCAAGGGGCCTTAACTCTGTGAAAAATTTAGGAATCGGGTCATGCTGACGATATGCGCATCTCCTCTTGGTAATAAAGCTTCCCATAAAGTTTAGTTGAATTCAAGCCATTAGTTCCTGAGAAATAGCCCGGACAAGAATCATGCAATATGTACTATAGGCCGAAAAGTCAATGGGCCATAACTCTGTGAAAAATTTAGGAATCGGGTCATGCTGACGATATGCGCATCTCCTCTTGGTAATAAAGCTTCCCATAAAGTTTCGTTGAATTCAAGCCGTTAGTTCCTGAGAAATAGTCCGGACAAGGAAAGTGTGACGGACGAACGGACGGACGGACGGACGAAGTGGCGACTATATGCGTCACCTTCGGTGAGCATAATAAACAAAACCTACGGAAACCTGCTCTAAAATATCATCAACTAGACCCTTCTCTGTATGAATTTAAAACCAAAATAATCAAAAGATACACCTATAAACCTAAGATATCTGAAGTCTCCCAATGGAAACCACCACCAGAAGCTCGATTAAAACCGAAAATCGTTATCAACCCACCTCCAACACAAATATTGAAGGAATTATCTATTCAACAAGCGTTGGCGATCATTGACAACAGCACTATTAAATCTACTGACAAGCCACCATCTATAGATGAACTTCTACAGGACCTGTATCTTTCATCTTCCAACTCCAGCCTTAAAATTCAACAGAATCAACTAGTAGTACATCAACTATTTTACTGAACGAGAGAGACAACCACATGGACATTCCACAGGATGTACAGCATGTATATGGAGTTTTTCACTAACTCCCCTATGGCTTGTAACCACACACATGTATTTGTTTATCATTTTTATTTTATTTGTTACTATATTAAGACTATATTTATTGTACATGTTTATAGAAAATCACAGACAATACTAATATCTATTTATAGAATCACGTGACTATTGGGACATGTTTTACACTATTTCAGTGATGAAAATACTTTGATGAAGATCTTTGTTAAGATTGAAACTAATTGGTAATAAACCTCTTACTGTTGATTGGAGTTTGTACGGTTTACTCTCTTCCCTGATCTTTTTCTAATTGAGTCTATGTAAAATCAAGTGACCCCAAGGGCAGGACCAATTTTGACCCCACAACCATGATTTGAACAAACTTGGTAGAAGTCTACTAGGCTATGTTACTCACCAAATAAGTAAACTCCAGACATTGTGGTTTCTGACAAGAAGATTTTTCTAGTTTTTCCTATATAAGTCTATGTAAAATCAAATGACCCCAAGGGTGGGGCCAATATTGACCCTTAAGAGTCATGATTTGAACAAACTTGGTAATGGTCCAAAGACAATGCCACACACCAAAAATTTAAGCTCTAGGCCTTGCAGTTTCAGAGAAGATGCCACACACCAAATATCTAAGCTCTAGGCCTTGCAGTTTCAGAGAAGAAGAATTTTAAAGATTTCATTTTAAAAATCTGTTTTTAGCTCCTGTGACCCAGACATGCAATGGATTGGAACCATTTGAACAACATTGGTAGAGCTTCATGCTAGGAACATCCCAGGCAATTTTCATCAAATTTGGCCAAGTGGTTTTGGAGGAGATGTTGTTTAAAGAAAATTGTTGACGTCAGACGCATTCATGGATGCTGGACAAAAGCGATCACAATAGCCTACCAAAGGCGATCACAATAGCTCACTATGAGCATGTTGTGCTCAGGTGAGATAAAAACATCTAAAGGTACCTAGCCTTGATGATATTGTTGACAATTTGCCATTTAACAGACATGATTCTGAAGCTGTTACAAAATTTCAGTTGTTATACTCACAGCCTTAAATGGCACTTGAGAAAATAGCCTTCCAAGGACAGTGTGCAGCTTGTATGGGCATTATTATCAACAGTTATATTCAACAGGCTCTTGGGAAATTGTTTATTCTTAACAAGAGACTCAGCTCAATGTTGATTTCTGTGGAGGTGATGGTCATAAACCGATATTTCATGTTTAGGCCTAAATTAAAAATATGTTTCTTTGCCCTTTACAGACTCTAAATTTTAGAAGAGGGTTGGTGGGTTTGAATTTTTTTTTTCTGATTTGATCTTTACCTAGCAGGTTAAAGCATTTTACTGGCAGGTCTTCCTCTGATTAATTTTTTGTCTGAGCCAATGGATGAGCCAAATTTGAAAAATTGGAGCTGTTTTTGATTTTCAGGAGCCACTTTTTTAACACAAGTTAAGGACACATGCATGTATAACACTATTAAAGATGTTTCTATGCTTATAATTAATAACTACATTCTTTGATTACATAAATCATGAGTTTGAAGTTATTATCTATTTTTGTTGGTTTTTTTTTATCATATTAGTCAAGTATTTAAATTGTTATGCTAGTTAATTATATAAAACTTTTTATAGTTAATTATATGAAAGTCATATGATAACACTGTTTATACTTACATGAATTTTTTTCCATGTTTTATCACATATTTTCTTTCTTCAAGAATCATGGCAGAAATGAAGTAAGTAATATCTAAGCCTTAATTCAGTTGTTACAGAACACTGACCTAGTCTTTTGTCCGATCATATTGCATCCATGTGTTGTCCGGTATTCTGCAAATATGGGTTTTCTAATCCAGGAGGACAAACAAACATTTACCGTTATAGCTTCACGATGCACTACCGTTCACAATAGAATTAGTGCAACACCACAGAGTTGTAACTGTAAAAGTTTGTTTGTACCCATGAATTAGCTGGGAAATTCCCAAATATTCTTAATTCTGGAGTAACTTTATTTTCCGTGCTTCCTTAAAATAGAGTAAACATCGCAGACTTTGATGGGGAGGGTTGTCATACTGACCAAATCTATTTTCATTTACGCTTAGAACACATGAATGAGATTAGGAAAGATGGATTTATCAAGTATCATATTGTAGGATATATATTGTAATGTTGTCGGTAGTTACAGTTTGCTTGTGCTTTTAATTATTCTTCAGTTAGATTTACCACACACTTTTATTTTCCGAAAAAGTCTGACTATCGTAAATTAGGGCCATTACAACTTAACTAACTGTTACAGTAGTTACCTTTCGATACAAAGGGAATTCAACTATTTTATTAGGGAGCGAAACGGAACACTCCCGACTGGTGCGCATATAGCTCTGCCTAGAAAAGTTCTCTCCCTTTGTAAGTTTAGCGCTCTTTTCTTGCGTGGTGGAAAAGAGAAACTGCGTGGCTGAAATCCGCATTTTATAACGTTTATCCTTCGTTTGGATACAAGTGGCCCACAGAGGTAATTGATTAAGCTTTCGTGGCTTCTTCCTATGTAGTGTTCAATTGCATATTGTGCTTTGAAATTGATTTTGTATGAGTTCAGTTTATCGCTGCAACTGTAAGCCTTTTCATCAGGTACTTTACTTCGGACACTGCATAAATACATGTAATTTATGGCACGGTTTATTAATGATTTTGTTTGTTAGCATGATGTTGTACTGCATGTCACTTCATTTGTTTCTTTTCCTAGTCATATAATCAGATTAGTAATTTATTTGCGGACCTGATATCAGTTTGTATAGGCATTCTTTACAGGCACTAATCTGCCTGGCTGCGTAAAGAAATCTGAATAGAGCAAATGAAGTGATTAAGCAGTAAAACGTGTTCTGTGTTTATGGCAAAACTATATTGTTCTTTATATGTATCGTTTCAGTTTGACGTGTTTGATGGTGCTGCGAATTTATTGCCATTAAATATAGTAACACTCTACCACTTGTTGTTGCGCCTTACGAACCTACGCAGGAACAGTGAATTGCGTCCAGTCACTGTTACAGTCAAACTCTAGCCATCTAGTGGTCTTAGAAGGTCAAGTAGCCATGAAGGAGACAGTCTTCAGCATTTGTTCTACCCTTCACAATGAGCTTCAAGCGGCTGCATGGAAATGTGCAGAAATATAATAAACAATCTGTTCCAGAAGTGTTGTCATGGAAACCAATTGTAATCACTGACAGTAAAGGGAAATATCTGAGAAAGGTTTTGCATAAATCGGACTTAACCGAGAAAAACATAACCTTGTACGGACGTGGTGGATTTAATTCTTCTCATGTGGTCCAGTTTCTTTCACAAAGTAAAATTAAATCTTTGTTGAAAATTTACAAAAACATTCATTTTTACATTTGGGTTGGCACATGTGACTTTACTGTAAAAGGTAAACAGTTTATTTCTTTAAATAGACCTGTTAAAAGGGTTCAGAAAAAATTCTGTGACAATTTACTTGAAATTAAGAGAAGATGTACCAGTTCTAAAATAAGAGTTACCTTTCTGCATATTCCATTATATTCTATATCAATTTGGAATAGAGAAAAGGGTCATCAGTGTCCAGAAAACTTCAAGGCTGATGATCAAGAACTGACCGCAATAATAAAGGACACCAACACGCGCATTGATGAATTCAATTGTGAGACCGGTTTGCAATCCCCCAAATTTAACAATGACCTGGAACGCTCTAGGAAGAAACGGGGTGGGAGGCAAAGATATTCTTACAATTTTAAACTCTTGTGTGATGGAATCCACCCTGGTGTAAATCTATCATGTTCTTGGCTGATGTCCATCAAAAGGCAAATCAACAGAGATTGTGAAATTGTGTGAAAATTAAGTGATGATAACATTTTTCATTCTTATTGCGTTAATGGTCACTTAGGCAGGGAATGCCCAGTCAAGTGATTTCTGTCTTTTGATGCGATATGTATGCAGTTTAGTTTTGCAATGATTATTCAGACTAAATCTCAGGCATATATGATTATATGTGTATTTAGATGAAAAACTGAATCTAAAGTGTGAAAATTAAGTGATCTCATTTTTTCATCCTTAACGTGTTGATGGTCACTTAGGCAGGGAATGCCCAGTCAAGTGATTTCTGTCTGTTGATGCGATATGTATGCAATTTAGTTTTGCAATGATATTTCAGGCTAAATCTCAGGCATATATGATTATATGTGTATTTAGATGAAAAACTGAATCTCATGCATGGAAATTAAGTAATGATATCATTTTTTCATCCTGAATATTTTGATTTAAGAATGATAACTTTCCCTTTAGAACCTTATGTGACGATGTTGTAAAATTGATATGTTCAGCCTTTGAAGCTGTGCAGAGAATCTTATTGACAATAACTCAAAACAGTGTAGTGAATTTGATTACTTGCACAGTCTCATGAGGAACATGTAGGCAGGGAATGCCCAGTCACATGTGAGTCAAGTGATTGTCAAGGCTTATTCAAGCAATTTCAAATTTGATTAGGTCTATTGAATTATTGGTCAACCTTGCTTTAAAATAAAATGTCTGACATTGGTGAAGAACTCGAGCAGCCCTGCGATCAAATGACGGTTAATCCCGAAGCGCGCGAGCGAAAACTTAGTGAAAAGGGGCTTGCATACAGGATTTCTATTCAAGAGAGTTATTATAAAACTGCTTTGAGTTCTTGGAGACGTAGATCAAATGAGCTATCTGTTCTTATGGCAGATTGCCAAGATGTCGTGTTATTAAGAGAACACAGGAGTAAGGTAGAAAATGCATTAGAGGAACTGAGAATTAAGGTACATGAATTACAAGAAATAAAGGAAAATGTAAGTACAGAAACAGAAAAACTTGAGCAGGTAGAATCAGACCACCAAGTTTTAATGCGAAATATTTGCGAATGCATACGTGAAATAGAAAGCCAGAAATATGAAATAGAGACAAACATGTCGAGTAAGTCATCGCGCAGCAAGTCTTCGCGTAGTTCTAGAACATCTAGAATATCTGACATATCGAGAATCTCAGATGCTGCAGTGCGAAAGGCAGCTTTACAAACCAAGTTAAAGTATATTGACATCGAGTCAAAACTTAAGGCAGAGTGGCAAAAAATCAAAACAATTAGGAAATTAGAAATCGCGGGTGCCGAACAAGCGGCTCTGGAAGAAGTCCTGGATCATTCTGACATTAAGTCCAATATTTTGCCCGTATCCCTACCTCAAGGTGACTCAAAGGACTATGTTGAAAGCTATGTTGAGACACATGCTGAATCCACTATTGATGTAAATCCTTCAGTACCTGGATGGCCTCAACATATCTCATTACCAGAGCCCCAGTCAGGTGCATTTATGGCGTTTCATCAAGACAATCTAGAAATAAATGCCCCACTGGTCCCAAATGCCATTTCTAGGTCAGGCATGCCCCTGCTACAAGTGTAGCTCATACTATTGCAACTACATGTGCTGATTCCTTGAATCCAATGGTTCCACCATTCAAACCTAATTTTGCTAAACCAGCCATTGTACAGAGTTCATTTGTATACAATGGTGCTGTCCCTGCTGCAAGTTGTCCTATAGTTCCTTCTTCCACAAGTATTGAAGTTGTTCATTCTTCGGCTGAAAGTTCTATTGGTAATGACACAGTTCAAAGAAGTACTATCCCTACTCCGATTACTTCTGTTGTTTCCAGCAGTAGTGGGTCCAGTACATCCAGTAAAACAGAACAAGGGTTGATAGAGCTTGCAAAAACATTGGCCGATCAAGTTAGTTTGAGTCGTCTTCCGTCTCCGGAACCAAGTATCTTTTCAGGTGATCCTCTTAGCTATCCTGGTTGGAAATCTGCTTTCCAAATTCTCATTGAGCAAAGGCAAATCCCCCCTTCAGAAAGGATACACTATCTTAAACGGTATGTTTCTGGTCAGGTTAGAGATGTAATAGAAGGTTACTTTCTTCTTCCGTCAGATAGAGCCTATGAAGAGGCCAAGAAAACATTAGATAAAAGGTATGGAGATCCCTTTGTCATTTCGAATGCATTCAGGGATAAATTAGACAGGTGGCCAAAAATTTCGCCAAGAGATGGCACCGGTTTGCGGAAATTTTCGGACTTTCTTCAGCAATGTCAAATAGCAATGCAGACTATAAGTAGTCTAAGTGTTCTAAATGATGACAGAGAGAATAGAAAACTGCTGACGAAGCTTCCAGACTGGATGGTTTCAAGATGGGGAAGAGTTGTCTCAAGGTGGAAAGAAGAAAGGTCACAGTTCCCACCATACAAGGAATTTGTTGAGTTTGTCACAAAGGAGGCGACAATTGCTTGTGATCCTGTAACCTCATTGCAATCTTTGAAAGAAGTTACTGATAGTCAGAAGAGTAACAAAGTATCCAACAGACAGGATAGAGTTTCTCATGGTAGCAGAACGTTCTTGGCAGAAGTTGAAGAAAGGGATAAGAAGTCCCCTGATAGTGCACAGCGAGTATTGTGTGCATTATGTAACAGACCCCATGAATTGGATGATTGTAGAGCATTCTTGAACAAACCCTTAGCTGAAAGGAAATCGTTTGTGAAGGAAAAGGGTCTATGTTTCGCATGCTTACAGGGTGGTCACATATCAAAGAAATGCAGGCGTAGAAAGAAGTGCAAAATTTGTTCAAGGTTTCACCCAAGTTCATTACATGGAGATAAAAGGACGCCACCAAGGCAAAGTGAGAGAAATGACAGTCATACAAGAAATTTAGAAGCAGAAACTGCTGTCAAGACACCTATATCAGGGCATACTGGAGCTGTATCACTCAGTAATCTGGACAAATGTAAGAAATGCTCTATGATAGTTCCTGTGTATGTATCACACTGTGACTCGCCAGAGAAAGAAAGACTTGTTTACGCTCTCTTGGACACGCAGTCGGACACATCATTCATTTTAGAAGAGACATGTGATGCATTAGGTGTGTCAGGCACTGAGGTCAGGTTATCCCTCTCTACCATGTATGCATCAAACAAGATGGTCATAAGTACTAAGATAAAGGGATTAGTAGTGCGTGGTGTAAACGATGGACCTAGAATCACCCTTCCGAATGTGTACACAAGGAGCATTATGCCAGCCAACCATCAGCATATTCCCACTTCTGACATAGCCAAGATGTGGCCTCATCTCTAAGGAATTGCGGACCAAATAGAACCCTTGCGAGATTGTGAGATAGGTTTGCTCATAGGATACAACTGTCCAAGAGCTTTAGCACCTCGTGAAGTTGTAGCACCAAGTGAAGAAGGCCCATATGGCCTAAAAACCGATCTTGGTTGGAGTATAGTTGGCATAGTAGATGCTGAATCATGCGCAGATGACCCAATTGGACTAAGTCATCATATTCTTTCTCAGGAAGTGCCGTCAGACCTGGATGAAGACTCCAGGCCTTCCTCAGTTATGTTTTCTGTGAAAACAAAGGTCAAGGAAGTAGTATCTGGTGATATTCTGAAAGTAATGGAACATGATTTCATTGATTTTGCTGTCAATGATGTGAAATACTCACAGGAAGATCAGCAATTTGTTGAAACACTTACCAAGGGCATCCATTTCGTAAATGGACATTATGAAATGCCTTTACCCTTCAGAGGTAATGATCCATCCCTTCCAAATAACAGGACCTATGCGTTGAATAGGTTGAATTCTTTGCGAAGAAGATTAGAGAGAGATGAAACTTACCGTCAGCATTATTCTCAATTTATGAAGGATCTTTTGGAAAACAATCATGCGGAGCTGGTTCCAAGGAGTGAAATAGTTCCAGAGAGGGGTTGCGTATGGTATATACCACATCATGGAGTATACCACCCTCAGAAGCCAGACAAGATAAGAATTGTTTTCGATTGCAGTGCCCAGTTTCAAGGTGCAAGTTTAAACTCGCATCTTCTTCAGGGTCCAGACTTGACCAACAAGCTCATAGGTGTGTTGTGCAGATTCAGGAGGGATCAGATAGCGATCACATGCGATGTCGAGAAAATGTTTCACCAATTCAAGGTGAATGCTTGCCATAGAAATTATTTGCGCTTTCTATGGTGGAGCAATGGTGACTTAAGCACTGAACCCCAGGAATACAGGATGACGGTGCATTTATTTGGTGCCACATCGTCACCTGGATGTGCGAATTTCGGATTTAAGCAAATCGCTGAAGATCACCAGGACGAACTTGGATCAGAGGCAGCCGAGTTCATACGTCGAGACTTTTACGTAGATGATGGCCTCAAATCAGTCTCAAATGTGAATGAAGCCATTAACCTGATTGACAATACAAAGTCAATGTGTGCAAAGGGAGGTCTTAGACTGCACAAGTTTGTTTCAAATGACAAAGACGTAATTCAGCATCTGGAACCAGATGATAGGGCAAAGGATTTAATGGATATCAACCTTGCTCTTGATAAACTCCCAGTTGAGAGAACCTTGGGAATTCTTTGGTGTATAGAGTCTGACACCTTTCAGTTTAGAATTATCCTAAACGATTGTCCATTGACAAGGCGTGGAATCCTGTCAACAGTTTGTTCCATGTACGACCCTTTGGGATATATTTCACCTGTCATTCTGATTGGCAAGCAGATTCTTCAGGAAATGTGTGCAGATAATTTGGACTGGGATGATCCTTTGCCAGAGAAATTGTATTCTAGATGGGATAAATGGCATAGTGAATTGAAGGATCTGACCATGATCAAAATACAGAGATGTGTAAAACCAAAGAACTTTGGTACTGTTGCGGTGGCCGAGATGCACCATTTCTCAGACGCTAGTACGACAGGTTATGGGCAGTGTTCATTTCTTCGTCTGATTAATGAATCAGGTCAAGTGCATTGTTCTTTGCTTTTAGGAAAATCGCGGGTCACTCCCTTGAAACCAATCACTATCCCTCGTCTTGAGCTCTCTGCAGCCTTGTTGTCTGTAAAAATTGCCTCTTCTCTAGACCAGGAACTTGATTTGAAAGGCGTGTCAGTGAGTCATTTCTATTGGACCGATAGTAAAGTTGTCATAGGGTACCTGTCAAATGAAGCTAGGCGTTTTCATGTCTTTGTTGCCAACAGAATTCAGCAGATAAGAGAACGTACCGAACCATCACAGTGGCAGTATGTCACCTCAAAGCAGAATCCTGCGGATATAGCATCTAGAGGAGCAACAGCCAAAGAAATCCACAGTGAATCCAAATGGTTTAGGGGTCCTGAATTTCTTTGGGAACGAGAGCTGCCAGAGCGAAATGAAGAACCTTCTGAAGTGGACCCAGATGATCCTGAAATTAAACGAAGTCAGTGTTTCACAACTGAAACTGAATCTGTTCAGTTTATCTCAATCCTTGACCGTCTTCAGTATTTCTCTGATTGGTACAGAGCAAAAAGAGCCGTGGCAGTATGTTTAAGATTCATTGATCAACTTCGTCAGCGGCGGGTCAAGAAGCCAAGTCAAGTGGAGATTTCTCAAAGCAGACGTCCTTTAAAGTTCCAACGTGTAACTGTGTCTGAGTTACAAAGAGCTGAATCGGTGATTATCAGATGTGTCCAAATGCACCACTTCAGTCATGACATAAAGTGTCTCAAATCCAGTGAGATCATTGAAGTGCCATCCAGCAGAAAAGAACTAACTGCTCGTCACAAATTGCTAAATGGCAAGTCACAACTGTACAAATTGGATCCTTTTCTAGATCAGAATGGAATACTTCGTGTCGGAGGAAGACTTCAAAATGCTGAATTGTCAGACTTCGTCAAACATCCAGTTGTCTTACCAAGAAAGAGTCATAACAGATCTAGTTATCCGCCATTTTCATGCTAATGTTCTGCATCAGGGTAGAGGGGTCACGACTCATGAAATTCGGACAAATGGGTTCTGGATAGTTGGCTGTAGTTCAGCAGTATCCTCTTTCATTTTGAATTGCATTCTTTGTCGAAGGTTGCGTGGATCTACTCAAGGTCAAAAAATGGCAGACTTACCATCTGATAGACTGAAACCTTCTCCTCCTTTTACCCTTTGTGCTGTAGATCTGTTCGGTCCTTGGTATATCAAAGAGGGACGGAAGGAACTTAAAAGATACGGTGTCCTGTTTACTTGCCTTGCATGCCGAGCAATTCATGTCGAAACCTCAAACTCTCTTAGCACTGATTCCTTTATCAATTCATTGAGGCGTTTCATTGCTGTTCGTGGCCCAATTAGACAGCTCAGGTCAGACCGTGGCACAAACTTTGTGGGTGCAGAGCGGGAGCTCAAGGAAGCATTCATGAAGCTAGATGAAGAGCGTATTGGTCAATTTCTCTTGAAGGAGAACTGTGATTTGATTAACTTTAAAATGAATGTTCCCTCTGCATCTCATATGGGCGGGGTCTGGGAAAGGCAGATCCGTTCTGTTCGAAATGTCATGTCAACCCTATTGCATCATCATGGGCCACAACTAGATGATGAAAGTTTGAGAACCTTCTTGCATGAAGCTGCAGCCATAGTAAATAGCCGCCCTCTCACTGTTGATACACTGAATGACCCTCTATCTTCTCCTCCATTGAGCCCAAATCTCTTGCTTACGATGAAAACAAATGTTGTACTTCCTCCTCCGGGAAACTTCCAGAAGTCAGATCTTTACTCGCGTAAGCATTGGAGGCGCGTACAGTACTTAGTCAATCAATTTTGGATAAGATGGCGGTCTGAGTACATTCAAAATTTGAACCTCCGAAGCAAATGGAATTTACCTAGGAGAAACTTGTCTGTTGGCGATGTTTGTCTTCTCAAGGAAGACAACCAACCACGAAACGAATGGTCTTTGTGTCGCGTCGTAGAAGTGATGACTGGAGACGACGGTCTTGTGCGCAAGGCAACGGTTGCAATCGGTCAACCAGACTTGGACAGTAAGGGTAGAAGAAAAACTAAAGTAGCGTATCTAGAAAGACCAATACATAAGTTGGTTCTTCTGAAAGAAACCGAGGAAATCCCCGTCGAGGAGCCTTAATTATCTTGTTCATTTGCATTTGTCCTAGTATAGTATCTTACACATTTTGTATGTCTTGGTACCGTGACCAGGCTAACCTTCGTAAAGCACTTGCGAATATATCTTTGATGGAATTGAACCATTTGAAATTAGTTTGCGAACTAATTTGGGGAGCCATGTTACAGTAGTTACCTTTCGATACAAAGGGAATTCAACTATTTTATTAGGGAGCGAAACGGAACACTCCCGACTGGTGCGCATATAGCTCTGCCTAGAAAAGTTCTCTCCCTTTGTAAGTTTAGCGCTCTTTTCTTGCGTGGTGGAAAAGAGAAACTGCGTGGCTGAAATCCGCATTTTATAACGTTTATCCTTCGTTTGGATACAAGTGGCCCACAGAGGTAATTGATTAAGCTTTCGTGGCTTCTTCCTATGTAGTGTTCAATTGCATATTGTGCTTTGAAATTGATTTTGTATGAGTTCAGTTTATCGCTGCAACTGTAAGCCTTTTCATCAGGTACTTTACTTCGGACACTGCATAAATACATGTAATTTATGGCACGGTTTATTAATGATTTTGTTTGTTAGCATGATGTTGTACTGCATGTCACTTCATTTGTTTCTTTTCCTAGTCATATAATCAGATTAGTAATTTATTTGCGGACCTGATATCAGTTTGTATAGGCATTCTTTACAGGCACTAATCTGCCTGGCTGCGTAAAGAAATCTGAATAGAGCAAATGAAGTGATTAAGCAGTAAAACGTGTTCTGTGTTTATGGCAAAACTATATTGTTCTTTATATGTATCGTTTCAGTTTGACGTGTTTGATGGTGCTGCGAATTTATTGCCATTAAATATAGTAACACTCTACCACTTGTTGTTGCGCCTTACGAACCTACGCAGGAACAGTGAATTGCGTCCAGTCACTGTTACACTAACGATTGTTTTTTATTCTACCGGCAATTAAACAATTATCATATTTTGCAGTATCCTTCATTCATACAGTCAGTGTAATTTGCTGAAAACCTGTTCATCACTTCAACACTGAAGTGTCAGGGATCAAAACTGCCTTAACTGTGAAATACACAGGTGAAGGTTGTGTCTTAGACTTCTTACAGATTTTTTTAAGTCCAGCGTATATCCATGTAAGCGAAATTGATAACCAGACTGACTGCTTAGGTAATTCACAAAAATTAAAAACATGCAACATGAGAATGCAACAAATTGAACAATTTGAAGCCACTCCACACACAAAAAAGCCACCGGAAAAAGAAGACGGAAAGTGGCTAAAAAATTGCAGATAGAAAAAAAATTTGCAATAAAATTTTTTGAGTTGGCGGGATTTTTTCGGGTCGGTCGGTAAAGGGCAAACAAACTTAATTTTGTTTTAACCCTTAAAAGCAATTCCTTAGGGGGTTCAAAGGAAAAGTGAGATGGTACAAAAATCAAGAGAATTACCGCAAAGGGGACACTGGGGTGCATTGAATAACTCATCTCATTCTGTGAATAATCCAGCTGAAAACTGATCAATCAATTTAAAGGACAAAACTTAAAACTGTTACTGCTCTTTTAATATGCTGGTGCAGTGCAGATGTTGCTCTTTTGAAGTTTTTGCTTGTTTTCCCATTTAGGTTGCCATAGAAACCAGATTTTTAAATGGAATCTATTTTTTCTAAACAACTTTAGCAGGGTCCATCCAAGGAACATTCCTGTAAAGTTGTAAAAATTGGCCCAGTAGTTTAGTAATTTAAATGTTCATAATGGATGGCAGATGATGACGTTGGACGTCCATCTTTCACAATAGCTGAGGTGGCTAAAATAAACATACCTGTACCTTGAGTGTCTTTTGCGCCTAACGTCAGCTGGCCGATATCCGTTATGCCTGTAATTGTTCTGGGTCAGGTTCTGTAGCAACTCATTCATATCACTGTAAGACAAGAATAAACTTGATAAAACTAGAACTGCCATTGTCATGGCGCAAAAAGCCCAAGCATGCTGCTTTGTCACAGGTATTGTAAGACAAGAGGGCCAAGATGGCCCTTGATCGCTCACCTGAAAAAGATGATTGCTTAAGAAATAAAGATGCTAGAGTGTAAACTAAGTGAAATCTGACTTTTTTTATGGTGAAAAAGGCATAACTCCTAAATTAACCAGTCACTATCAGTTATAATTAAACCCAATTGCAAGTTTATGGGCATAAACATTGTCTTAAGTTTAAAAAAGATTGTTTAAAAAAATGAAGATGGTAAAGAGTAAACAATATTAACTTGCCATAAAGTTTGAAGATGTTTGCTCAAAAAATGAAGATGCAAATTGTCAAAACATTGTCATAAAGTTTGAAGATATTGCTAAAAAATGAAGATGCAGGTGTAACAAAGTGAAATCTGGCATTTTTTTATATTAAAAGGGGCATAACTCCTGACTTAATCAACTGATCTCAGTCATAATCAAACTCAATCGAGACATTATGGTCATAAGCATTGCCATAAAGTTTGAAGATGATTGCTCAAAAGATGAAGATGCTAGAGTGTAAACAAAGTGATTTAGGCATTTTTTTGAATATTAAAAGGGGCATAACTCCTGACTTAATCAACTGATCTCAGCCATAATCTAACTCAATCGAGACCTTATGGTCATAAGCATTGCCATAAAGTTTGAAGAGGATTGCTCAAAAGATGAAGATGCTAGAGTGTAAACAACTTGAATTATGAACTCCTGACTTAATGGTACGATATCAGCCATAATAGAACTTGGTCGTGATTTTATGGTTATAAACATTGATATAAATTTTGAAGATAATTGCTCATGAAATGAAGATGCTAGAGTGCAAACAATGTGAAATCTGGCTTTTTTTAATTTTAAAAGGAGCGTAACTCCTGACCTAATGTTCCGATATCAGCCATAATCGAACTTGGCCGAGATTTTATGGTTATAAACATTGTTTTAAAGTCTGAAGATAATTGCTTATAAAATGAAGATGCTAGAGTGCAAACGAAACAAATTGTGGACGACAGACGGACGACGGACATTCATCGATCCTAAAAGCTCATCCTGAGCACACGTGCTCAGGTGAGCTAAACAAGAGGCCCATGATGGCCCTAAATCGCTCACCTGAGATAAATAGGTTGACCCAAGGAACATCTGTACCAATTTATTTTAAAATCTGGCCAGCAGTTTTGAAGAAGATGATTTTTAAAGTTTTCATATTTTTTTTCTTTTTGTTGCCATGGCAACCAGAGTTCTACATGGATCAAGTTTATTTTAGCAGCTTTTGTGGAGGTTGACCCAAGGATCATCCCTGCCAAGTTTAATCTAAATCTGTCCAGTGGTTTCAGAGGAGATGTTGTTTAAAGGTTTCTCTATGTACATATAAGGCAAATAAGCCCCGCCCCTGGCGGCCATGTTTTTTTACGGATCAGAATAATTTTAGCAACTTTGGTAGAGGTTGGCCCAAGGAATATCTGTACCAATTTATTTTAAAATCTGGCCAGTAGTTTTGAAGAAGATGACTTTTAAAGTTTTCTTTTTTTCTTGTTTTTTTGTTGCCATGGCAACCAGAGTTCTACATGGATCAAGTTTATTTTAGCAACTTTTGTGAAGGTTGACCCAAGGATCATCCCTGCCAATTTGAATCAAATTCTGTCCAGTGGTTTCAGAGGAGATGTTGTTTAAAGGTTTCTCTATATACATATAAGGCAAATAAGCCCCGCCCCTGGCGGCCATGTTTTTTTACGGATCGGAATAATTTTAGCAACTTTGGTAGAGGTTGACCCAAGGAACATCTGTACCAATTTATTTTAAAATCTGGCCAGTAGTTTTGAAGAAGATGATTTTTAAAGTTTTCATTTTTTTCCCCTTTTTGTTGCCATGGCAACCAGAGTTCTACATGGATCAAGTTTATTTTAGCAACTTTTGTGAAGGTTGACCCAAGGATCATCCCTGCCAAGTTTAATCAAATTCTGTCCAGTGGTTTCAGAGGAGATGTTGTTTAAAGGTTTCTCTATATACATATAAGGCAAATAAGCCCCGCCCCTGGCGGCCATGTTTTTTTACGGATCCAAATAATTTGAACAATCTTGGTAGACACTTACCAAAGGAACATCTGTGCCAAAACATTTTGAAATTCAGTTGGTTGTTTTGGAGAAGAAGACATTTTAAGTTTTTTCTTTCCGTTGCCATGGCAACCAGAATTCCAAATGGAATTCAATTCTTTGAACAACTTTGAAAGGGGACCACCCAAGGAACATCCCTGTAAAGTTTTATCAAAATTGACCAAGCGGTTAAGGAGGAGATGTCGTTTGAAGCAAAATGTTGACGGACGACGGACGGACGACGGACGGACGGACGACGGACGGACGACGGACGGACGGACGACGGACGGACGGACGACGGACGAAGACCGGTCACAATAGCTCACCTTGAGCCTCTGGCTCAGGTGAGCTAAAAACTACTGAACATGAGGTGTGTCCGATACTGACCCCAGCAACATGATGTGAACAAACTAGGTAGATGTCCATTAGGCCATGTTACATACCAAATATCTTAACTCCAGGCTTTTTTGTCTCAAGAGGAAGATTTTAAACTTTTTTCTACATATAATTCAATACAAGCGGGCCATGATAGCCCTGAATCGCTCACTTGAGGAACATTGCCCTCAATGCCAATTATTGTATTATGAGTCATACTGAATATATAATCCATGCAGAAGTACAGCAAGATCATCTAACTTCAACACAAAAATTGTACCTGCCATCCAAACTTTGAATGAAAAAGTCTAATAGTCCATGCACCCCTGGTGCTGGGTCAATTTTGACCCCAGGGCCATGATTTGAACAAACTTGATAGAGATCCACTAGACAATGCTACACACCAAATATCTTAACTCTATGCCTTGTGGTTTCTGAGAAGAAGATTTTTAAAATTTTTTCCTATATTAGCCTTTGTTAAATCAAGTGACCCCTGGGGCAAGCCAGGGATTTACCGGACGCAGGATCCTGCGTCCATATACGCATGAATCACAGACTGTACGCACCGAAAAATAAAGTCTGCGTCCATGTGTACGCACGAATTGTCCAGAATATCTGTGCCAATTCATTATCAAATGTCTTCGTAAATCTCTTGGAATTTCCAACGCTATATTTAACTAGTTAAATTTACAAGCCAATCACTGTGCCTTTTAAAATTAGCGTCCAATCATTGAACGCTTCCGCTCACATGTCTTATCAAAGTTAAGCATGGCAAACACAAACTGACTTAAGAAGTTTATGGGGCAAAAGAAAAGATCGCGATGACGAGAAACATGAAAATTTATTGTCAACTGGTCACCCTGATTACAGTTACAATCTTCCTCAAAATCAAAACGTGAGCAGAAATTTCAGTATATGGCTTGAAAAATTTAAATGGCTACAGTTCCGTGACGAAGGCATGTACGTATTGTAATACCTGCATTTCGGCGAAAAGCTCATCAAATCCCTTTACAGAGGGTTGCATAAACTTTCAAAACTCCTTATTAATTCGTCATCAAGACACTGAGTCTACATGAACAGCTTACAAGTCTTAAAATGCGTTAAATTTGATCAAATCACTTTACAAAGTGTTGAAAATACTGTTAGTGAACTCAATGATTATGTGATTCAGTTGCAGACGGTGTATCCAGATATTTTTGTTTTCTACAAGGAATACTTGTTAAGGATGCTTGAAATGATACTGTAAGAAAACAAGAATGTCTGTTATCCACCTAGTCAAATTTTAATGTGAATTCTCAAAATTTGCACTTATTAAATTTAATAAATTTCTCAATTTTAAGGATCTGGAATACATACTTTTAGTTAAAGATAATGGCTTTGGTAAAGTAACAACACATCTGCGCAGAAAAAAAAAAGTTTTAAAATTTACTTTAACATTCCATGCCCTCAAAGTCGCAAGACTTATAACTCTTCTGGAAAATAGCTAGTGATCCTTAGCAAATTTTGAGTAGTATATTTTGGTGAGGTTAAATAGCTTGGACCCCCTGAAATTAATGATGGACCCCTGTTTTTAAGGATCCTGAGTCCAGTGGACCCCTGAAAATCAAAAGTAGTGTAAATCCCTGGCAAGCCAATTTTGACCCCAGGGTCATAATTTGAACAATCTTGGTAGAGAGTCATAAGATCATGCTACATACCAAAAATCAAAAGGCTAGGCCTTGTGGTTTCGGAGAAGAAGATTTTTCTAGTTTTTTTTCTATATTAGCCTATGTAAAATCAGGTGACCCCTTGGCAGGGCCAAATTTGACCCCAGGGCCATGATTTGAACAAACTTTGTTGTGATCTACTAAATTAAATCTTTTTTTTTTCCTATTTAGCCATGTTAAATAAGGACCCCTGGGGAGGGGCCAAATTTTGACCCCAGGGTCATGATTTGAACAATCTTGGTAGAGAGTCATAAGATCATGCTACATACCAACAAGAGGGCCATGATGGCCCTGAATCGCTCACCTGAGTACAATTGCTCTAAAGGCACTGTATAATGCTACACACTAAATATCTTAACTCTTGATCTTGTGGTTTCTGAGAAGATTTTCCTTTCTTCCTCTATATAAGCTTATGTAAAATCAAGTGATACCTGGGGCGGACCCAATTTGGACCCAAGGGCCATGATTTGAACAACTTTGGTAGAGATCCACTAGACAATGGTACAAGCCTTATTTCTAAGCTCTAGGCCATGTGGTGTCTGATAAGAAGATTTTTCTAGTTTTTCCCTATATAAGCCTTTGTAAAATAAAATGACCCCTGGAGCGAGGGCAATTTTGACCCAGAGGTCATTATTTTAACAACTTTTGTAGTAGTTCACAAGACAATTCTACATACCATATATCCAAGCTCTAAGCCTTGCAGTATTTCAGGAGATGATTTTTCTATTTTTCCTATGTAAAATCAAGGGACCCCTAGGGCAGGGCCAATTTTCACCCAAGGGCCATGATTTAAACAACTTAAGTAGAGATCCACCAGACAATACTACATACCCAATATCTTAACACCAGGCCATGTGGTTTCTGATGAGAAGATTTTTCTAGGTTTTCCCTATATAAGCCTATGTAAAATAAAGTGACCCCTGGGGCAGGACAAATTTTGACCCTAGGGCCATGATTTGAACAATCTTTGTAAAGGTTTATAAGACAATTCTACACGCTGTAGGCCTTACAGTTTTGCAGGAGAAGATTTTCTAAGATTGCATTTTAAAATCTATTTTTAGCTCCTGTGACCTACTTTTTCAACCAATCATAATAATTTGTACAATTTTGTTAGAGGACATCATAAGGATGATTCCTGTGAAATTTTGTCAAAATCCCTTCAGCGGATTAGGAGGAGATGTTGTTTAATGGAAAAAGTTGACGCAAGACGCACGGACAGATGGACGGACAACAGACGCCGGACAAAAGGCAATCATAAAAGCTCACCATGAGCACGTTGTGCTCAGGTGAGCTAATTATCTAAGCTCTAGGCCTTATGGATTCATAAAAAGGAAGATTTTTAAGATTTTCCTATATAACTCTATGTAAAACAAGTAACCCCTGGTGCGGGGTCATTTATCACCATAGGACTATGATTTGAACAATCTTGGTAATGAACCATTAGATGATGCTACATACCAAATATCTTAGCCTTAGGCCTTATGGTTTCATAGGAAAAGATTTTTAAAGTTTTTCCTATATAAGTCTATGTAAAACAAGTGACCCCCGGGGCAGGGCCAATTCTAACCCCAGGGTCATAATTTGAACAACTTTTGTAGAGATTCACTAGACAATGCTACACGCCAAATATCTTAGCTCTAAGCCTTATTATTTCATAGAAGAAGATTTTTAAAGTTTTTCACTAAACTTTTTCATAAACCTATGAAAAATAAAATGACTCCTGGGGCGGGGCCAATTTTGACCCCAGGGTCATGATCTGAACAACTTTTGTAGATGTTCATAAGACAATTCTACATACCAATTATTAAAGCTCTAGCCCTAAAGTTTTGCAGGAGAAGATTTTCTAAGATTGCATTTTAAAAATCTATTTTTAGCTCCTGTGACCTACTTATTCACCCAATCAAAATAATTTGAACAACTTTGATAGAGGTCATGATAAGGATTCCTGTAAAGTTTGGTCAAAATCCATCCAGTGGTTTAGGAGGAGAAGTTGTTTGAATGAAAAGTTGACGACGGACGCACGCACGGACGCAATGACGCACGGACGATGGACGACGGACAAAGGGCGATCACAAAAGCTCACCTTGAGCACTTTGTGCTCAGGTGAGCTAAACATCAAAAGGCTAGGCCTTGTGGTTTCGGAGAAGAAGTTTTTTTAAGTTTTTCCTATATTAGCCTATGTTAAAACACGTTGTGCTCAGGTGAGCTAAAAACAATTGACTCCTAAAGCAGGGCCAATTTTGACCCATAGGCCATGATTTGAACAAACTTGGTAGAAGTCTACTAGGCCATGTTAAACACCAAATATCTAAAACTCTAGGCCTTGTGGTTTCTGATAAGAAGATTTTTCTAGTTTTTCCTAAATAATTCTATGTAAAATTCAAGTGACTGCTGGGACAGGGCCAATTATGACCCCAGGGCCATGATTTGAACAAACTTGGTAGAACTTCACTAGGCCATATTACACACAAAACATCTTAACTCTAGGCCTTGTGGTTTCTGACAAGAAGATTTTTCTAGTTTTTCTTTTATAAGTCTATGTAAAATTGACCCCTGGGGCAGGGCCAATTTCGACCCCAGGGTCATGGTCTGAACAAACTTGGAAAAGGTTTATAAGACAATGTCACACACCAATTATTAAACTCTAGGCCTTTCGGTTTCAGAGAAGATTTTTAAAGATTTCATTTTAAAAATCTATTTTTAGAACCTGTGACCCAGATATGCAACAGACCAGAACAATTTGAACAATTTTGGTAGAGCTTCATGCAAAGAACATTCCAGGCAATTTTCGTCAAATTTGGCCAAGTGGTTTAAGAGGAGATGTTGTTTGAAGAAAATTGTTGACACAGGACTGATGCACGCATGCACAAATGTCAGACACCAGACAAAAGGCAATCACATTAGCTCACTATGAGCATGTTGTGCTCAGGTGAGCTAATAAAATCAAGTGACCTCTTAGGTAGGTCAATTCTAACCATAGGGCCATGATTTCAACAAACTTGGTAGAGGTCTACTAGACCATGTTACACACCAAATATCTTAACCCTAGGCCTTGTGGTTTCTGACAAGAATATTTTTTTTAATTATCATGTTAGCCTATATAAAATCAAGTGACCCCTGGGGCAGGGCCAATTTTGACCACAGAGCCATGTCTTGCACAAACTTAAACAAGGGTCAGGACTGCAACAAAATACGCCCATCACAGTATGGGGACTCTCAGAAATAGCTCAGAGAAACAAGCTATTGTCTCCTAAATCCCATTAGTTAATGAATGTTACTTATTAAAACAATCATGTTGAAACATTTCCATTAATTTGAAGGAAAATGTCTCTTTTGACTTATTCAAGTGTTCAAGGGCCATAACTTCTAAGTCATTCACGCGATAATGCTGGATATCGAACTCATCCGAGATTTTATGGCCATGCACATGTGTGGAAAGTTTGAAAAGGATTGGACTAACGGTATTGAAGTTAGAGCCCGGACAATCACAATTTCAAGTATTTTGTGTACGTCAAGGGCCATAACTTGCTGGATATCAAACTCATCCGAGATATTATGGCCATGCACATGTGTGGAAAGTTTGAGATGGATTGGGCAAACGGTATTGAAGTTAGAGCCCAGACAACAAATGTTCCCCGCCCGCCCGCCCACTGTGAGTGTTCACATAATACGCCCCATCTTAAGATGGGTGTATAAAAAGGTCTACTAGGCCATATTACACACCAAATATCTAAATTCTAGGCCTTGTGGTTTCTGCAAAATCAACCGATCCCTAGGGCTGGGCCAATTTTGACCCCAGGGTCATAATTTGAACAAACTTGGTAGAGGTCCACTAGGCAATGTTTAAGCTCTAGGCCTTGCAGTTTTGGAGGAAAAGAATCTTAAAGATTTAACTTTTAAAATCGTTTTAGCTCCTGTGACCCAGATATGCAATGACTTGGAACCACTTGAACAACTTTGGTAGAGCTTCATGTAAGGAACTTTACAGGCAAGTTTCATCAAATTTGGCCAAGTTCTTTCTGAGGAGATGTCGTTTAAAACAATTGTTGATGATGGACAACTGATGAACAACGGACAGCCATTGATCCTAAAAGCACACTAGGTGAGCTAAAAAGCTTAAATGCAAACCTGAGGTATGACAGACTCACTCACAGAATGTATGTAAGCAGGGCACAAAAATGTTAATAATGTTGCTGTGCTGAAGTTTACTATAACTGTGTCAAGTGTTTATTATAAAGCAATGTCAAGCTAATCACAGAAGATCCTGAGTGCAAAGAGATAACCAACAGAATGATCATCCAGCTGGAAAGCTTCCCCACATGATAACTGCCAACAGTGGTTAACAAAATGTGAATTAAGATCCTACCTGTAAGCTATATCAAATGACCATGTCGGTTTGTTTGTGTGGGTGGGTCGATCCTCCTTCCTGTAGGGATGGTACTGCCGGGCCTGACGTCTATCAAGGCGGTACTTGTCACTCGGAACTACATCACCAGCAAGCTAAGTATCATATATTTTCAGCGTTATTATAAATTGTTTCAATGCTCAGCACTGCTGTATCAATATGTAACAAAAAAACTAAAAACAAACAAGAGGGTCATAATGGCCCTAAATCGCTCACCTGAATTAACTGCTAGAGAGAAAATGGAAAAAAAATTACACATAATAATTTATATAGTGTTTAAATTTTATTAATTTTTAGTTCTTGTGGCCATCTTGGTAGGCAGACCTAAACAATTTTAGCTTTTTTTTTCTCAGTACCACCTAAGGATCATTCCAGTAAAGTTTCATCAAACTCTGCTCAGCCGTTAAGAAGAAGTTATTTTTAACTCTGGTGGGGAAGACTTAAGCTTTTAGTAAAAAAATTTCACCAAAATCTGCTCAACGGTTTAGGAGGAGATGTTGTTTAAAGATTGTTCTATTTTTAGCTCTGGCAGCCATCTTGGTTGGCGGATCAGAACAATTTTAACTATTTTTGCTTAGTACCACCTAATGATCATTCCTGTAAAATTTCATCAAATTCTGCTTAGCAGTTTAGGAGGAGATGTCGTTTAAAGCAAAAGCTGACTACGCACGACAGATGCTGAACAAAGACTGAACACAATCCTCACCTGAGCACGAAGATCTAAAAAAAACAGTTTACACTCTAAATATCTAAACTCCTAGCCTTGTGGTTTCTGACAAGAAGATTTTTCTAGATGTTCCTATATAAGCCATTTGTTATAAAGTGACCCCAGTTGCAGGGCCAATTTTGAGCCCAAGGTCTTGATTTGAACAAATTTGGTAGAGTTTCACTAGACAATGCTACACACTAAATCTCTAAGCTCTAGACCCTGCAAATGTACAGAAAAAAGATTTTCAAAGATTGCATTTCAAAATCTATTTTTAGCTCCTGTGAAGTTGGGTAAAAATCCATTCAGCAGTTTAGGAGATGTTGATGATGGACACACACATACATGACGAATGCCAGAGAAAGGCCTACCCTAATAACTCACCATGAGCTCGTTGTGCTCAGGTGAGCTAACAAGAGCACCGCATGCCGGTGCTTAACGCTCATCTGTTTTTGCAAATGTTACATATTTTTGTTAAACATTTAAACAAAAGGGCCATGATGGCCCTGAATCGCTCACCTGAGTACCATTGCTTCAACTGATGTCAAGGTTTTTAAACAGACAAGGATTCTGATATAACTTAATCTAAAACATTTTACCCCTGACAATACTACACACCAAATATCTAAGCAATGGGACATATGGTTTCAGAGAAGACTTGGGCGCAGGGTCATTTATCACCGTAGGGCCAAGACTTTGAAAATCTTTGTAATGAACCATTAGATGCTACTACATACCAAAAATCTTAGCTCTAGGCCTTATTGATTCATAGAAGAAGATTTTTTAAGATTTTCCTATTTAACTCTATGTAAAACAAGTGACCCCTGGTGTGGGGTCATTTATCACCATAGGGCTATGATTTGTACAATCTTGGTAGTGGCCCATAAGATGATGCTACATACCAAATATCTAAGCTCTAGGCCTTATGGATTCATAGAAGAAGATTTTTTAAGATTTTCCTATATAACTCTGTGTAAAACAAGTGACCCCTGGTGGGGGGTCATTTATCACCATAGGGCTATGATTTGTACAATCTTGGTAGTGGCCCATAAGATGCTACTACATACCAAAAATCTTAGCTCTAGGCCTTATTGATTCATAGAAGAAGATTTTTTAAGATTTTCCTATTTAACTCTATGTAAAACAAGTGACCCCTGGTGTGGGGTCATTTATCACCATAGGGCTATGATTTGTACAATCTTGGTAGTGGCCCATAAGATGATGCTACATACTAAATATCTAAGCTCTAGGCCTTATGGATTCATAGAAGAAGATTTTTTAAGATTTTCCTATTAACTCTATGTAAAACAAGTGACCCCTGGTGTGGGGTCATTTATCACCATAGGGCTATGATTTGTACAATCTTGGTAGTGGCCCATAAGATGATGCTTCATACCAAATATCTAAGCTCTAGGCCTTATGCATTCATGGAAGAAGATTTTTTAAGATTTTCCTATATAACTCTGTGTAAAACAAGTGACCCCTGGTGCGGGGTCATTTATCACCATAGGGCTATGATTTGTACAATCTTGGTAGTGGCCCATAAGATGATGCTACATACCAAATATCTAAGCTCTAGGCCTTATGCATTCATGGAAGAAGATTTTTTAAGATTTTCCTATATAACTCTGTGTAAAACAAGTGACCCCTGGTGCGGGGTCATTTATCACCATAGGGCTATGATTTGTACAATCTTGGTAGTGGCCCATAAGATGATGCTTCATACCAAATATCTAAGCTCTAGGCCTTATGCATTCATGGAAGAAGATTTTTTAAGATTTTCCTATATAACTCTATGTAAAACAAGTGACCCCTGGTGCGGGGTCATTTATCACCATAGGGCTATGATTTGTACATCTTGGTAGTGGCCCATAAGATGATGCTACATACCAAATATCTAAGCTCTAGGCCTTATGGATTTTGAAGAAGATTTTTTAAGATTTTTCTATATAACTCTATGTAAAACAAGTGACCCCTGGTGCGGGGTCATTTATCACCATAGGGCTATGATTTGTACAATCTTGGTAGTGGCCCATAAGATGATGCTACATACCAAAAATCAAAAGGCTGGCCTTGTGGTTTCGGAGAAGAAGATTTTTTCAAGTTTTTCCTATATTAGCCGGGGGGGGCCTTTTCCCCGGGAATTTTTAAATCCTGGAACATAAGATCATGCTAATCCAAAAATCAAAAGGGGCCTTTTTAAAAATTTTTTAAATTTTCATTTTTAAAATCTATTTTTAGCTCCTTTGACCTAATTATGCGATGGACCAGAACCATTTATACAACTTTAGTAGAGCTTCATCCAAGGAACATTCCTGCAAAATATTTTTCAAATTGGCCAAGCCGTTTAGGAGGAGATGTTGTTTGAAGCAATTGTTGACGCCGGACGCACAGACGCACGGACGGACGCACGGACAACGGACGCCGGACGCCGGACAAAAGGCAATCAGAAAAGCTCACCTTGAGCACGTTGTGCTCATGTGAGCTAAAAATCAAAAGGCTAGGCCTTGTGGTTTCGGAGAAGAAGATTTTTTCAAGTTTTTCCTATATTAGCCTATGTGAAATCAAGTGACCCCTGGGGCGGGGCCAATTTTGACCCCAGGGTCATAATTTTTACAATCCTGGTAGACAGTCATAAGATCATGCTACATACCAAAAATCAAAAGGCTAGGCCTTGTGGTTTCAGAGAAGAAGATTTTTTAAATTTTCATTTTTAAAATCTATTTTTAGCTCCTGTGACCTAATTATGCGATGGACCAGAACCATTTATACAACTTTAGTAGAGCTTCATCCAAGGAACATTCCTGCAAAATATTTTTCAAATTGGCCAAGCCGTTTAGGAGGAGATGTTGTTTGAAGCAATTGTTGACGCACGGACGCACGCACGCACGGACGACGGACAAAAGGTGATCAGAAAAGCTCACCTTGAGCACGTTGTGCTCATGTGAGCTAAAAAGTTGACCTTGAAAATCACAACTAAAATTGTAAGCCTTTAAATGCAAAGTTGAAGTACCATACCCTTTAAATTTGACCTTTGACCTTGAAGGATGACCTTGACCTATGCATGGAATAAAAATGTATACAACACAAAGATGTAAAATATGTTTTCGATAATCAACACAAAACTGCAAATTTTGAAGACATTTTAAAAAAAAAAAAAAAAAAAAAAAATGTTTTATTTATCTGCCTAAAGATCAAGACCAAAATATCACCTGAAACCAAATTTTTAAAAAAAAAAAAAAAATTGAAAAATGACAAAGAAATATCTATTATAAAACTTGTCCAAAGTTATGGTAAAATAAGGTCAAAGGTCAAGGTCGATAGATAAAATATTGAAAAACCATTGTCATGAATATGCATACCAAATATAAAAGATGTGTGTCAAATAGTAAAAAGTTATGGCCAACGTTGAAGCATTTTGTTACACATTTCAAAAATAGGTCAACATTCAAAGGTCAAAATCCAACAGTAAACATTGCTGGAAAGGTCTTCCCACAAGGAATTTACATGTGAAATATCAGTGCCCTGTTGGTAATGGTCCTGAAATGACAGGCATTTTAAGGTTTTCAGAAGTTACAGCAAAAATAGGTCAAAGGTCAAGGTCGATAGATGAAATGTTGAGGTATATCTGAATAGCACTTGCAAAGATGAATATGCGTACCAAAAATAAAAGTTGTATGTCAAATAGTAAAGAAGTTACGGCCAACGTTTAAAGTTTTTTTTGTTAAACATTTCAAATATAGGGCAAAGTTCATAAGTCAAGGTCAAAAGTCCAAAAGTGTAACATTGGTGGAAAGGTCTTGCCACAAGGAATTCATATGTGAAATATCAGTGCCCTGTTGGTAATGGCTGAAATAACAGGCATTTTAAAGTTTTCAAAAAATACAGCAAAAATAGGTAAAGGTCAATAGTTGAAAAATTTGCATATGTCTGGATAGGCCTTGTCCAGATGAATATGCATACCAAAAATGAAAGTTGTATATGGAATAGTAGAGAAGTTATGGCCAACGTTAAGATTTCAGACGACGCCTTACGACGACAACGCAGACGCTGGAGCTATGACAATAGCTCTTTTCTTTTTTCTTCAAAAAACAGACAAGCTAATAAAGTTGCAACATGCCCTGTATGAATGTTAGAATTTGAGAGACACAGATTTTTGGGGAACAAACTGAGCTTCTATACAATATATATAAGATCCAATGTGCTTGATCCAACACAAATGACATCCAGATATTTCAAACAAACTGTTAACTTTGATTGGAAATCGCTGGATAAATCTAACAGAGCCCCTCACTGCATGGGTTTGAATCCCTGCAGGGTCATTCGGATTTTCATGTGAGGAAGCCTTCCAGCTGGCTTGCGGTAGGTCAGTGGTTCTACCCAGATGCCTCCGTGCATTCAGGGTCTTCCTCCACCTGCAATTAGCTAGACGTAGCTATATGACTGAAATACTGTCAAAGCAATGGTAAACTCAAATAGTCAAGTCAAATCTAACAGACTGTTTGACAATTCAACGAGCTGTTGAATACAACACCTTGTTGGATAAACACTTTTTCAAATTCCTTGAATTTTCTCAACTTGCGAATTTGTAATAGAAAATTGTTGAAGATGGTGATGTAGATAAGTACAACTAAATGAATGTTAACTATTCAGTCAGGAGATTAACAACAGGGCCCTGGAATTGCTCACCGGAGAACTAGGTTTAGTAGGTAGAAAGAATATGACATGATATTATGGAAAATCTTGGAACTTTTTGATGAGATGATTTTTCAAATTTATACTGTATACATATATGGTAAATGGGCTCAACCTCTGGAAACAATGCTTTTCAATGGATCAAAATAATGTTTACAAACTTGGTAGAAAGTAACTTAAAAAGCATCTGTGCCAAATTACATTGAAATACAGCAAGTACTTTAAAAAAGAAGATTTTTCAAATTTGTACTATATACATAATTATATTATTAGAAAAATGGGTTCCACCCATGTTTTACAATGGATCAAAATCATTTTAACAACATCAATAGAGAGTGACTTAAGAAACATCTGTGTCAAATTACTTTGAAATTTAGCCAGTACTTTTGGACAAGAAGATTTTTCAAAATTGTACTATATGCGTGTAAGGAAAATGGGCTCTGCCCCCTGGCATCCATGTTTTTTTACTGATCCAAAATCTTTTAACATTCTTGGTAGAAAGTGCGCCAAGAAACATTTGTGCCAAAATACTTTGAAAGTCAGTACTTTTGGACAAGATGATTTTGAATGTTCACATTTTTTCCCTTTTATTTGCCATGGCAACCAGATTTCTGTATGGAATTTAATTCTTTGAACAACTTTCAGAGAGGACCACTTAAGGAACTCTCCTATCAAGTTAATAAAATTGACCTAGTAGCTTACGTGGAGATGTCATTTTAAGTAACATGCAGACACCGGATGTTCATAGGTAAAAAAACTAACATCATAAAATTCCGCATGTAAAAAATGCAAGCGGGCCATATGGCCCTAGATTGCTCACCAGAGTATGTCATTTACAGAGAAAATGTACATCTTATTTAAAATGATTCAAGTCATTTCCACATGCAGGGGTGTAAAATTTTCTTTTAGGTCATTCGTCCTGTAGGACGAGTAGGTGAAAAATCTTACTCGTCCTTAAACAAGGTTAGCTCGTCCTAAAATGATTTTAATTTTTGCTTCCCATAAACTTGTAAAGCTTTTGATATTTTGCGGAAACACCGCAAAACAATTTTCTTTTTTTTTCGTCAACCACGGCATGCCAGAAAACCAATGATCTGGGGCTTTTCTTGTGCGTTTCAGTTTATCGTAAGCGCTTTGGTGCTTACTATGTTTTAACTCTCGCTTTTTTTGTATTTTCGTCATCTCTATCGCCCAGAAGCATCTTCATTGACAATTGTTCCAACATTTTGAACATATTTGCTGTCCCTGACTGTGCTGCAGTCCCAGACTGTGCCGCAAACAAAAACAAAAAAATACGTATTGAAAAAACATCATAGAATATTGTGAACCACTCTGCGCTAGACCTTATGGATCTTTCTAAAAAAATGAGCGTCCATATGGTGATATTTTGTCAAAATTAGCTCCCCTGATCAAGTAAAGTGTTTTATGATCTTGATTATTCATCGTAACAATATGAAATTCATTTTTTACTGAAACATTTCTTTCTTGGCCGCGAAAAGTGTTCGGGGAAATTATGCTCGTCCGACCCAGAAATTCACTCGTAAATACGAGCGGACGAGTGGATTTTTACAGCCCTGCACATGTAAAAAATACATGAGGGCCATATGGCCCTAGATTGCTCACCTGAGTATGTCATTTACAGAGAAAATGTACATCTTATTTAAAATGATTCAAGTCATTTGATTTTACTCTTTTTTTTTCGGCAGCAACCAGATTCAAGTTTCAGATCAAACCCACTAGGTCTCTCTCATTTTATAAGGGATCAGCTTTATATTTGCAATTAAGGTAGACATTCATGAGGTGACCATTTGTGCTAAATGAAATCAAATTCTGACTATTGGTTTAACAGAAGTAGAATTTTCACCTTTTTCAGCCGCCCAGAAATACACTCTTTTGTCTTTTCATTAAGCTGGTCAGATCTGGAAGAGCCAGACCCTCTCCCAGATTGTCTCTCATCACGACTCGATTGGCTGGTACCCGAGTCCCGACGGTCCCTTGATCTACTCCTCTCATGTCTGCAGGATAGCAGGTAAGAATAACACAAATTATTCCTTTAAAGTGAAATAAGAAACAAGAGGGCTATGGTGGCCCTATATCGCTCACCTGCGTTCCACCGCTCTAAAGGCAACCTTAAGTATTATGGACCATAATTTCCATACAAGGCATAATTATCATTGGTTTATTATCATTATATATACAACTGATCAAGATTGCTTTATAAGTGTGGATGCTAGAATGTAAACAAAGTTAAATATGACATTTTTTATACTTCAAGGGCCATAACTGGAGATAATAGTCCAATATCAAGTCAGTCTTGGCAAGATAATAGCCATAAATATTACTATCTTGGTAGAGGAAAATCTGTCCAGTAGTTTTGGAGCAGAAGTATTTTAAAGTTTTCATTCATCCCACCACCCCCAATGCTACTATGTTTTTTTGTTGTTGTTTTTTTTAATGGACCATAATAATTTTAGCAATCTTGGTAGACGGTTACCCAAGGAACATCTGTACTAAGACATTGAAAACTGACTAGTAGTTTTGAAGGATATGATTTTTAAAGTTTTCAATTTTTTTCTTTCTATTGCCATGGCAACACGTTCAACATGGATCAAGTTTATTTTAGAAACTTTTGTAAAGGTTCACCCAAGGATCATCACTGCCAGGTTTAATCAAATTCTGTCCAATGGTTTCAGAAGAGGTATCATTTAAAGCAAATTGTTGAAGACCCATGACAGACGACAATGGACAATGGACTTTGTGCTCAGTTGAGCTAAAAACTGTTGACAATGGATGATACACAATGCACAACTGACAAAGAGTGATCAAAATAGCTCACTTTGAGCATGCCATGCTCTGGTGAGCTAAATTGCTTGATGGAAGAAGGATAGAGAGACAATGCCAAAACATGTTCCACTCCCAAACTTAAGTTTGGAGGGGGAATAATATATAATTCTCTCTAATGTTACCTTTCTTGTCTGGAAACAGAGCTTCTCTCAATCTTTAATTTCTTTTCCTGAGTTTCTTCCCTTCTTTCTTTTATATTCTGCACATTATCTTTATCTTTTTTTACATTAGGCGATTCTTTGCAAAGCTCAACAGTAATCTTCCTGACTGGTTTATTACTTGAAATTTTCTCAGGTTTCTTTTCATTCTGGTTTGCTCTTTCATTCTGTCCCATTTCTACATTTTCCTGAATCACATTCAGATATTCCCCTTCTGTATTTAATGGTTCTGAAAAAGAAGCTGTAGAATCACCTAGCTGATTGGTTTTCTTAAGTCTTACAAGACCATCAAGTGATGTAGTATTTGTTTCTGATTTCTGAGTGTGAACTTCATCTTTAACTTTTGCTTTACTTAAAGTCTGTGATGTCAACATCACTGTTTTATCTAATGGTATGTGAGCATTGTCTTTTGTCTGAGTTTTCTTCAATGTCTGATCCCTTTTTTTGATCCAGTGATCAATGACAAATTTTCACTCAATGGCAAACTAACAGTCAGAGCTGAATTTACAAAAACCTTGTCAATTTTTGTTGTTGTTTCATCTAATGTAACTGATACTTCTGCAGTAGAACTTTCAGATGATATAGTTGCATTTGAAATGGTAGTAGTTGCATATGCCATTGTTTCAATAACTGTCTTTTTGATTGTTTCATTTAAACTTTTACATGGATTTTGATCACAAATATTAGTGAAACTTTTTTTACATTCAACACCTGTCAATTGCACCATCAATTCAGATGATACAGATTCTGCTGCAAGAATTCCATTCTCACTAGATAACTTAGAAATGTCTTGAATATTTTGTTCCAAATTGGCCACAACAGATAAATCACCAATATCAATGCATGTTTCATCAGCATCTTCAGTATCTTTTCTCCCTGATTTTAGAGCATCTCCAACTGTTGACACAGATTCATCTTTTGTTATATTTCTTATATTTAAAGCTTCAGACACTAAATATTCTGCAGAAACTTCAGCATTACTTAAGTCACTGTCATTGGAACTGTCAAGATCTATCGCTTTCATTTCAGGGATAACTAATCTCAAAACACCATCTTTCCTTCCACCTTTAACTTTAGGAACTTCTGACTTACAACTGCTTATTCGCTGTTCATCTACTCTTTCATTAGACTTTGATGTAACTTCTAGATTTTCAACAGGAACAATCAGTTTGCCATTCACTTCTTTGAGAGGTTCAACAACAGGTAGTTTTTTCCAATTCATATCAACGATTTTCACAGATATTTTGGTCTTATTATCTAAAACTCTACTGAAAGTTGCTTGCTCAGGAAAATGAATAGCTTGGACCATACTTTGCAATACCTTGGCTTCTGGATTCACAGCTGCAATTACCTGATTATTACTGAAAGATAAAATAAAACAAGACTTCAATCATTACAGATATTCAACATATTTAAATAAAACTGGAAAATAAAAAGGAATACGTTATATGATGCTAAACTTGATTGTCAGCTTTTGCTGATGGCAGACTACCAGTGATTTCCAACCCTGTCATACCGTGACAATTTTTTGTAATAACCTCGAATGCTGAATGTAGTGCTAAATAATCAATTGCCTATATTCTGAGGTCATAAAATAACTTTGTCACTCAAAGGCTTTACAAATCTTTCTCGAGCTTAACTTACCAATATCTTTGTGCAAGAAACAGGAAAAGTTATGCTCCCCAAACTGTGCTAGTGCAATGTATATGAATATTTGTTACATTAAGTCAGAGTGAGTATGTTATTATACATGAAATGAAAAATCCAGGACAAAATAATTCCCGTAATTTACCTAATTTTATACTATTAATGTATTGTCATAAAATTGTATAGATGGTTTTTTATTAAGGAAAAGTACCATACCACTACATTTCTTAATTTTGTAAGGCCTTTAATTCTTGATTATTAGGTTTATGGACCACGAAATTCAATCAGTGTTGTAGGACTAAGGAGAGAAAAAATTCAGGTCTGTTTATTACATTTTGGATAAAGAATAATGAACTAATAACAAAAAGTAAGTATGAAGGAGGAAGAATAAAATCAAAGAAACATGTTAAATGACGTGAAAACAGGTTCTCAAGTGTTGCCCAAGGCAAGCAAAACTATTTTTAGTAACAGTGACCTTCACCTTGATCCCTTTTTAATTGAAAGTCATCTAGATTTTCCTCTTCTCTTGTATCTATCTCCAAAATATGATCATCATACCTCATTCATGAAAAACCTTATTTTAAATAACAGAGACCTTGACCATAACCCTATCATACTGAAAATCAATCCCAATCTTCCTATTACCAAAAGGTAACTACCTACCAAGTATGAAAACTGTATCATTGCACTTTTCTCCCATGAGGTCTATTTACCTATGAGGTTTCAGGTTTATCTAATCTAAGGTCTTATAATCTATCAGTTCTGGTTTGGAAAAAAATAAGAATGAAATTTACCAAACGACAATAAATCCAAAACCAGGAAGTAAGTAGTGATTCTTGTACTCTTCAATTTTCCTCAACAATATCTATCCGTGAAATTTTATGATCTTATACTTAATCAATTAGTAACATACAGTACAATGCCGCTATATTGCGGACTGCTATTTCGCATTGACCAATATATCGTGGTTATTCTTAGACCCCAAAAATATATCGCGTCATTTGCATAGGCTTACCGCGAAACTAATCTATCTCCTTCTATGTCTATATGTATTTAAAAGAGTTTTGCGGTCAGTATTTAACATGCCAGTGCACTGACACGCAGAAGTGATAATTAAACACCCCAGGTGGTAAGCTATTGTGTTTGGGGGCAATTGATGATTACGCAATCAAGTGTTAATGATCGGCAACAATGCAGGTTTGTTGGTATAGTTATCCAACCACAGAAATCAGCATTTAAGGGTATGGACATTCAATACCAAGCAGATACTTGATAAAATACACAAACATTGTCTAAAATCCACTGCATAAACCTTAATAATGGTATTTTTGTTTATTATGCTAGCATGCATAATTTTACCATGGATTAAAAAGTCCCGGAAAATAGCCAATCTTTTTCA
>CM037786.1:29213655-29243865 GCA_021229015.1 Solen grandis
GTGATCACAAAAGCTCACCCTGAGCTTTGCTCAGGTGAGCTAAAAACATCAAACGCAAAGGTAAACCTGAAGAAAAACAATCCATTTCAGCATGTTCATCCAACCATTAAATATAGGTCACAGCATGAATTCGCATACATATTAAATAGATCATATCAAGCAGTACATGTGTACCTAGTTTCATCAAGATGTGAAGTAATCTTCATAGAAATAAACCTTAAACGCAAAGGTCAACCTGAGGTTTGACGGATGGACGGACAGACGCACAGACCGCAATCTATTTGCCCCCCAACAGAGTTGGCAGGACATAATAATACCTTAAGGGGTTCAGTGAAAAAGTGAGGTGGTACAGAACAAGAGCTGCCAGAGGACAGCACGCTCGACTATTCAAAATGCTTGTTGGTAAATCAAATGAAATCTATTTCAATTCTTGCCCTTTACATACCTTGTAATAATAATAGTCAAAAATGATATACCTTGATAGTCTGATACCCCTTAATATTTTATGAAGTCTAAAATCAATCCCATGCCTAGATACTGAGACATAAGCATAATAACACTGTGCATGCAAAACTTAAACCAAAAATCCAAGCAAGAAAAGGGCCATAATTTGCATAAAATTCAGTCCAAGTTATCCTCTTTGGTTTTTTGATGCCCCTGAAGACACTCCCTAACTTTCTAGTCAATTCCACAAGCAATTTCTGAGATATAAGCTGGATAGTAGTTTAAATGCAAAAATTCAACCGAAATTCTAAGTTAAAAGGGGGCCATAATTTTTAATATATTCCATCAAGTGTTATCTTCCTTTATAGTATGATATCCCTAAACATATTAAAGATGTTTCAAATCAATCCTATGCCTAGATACTGAGAAAGTAGCATAAAAGTACCTTGCATGTAAAACTTTAACCAAAATTTCAGAGTTAAAAAAGGGCCATATAACTTGCAATATATTCCATCAAAAGTTATCTACTTTGATAGTATGATACCCCTAAATGTATTAAAGATGTTTCAAATCAATTGCATGCCTGGATACTGGGATATTAACATGAAAGTACCTTGCATGCAAAACTTGAACCAAAATTTCTACTCGGGGTCTTCCTCCACCTGTAATTAGCTGGACATCGCTATATGATACTATTGCAGCGACGGTAAACCCAATACAACAACAACAACAATACTTTAACCAAAATTTCTAAGTTAAAAAGGGGCCATAATTTGTAATATATTCCATCTACCTTGGTTGTCTGATGTCCCTTAACATATTCATAAACTTTCAAGTCAATACCATGAATGGTTATTGAGATATAAGGCTGACAGAAGCTTCCATGCAAAACTTTAACCAAATTTTATATTGCATGCAAAACTTTAACCAAAATTTCTAATTTAAAAAGGGGCCATAATTCTTATTAAATTCAGTCAAGAGTTATCTACCTTGGTTGTCTGATGCCCCTAAACATATTCATAAACTTTCAAGTCAATACCATAAATGGTTATTGAGATTTAAGGTTGATAGTAATTTGCATGCAAAACTTTAACCAAAAGCTGCAATGCCGACGCCGATGCCGACACCAGGGCAATTACAATAGCTCACATATTCTTCGAATAGTTGAGCTAAAAATGAACCAAGATTCTAAGTCAAAAAAGGGCCGTAATTTGGTCAAAATCCATGACAGAGTTATTCCTTCTTGCTTACAGGTTCAGGTGTTAGTCATATACAAGTATTTGAAGTTTCAAAACAATACCTTTGGGGGTTCAGTGAAAAAAAGAGGAAGTACGGAAAACTTAACCAAGATTCTAAGTCGAAAAAGGGCCATTATTTGGTCAAAATCCATGACAGAGTTATCCCCTCTTCCCTACAGGTTGGGGTGGTGGTCATATACAAATATTCCAAGTATCAAAACAATATCTTAAGGGGTTCAGTAATTAAGTAAGGTAGTAAAATATCTTAACCTCTACGGCGACACTGGGCCGACGCTCGGGTGAGTATAATAGCTCACCCTATTCTTAGAGTAGTGGAGCTAACAAGAGGGCCATAGATGCCCTGAAATGCTAACCTAAGTAAAGGGTTACCCAAGGAATATCTGTACTAAAATATTATGAAATCTGCCCAGTAGTTTTGAAGAAGATGATTTTTATTTTAGCAACTTAATTGAAAGTTTACCTAAGGATCATCCCTGCCAAATTTAATCAAATTCTGTCCAACAGTTTCAGAGAAGATGTTGTTTAAAGTTTTCTCTATATACATATAAGACAAATTAGCCCTGCCCCTGGTGGCCATGTTTTTTAACGGATCAGAACAATCTTAGCAATCTTGGTAGAAGGGTACTTAAGTAACACCTGTACTAAAACATTTTGAAATATGGCCAGTAGTTTTGAAGGAGATGATTTTTAAAGTTTTCCTAATTATTTTCTTTTCATTGCCATGGCAACCAGAGTTCTACATGGATCCAGTTTATTTTAGCAACTTTTGTGAAGGTTCACCCAAGGAACAAGCTTGCCAAGTTATGGTTCTTGATCACTGCACTCCCCCTCAATGAGATCTATCCACATATGAAGTTTCATCTTGATGCCTTTTATACTTTTTGAGTTACGGCCCGGACAAAAATTAAGTATGAAAATTTACAATGGGCAATAACTCCAAAATTAAGCGACAGAGAGTTATGGTTCTTGGTCACTGCACGCCCCCTCAATGAGATCTATCTACATATGAAGTTTCATCTTGATATCTTTTATATTTTTTGAGTTATGGCCCGGACAAAAATTAAGTATGAAAATTTACAAAGGGCAATAACTCCAAAATTATGCGACAGAGAGTTATGGTTGAGCTGAATCATTTCGCTGTGTGGGGGGTATAAATATTGATTATCTCCCTTACAAATCTAACATGAGGGCCATGATGGCCCTAATTTTGCTTTTTTTAATTTTATCAAATTCTGTCCAGCAGTTTCAGAGGAGAGGTAATTTTAAGTTTTCAATACATACATACAGTGGTGCTAACGTATCAGTTGTCAAAAAATACGATTTGAATACGATAGAAATGCGGACGATATACGATATGCGATATACGATCTGCGATATGCGATGTGCGATAGCAGGTCTGATTTACCTTTACGATTCGTTACGATGCGATGCGATGCATTCTTTGTCTGATACCATACGATATACGATTTACGATCTGCGATATACGTTGTGCGATATACGATACAGGATAAGCACGGTATAAATGGCATTTTTTACAACTGTATACAACTAGATTTTACAATAAGTTCAAAAATATGAAATAGCAACTAAGCTTTTAACAATATTTATCACAAGCCGTGTTTTCATCTGAAATAAACAGCGGAAATAAACAAAACGGGAAACAGGAAATGGGGACAAACTAAATTGCGGTTCCTCTAGAAATGTTACGGACTCTGTTGTCTCCGTCAATAACAACCTAAGCACGTGTAATGAAAAACTGATTTTTTTCCTAATGAGGACTCAAAAAAATGTATTAATTATGCTTTGTTATTATGTGTTTTGATATTAATCACATTAAAAAAAACAAAAAAAAACAAATGATACCAGTAATCATCTAATATCTAGTACGCTGTCATTTGTGCTAATTAAAACAATATCTTCGGGCATTTTTCAAACTTTGCATTTAACCCATCAAACATAAATGTTTATATAATTTATTGGATGTATCAAATATCAAAAGAACGCGAGTGAGTGTGGGAGAATAGCACCGTATCTATTTTCTTATTAGAATATTCGTATATATTACAAGTAGGTAACTGTCATAGGTATAGATTTAATATAAATATGTTTTCATATACTTTAACCAGAAGCTCGGAAAATCCGCTATTGTTTTAAAAAGCCCTAAGCCCGAAGATTTGTTGTTGGAAATTGACCTTGGTAATTAAACAATTAAATACATGTACATTAACATGGGTCGAAAAGCTATCTTTGTCGAAAAGATGGCATGAGTGAAGAGGCCGCCGTTTAACCGGATATTCGTGAGAAATGTCATACGCCGCCATGCGTATACAGTTTAATATTTTTTGTTTCGTTAATCGAGTACAAGAATAAAATAGTTGCCAAATCGGTTATATCTCATTTTGACTACACCCAGTTCATCTACTGTATAAAGTTATTTCACACCTTTCCAGACATGTTTCCAGATTGTCTAACACATGCATTGCTACATGTAAAGGATATATAACTAATTGTCTCTTATTAAGTAGGGAAATATCATCATGTGTTGGGCTTTCAATATTTTGTAATGGTATCCATGTTTTTGACCAAGTATTATTGTAAAATTATTTAAATGTAAAGTATTTAATATTTTATTAAATATTTATGATATCACATTTATATTGTGTGCATATGTATCATCCCCGCACTAATTCACTGTGTCTTCCGCATAAATATGCATTCATCTCTCCTCCTCTCTCTCTCTCTCTCATCCTATATTTTGAGCTAATGGTCATTAATGTTATCATGTATTGGTTTTGTGACACATTTTAATTTGCAGAGATTTTGATTTGTAGACACAATGGGTATCAATCGGAAGAACAAATTAAAAAAAAAAGTCTATTTAAAATCTGTGTATTTTACTTGCCGTTTTAACAATCAAAATATTTTAAAGAATACCCTATGATTCGCTCATTTGTGATATAAAAATAAGTCCATAAGTCACACACCTGTGTGCCCGCACACTCCCTTACAAATGTATTTTTGATACATGTATCATCATTATCATCATCATCATCGTGTACATTTAAGATTGTTTTCTCTCTTCGAAATATATTCTGTGCCTCATACCTAGATTGGAAACAGTTTTATTATTATTATTATTCTATGAATATTGGTGTGTTTAAAATAGAATTTCAAATTATTGCTAAAAATTGTAATCTTTTAGTACCGGAAATAACATTCACTCTGTGTACATGTCAAAAGTCTTCTCCTCTGGGGGTGGTATACCGGCAGCGGCGAGACATAAAGGTGACATATCCGGTCAAAATAAACACATGCTGTGCCTGCTGATAAGAACTTATGGCACGCCTCCGGTATTGCGAAACACACTTTTTTCACTTAATTATACATAAAAGATTAGGGATAAGCAAGAAAATGTTCTAACCTATTATATCTCTAGCAAACTGTAATAATATGGAAATGAGATCTTTAGCGAACTGTAGTAATATGGAAACAAGATCATTTTCTTTTAACTATTATCATGTCAGTGAACTCTGTTTATCACGGAATAAAATACATCAGTTATTTTATAACAAATCTTCCATTCCCATGTAGGTTTTATGTTTATTTTTCTATTGTTATGGCTTGCAATAATTCCTGGTTTATCATATCAAATATTAAGACATAGCAGTGAAGCATATCACGAAAATGTGGTCCCGTTTTATCATTGTTTTTTTGTTTTTTTTCATATGAAAGAGACAGTTGTTGGATACAATTAAGTTCGGGTGTGATACCCATGCTAATTTCGCAAAAAAAAAAATGCTCTTCAAAATATACGTGTCCGAGGTATAGCACCGATATACTGTAAACATGTTCCTGTGTAGAACTAGTACTTAGAGCTCCGTGTTCTCAAAGCAATACCGATGCATCTTGTACACATCATATACGTATTAGGATTTACGCGATCATCGGAAAAAATGCTCCGGTTTGGATTTTCAGTCTCCACCTACCTGAATTTTGATTATCTCCATACTGATGAAAAAGGGGGAAAAAAGAAACATAATTTGCACTCATTCATCCAATTTTTTTGGAAGTGTGTGTGCGCGCGCGCGTGTGCGTAATGAAAGAGAGATAGAGAAACCTAAATAAAATAGGAAATAATTAAATAAATTAACTATATTCGTAAATTACAATTATCTTTTGTTCACGAATTCATTAAATAATAAAGAAAAATGGGCATTCGTGTAAATACAGCAGTAAAAAATGTCCCGGGAAATAAATAATTACACGAAAGCAACATTTCGGACGATCTTGCATAAGTAGGTAAGTTTTAATTTGTTAGTTTTTAGACAGGTTAATAAAGCAAACATTGATCAAACATATCGATTACACATATTTTAAAATTATTCCACTTTAATACTGATATAGTCACGAAGCTATATTAAGGGTATTTACGTCTCTGATATAGTACTTTCACACGTGCATCAAATTATATAACATCGCATGGCGTCTGCTCCTGAAAGTCACGTAGGCCATAACACATGTATAAAATAATAAAGTAAAAGAAATATAACTATTCCAATTGGTAAAATATAAAAAAAAATGTACTGCATAGTATGATTTAATGATCCACCTTTAATAAACTTAAGCAAATATTAAATTTAAAGACACGAACATTAATTTTTCTGAATACGCTTTGGTGTCCCGTAACTTAAACCAAACCGGGGTTAAATAATCCCGTTTTTCCTTCCATACGTTACGATGCGATTGAGTAATATATACGTTACGATGCGATACGAACGATATACGCTATTTTTGACAACTGATACGTTAGCACCACTGTATAAGGCAAATCACTCCTGACCCTTGCAGCCATGTTTTTTTATGGATAGGATTAATTTTAGCAACTTTTGTGAAGCTTCACCAGAGAATCATCCCTGCCAATTAAATCAAAATCAGTCCAGCAGTTTCAGAAGAGATGTCATTTAGAGATTTCACTATATACATATAAGGCAAATTAGCCCTGCCCCTGGTGGCCATTTTAATGGATCTGAATAATTTTAGCAACTTTTATTCGATGTTTCACCCAATGATCATCCCTACCAAATTTAATTAAATTCTGTCCAGCAGATTCAGAGGAGATGTGGTTTTAAGATTTCACTACATACATATAAAGCAAATTAGCCCCACCCAAGGTGTGCTCAGGTGAGCTAAAAAGCAATGGTTCGGCTGGGTTTGGGGCCTCATATTTTTAGGGATCAGCTTGATTTTAGCAAATATTGTAGAGAAAAATCAGGTGGCCATTTGTGCTCAAAAAATTAAATTCTGTCCATTGGTTTCAGAAAAGATGATTTTTTAAATTTTCTATATAAGTGTATATAGCTAAATAAGGAAATTTGCAAACCCTGTGGGGGCCTCATTTTTCAAGTAATCAACTTTATTTAAGCAAATAAGGTAGAAAAAATTAGATGACTTTAATTTGTGCAAAGCAAACTTACATTCTGACCATTGGTTTTAGAAAAGAGGATTTTTGAAATTTTCCATATAGGGTATATAAGGAAATTTGCCAACCCTGAGTAGGCCTCATTTCTAAAGGGTTCAACATCATTTTAGCAATTATGGTAGATGACTATAAGGTGACCATTTGTGCCAAAGAAAATATAATTCTATAATAATATAAAGAAGATGATTTTTAAAGTTTTTTAAATGAAATGGCGTTGGGTGCCATGGCAACTAGAGTTCTGCATGGATCAAGTTTATGTTAGCAATTTTTGTGAAGGTTCACCAAAGGATCCTCATGCCAAGTTTCATCAATTTCAAACCAGCAGTTTCTGAGAACATGTCTTTTAAAGTCTTTTAAAGTGGGAAGACAGAAATAATAAGAAATATTCTCTTTAGTGTAATTTTAATAATAAACAAGAGATATATACATGTATACCAACAATTTCAGAGGAGATGTTATTTAAAGAATTCACTATATACATTTAAGGCAAAATAGCCCCGCCCCTGGCGGCCATGTTATTTCACGGATCAGAATAATTTTAGCAATCTTGGTAGAGGGTAACCCAAGGAACATCAGATTATGTATTAAGATGATTTTTAATGTTTTCATATTTTTTTTCATTGCCATGGCAAAATGATTTCTACATGGATCAAGTTTATTTTAGAAACTTTTGAGAAAGTTCACCTAAGGATCATCCCTGCCAAGTTCAATTCTGTCCAGCGGTTTCAGAGGAGATGTTTAAAGCAAATTGTCGACGAATGACGACGCATGAAGATGGATACAGCGTGATCACAAAAGCTCGCCTCGAGCACATAGTGCTCAGGTGAGCTAAAATGGGGAAATGTTTGATTTCTTTGGAAGTTGGGAAAGGTCCTTGGAAGATAAGGACAAGACCAGTGGCATTTTTTGGGGGCATTTATCCGACCCATTCAAGGAAAGGGAGACTGCCATTGAATAACTGGTCAACTAAGTAGCAGTGTTCCTTGACAGGGGAACGAGAGAATGTGCTGGAAAAAATTTAAACATGCAGATAAATGTCAACAAATTAGTGAACTCTTCTAAAAAATCACCTTTCTCAGCATTCATTCTCTTGATATCCATCACTCTGTCTCTAGGTTTCTTAACTTTAGACACAGTTTTACTCTCTGTATTCAGACTGGATCTGACCTCACTGAAAACATTGATATACAAAGTAAAACACTCAAGATAAGCATAAAAAAAAGTCATTAAATATTCAAAGAGGATTCTAGATAATATTCACTCATTATTGTAAACATTTAAGCTAAAAAAAAATGCAGTAAACTATTATACAAGGGGTGTTAAGAAATTATCAACATGAGGGCCAAGATGGCCCTGAATCGCCCATCTAAGAAATATTGCCTTCATTGCCTTTTATAACAGTCATACTGAATACAAAATCCATGCAGAATTACACCATAATAATAGTAATTCCACACAAAAAATGTACGTGTGATCCAAATTTTAATGGTCATAGCTATAAAATCAAGTGACCCCTAGGGTGGGACCAATTTTGACCCATGAGCCATGATTTGAAAACTTTGTTCAGGTCCACCAGGCCATGTTACATACCAAATAACTAAATCCATGATCTTGTAGCTTTCTGACAAGCAGACCTTTTAAAGACTCTCCTATATAAGTCTATACCTTTCAAGGGCCATAACTCAAGATCTAATGGGTGGATATCAACTATAATCAAACTTGGACAGGAAAATTATGACTATAACAAGAACTGTCAGAGGACAGCACGCTCGACTATTCAAAATGCTTGTTGGTAAATCAAATGAAATCTATTTCAATTCTTGCCCTTCACATACCCTGTACATAATAAAAGTCAAAAATGATATACCTTGATAGTCTGATACCCCTTAATATTTTATGATGTCTAAAATCAATCCCATGCCTAGTTACTGAGACATAAGCACAATAACACTGTGCATGCAAAACTTTAACCAAAAATCCAAGTTAGAAATGGGCCAAAATTTGTATAAAATCCCTTAGTTTTCTGATGACACTGAAGACACTCCTTAACTTTCTAGTCAATTCCACAAGCAATTTCTGAGATATAAGCTGGATAGTAGTTTGAATGCAAAAATTTAACCAAAATTCTAAGTTACGAGGAGGTCATAATTTTTAATATATTCCATCATGTGTTATCTTCCTTTAAAGTATGATACCCCTAAACATATTAAAGATGTTTCAAATCCATCCTATGCCTGGATACTGAGATATTAGCATGAAAGTACCTTGCATGCAAAACTTTAACCAAAATTTTTAAGTTAAAAAAGGGCCATAATTTGTAACATATTCCATCAAGAGTTATCTACCATGAAAGTATGATACCCCTTAACATATTAAAGATGTTTCAAATCAATTGCATGTCTGGATACTGAGATATTAGCATGAAAGTACCTTGCATGCAAAACTTGAGCCAAAATTTCTATGTTAAAAAGGGGCAATAATTTGTAACATATTCCATCAAGAGTTATCAACAATGAAAGATGATACCCCTAAACATATTAAAGATGTTTTAAATCAATCGCATGCTTGGATACTGAGATATAAGCATGAGAGTATCTTGCATGCAAAACTTTAACCAATATTTCTAAGTTAAAAAGGGGCCATAATTTGTAATATATTCCATCAAGAGTTATCTACCTTGGTTGTCTGATGCCATTAAACATATTCATTAACTTTCAAGTCAATACCATGAATGGTTAGTGAGATACAAACTTAGATAGTAGCTTGCACGCAAAACTTTAACCAAATTTTCTATTGCATGCAAAACTTTTACCAATATTTCTAAGTTAAAAAGGGGCCATAATTCATATTAAATTCAGTCAAGAGTTATCTACCTTGCTTGTCTAGTGCCCCTGAACATATTTATAAACTTTCAAGTCAATACCATAAATAGTTATTGAGATATAAGGTTGATAGTAACTTGCACTCAAAACTTTAACCAAAAGCTCCAACGCCAATGCCGACGCCATGGTGACTACAACAGCTCTCATATTCATCGAATAGTCAAGCTAAAAATTGTCCTAAAGTTTAAGGAAGATTGATTAAGAAAGAAAGATGCTAGAGTGTACACAAATGTAATCGGACAGTGTTTTTTTGTTGTTGTTGATGTTTTGTTTTTTTTGTTGATGTTTTTGGGGTTTTTTTTGTTGTTGTTGTTTTTGGGGTTTTTTTTTTTTAAAAACATTTCATAAAGTTTGAGGAAGATTGATTAGGAAATGAAGATACTACAGTGTTACACAAAGTGAAATCAGGCATTCTTTTAATCTTTAAAGGGCCATAACTCCAGACCTTATGGTGGGACATCAGTCATAATCGAACTTGGCTGAAAGATTATGGCTATAAACATTGTCATAAAATTTGAAGAAGATTGCTGAAGAAATGAAGATACTAGAGTGTACACAAGAAAATGTTGATGGATGTTGACGATGTCCTGACCAATGGACAGGCGACAGACACACCACAATAGCTCACCTTAAGCACAGGTGCAATTAAGAAATTACAGATTCATTTGGTTATTAGAATAACATTTCATAAAATGATACTTAAATGTATTTTGTACAGAATCCATATTATACAAATTGAAGCATCCTGCAAAGTCTAAGATTTCTGGCTCTTTTGATCAGAGCAGCACACCAGTGGAAGGTGAAAAAGCTATTTTAAGTGAAATAATAATGAAAATTTATGTACAACAAGATGGCCAAAATGGCTTTGTGTCAAATTGCTGTGTTAGACATGATTTCCAAATATGTGGCATCTAAAGTGTTTGCAATGTTTTTCTAACATTTGACTAAGTGACCTAGATTTTGACCCAACCTAAATTTGACTATCCGGGATTTCATGCAGCCAAAATTCTTATCAAGTTTTATGAAGACTCGGACAAACATGTAGCGTCTACAGTGTTCATAAGGGTTTTTTTATGATTTGACCTGGTGAACTACTTTTTAACCCCATGTGACTCAGTTCTGAACTCATCCAAGATTTCATGAAGGAAAACATTCTGACCAACTTTCATGAATATTGGACCAAAAATGTGGCCTCTTTGGAGTTCACAAGGTTTTTCTAAGACCTATAATGAACTCATTTGAGATATCATGTAGACAAACTTTCTGACCAAATTCATTAAGGTTGGGCCAAAAATGTGGCCTCTTATGTGTTCACCAGGTTTTTCTGAGATTTGACATGGTAACCCCATGTGACCAACTTTGAACTCATCCAAGATGTCATGTAGACAAATATCCTGATTAAATTTTATGAAAATTGGGCTAAAACTGTGGCCTCTGGAGTCTTCATAAGCAATTGTTGATGATGCTTAACGAACATGCGCGAAAGACAAAAGTCGGTCAAAAAAGCTCATCCTAAACACAAATGCTCAGGTGAGCTAAAAAATAAAGCACCTACCTTTTACTATAAATTGCCTGAAGGCTGGATGTATGCTTATGTTTTTCTTTCCTATGTTTCTCATCTTTGTTCCGTTCTTTCTTCCCTTTCTTACCATCATTAAAATCTTTACTAGTAGACCTGTGAGATTTTTTCTTTCCTCTTTCTGCAGATGTGCTTGATTCTGACCTTTGCTCTTTAGAATGCTTCTGACACTTTAAGCTCCTGTGTCTATCACCCCTGTGGTCAATCCCATTTGCTGAGGGACTCATTTGATGTTTCACATTTTCAATGTTATTCTGAGCAACTGGAATATTTATATTCTCATCAGGGACTAAATCATTAATAGCTGTATGAAGATTCTCCCCGCTCCCAGACATTATACCTACCTTGCCAACAGCATTTTTTTGAGACTCAACTATTGCACCGGTATTCCCCAACTCATTCCTTGATTTCTCGTCTCTGCTGTACACTAATTTCTGACTGCTTTTCTGCAACATTTTTAGTCTGTCTGCATAACTTAAAGTAAAAATGCTGGATGCAGAGGAGTCTGAATCTCCATAACAAGGGTCTTCAGATTCAAGGGCAGATAAATCTGGCATTTTAGTGTTCAGACAAGATTTATGCCTCTTTCTTGCTATCTTATCACTGCTGTCGTGTTTACTAGCCACAGACAATTCAGAAGTATGGCGTTTTCTGTCCATACCTTTCTTTCCTGGGTTAGCTCTTGAGGAGACATTCACATTCTTAGACTCAACTATTGCACCGGTATTCCCCAACTCATTCCTTGATTTCTCGTCTCTGCTGTCACCTAATTTCTGACTGGGATTTTGCAACATTTTTAGTCTGTCTGCATAACTTAAAGTGAAAATGCTGGATGCAGAGGAGTCTGAATCTCCATAACAAGGGTCTTCAGATTCAAGGGCAGATAAATCTGACATTTTAGTGTTCAGACAAGATTTATGCCTCTTTCTTGCTATCTTATCACTGCTGTTGTGTTTACTAGCCACAGACAATTCAGAAGTATGGCGTTTTCTGTCCATACCTTTCTTTCCTGAGTTGGCTCTTGAGGAGACATGCAAATTGCTTTGCACATGGTTGTCTCTACAATTTTCGGAGTCACTTCCTGTCCTTTTCAGGCCTCCAGAAAACTTCTCTTTAAAAACTTTCATAATCCTTTTACAATCTATCAAGCTTGTTGATGGTGAATCACTAAGAAATGTGGACTCAAACAAAGAGTTTTTAGTCTTTGCTGTCATTCTGATGGGTTTTGGACAATCAAGCTTATGTTGAATAAAATATTGATGTCTTGTATCTGTACCACCAGGTGCCTGTAACAGATGTGGGCTCTGTGCGGCTGAGGCAGCGGTCTGCATTGGGTCTGAAGATAGGTGACTCAGAATGAAAATGGTAATATCACTGACATGGCACATTCATTACTGCATGTGGTAATATCACTGACATGGCACATTCATTACTTAAAATGGTAATATCACTGACATGGCACATTCATTACTGCATGTGGTAATATCACTGACATGGCACATTCATTACTGCATGCAGGGTTCAACATTAACTTTTTCAATCACTGGACCAGTGGCCCAGTAGCTCAGAGAATTGCCTAGACCTGACCTAATTTGAACTGGACCAAACTTGTTTGAGATAAACCCTGTAGTACAATATCTTTAACATCACTTAATATTATGCTCCTGTTGTATACCATGTATATATTGAGGGATACACATTCATATAATAATGATAAAAATATTTGAATTTAAAAATAACGATAAAATATGTAACTAACTTTTTTTCTTTCATTAAACTGTTTCAACTTTTATTAAAGAACACAATGGGCATCTTAGACTGCATATCAGCACTATGGGTACATGAACAATGTCATAGTGTAACTGTTTTTGTACTAAAAATCTTAAGTTGCTTAATTTTCAACATTGTTGAACACACAATGTCCATCGTTAACCTAAACAGTCCATATTAAAGCAGTCTCTGCACTGACTGGTCAACTTAATTTATTATAAGAGCTCACATTGTGATTGTTTATTTCTTATGTGCAATGTTAATTCATTTTAAATTTTTATGTCATCAATTTTAAAGTTGTCAGTATGGTACCCTGAATAATTCTACCCACAGTCTCAAATTTCCTGCAAGGCATACTATATAGAACATCACACTGTTTTAATCGTCATGACCCAGCCACGCAAAATTGACGTTTGAGCTTTTGTTTTACATACTCTTTTGATTCCTGATTTTCCTTTCGTTTATTTGAAACTTTGCTACTTGTATGTGTCGAAACCCAAATTTAAATAGGTCCATACTTAATATAAACGAGAAACATACGTCTGCTCGATTGTAACATATTCAAATAAACAAGTAAAGAAACATGGTGCGGTGTAACATTTGGGAAACCAGAATTTGTCACCTTTTAGATATAAATTATTTTTTATGTACCATATAACTACGCTCATTTAAACTCATAAGACAATGGGAAGATAGTAATCACAGGCGACAAATTCAAACATTGCTTTTATTTCAATGATCAAACACATTTTTCAATCATTTACAGCATGTTGCCATGCGACAGAGCAAGTGCCCGTTCAAAAGGCATCAACAGCCACTCAAAAAATCGAACTTAATTTATTAACAAAATGCTAAAAATTAACTTGGGTTTTCCAAACTTGGATAGCTAAAACAAATGAAATTACATATCAAAATCGATTTTTTCATCAGAAACACATGTTGTTAATTAAATGCACAAATGGAAGGGGCAAATAATAATTTATTGGTGGATTTTTTAACTAGACCAGTCGGACCAGTTACTCGTGGGCTTTAAAAGACCGGACCGACTGTCTACTAGACAATGTCGTTTGGTCGTAGGTTAATGTCGAACCCTGGCATGTGGTAATATCACCGACATGGCACATTCATTACTACATGTGGTAATATCACTGACATGGCACATTCATTACTTAAAATGGTAATATCACTGACATGGCACATTCATTACTACATGTGGTAATATCACTGACATGGCACATTCATTACTTAAAATGGTAATATCACTGACATGGCACATTCATTACTACATGTGGTAATATCACTGACGTGGCACATTCATTACTTAAAATGGTAATACACTGACATGCCACACCTATTATCACTAAAGGAACAAACTGATTTTTGTGTCAGATTTGGCGCTGTTACGAAACCTCACTATGTATACACAGTATTTCAGTTATTCAGTTACTATTCAGTAGATGTTTAACAGTTTTATTTGCGTTTAAAAAAAACTAGAACTGCCATTGTCATGGCGAAAATACCCCCCGCATGCCGCTTTGTCACAGGAATTTTTTAAATGACACAAATAGGGGTTACAGTTCTTTGGCACTGCACTTCTCTTCAATGAGATCTATCCACATATGAAGTTTCATCTTGAAAGCTTTTATACTTTTTGATTAACAGCCCAAACAAAAATTAAGTATGAAAATTTACAAAGGGCAATAACTCCAAAATTATGCGACAGAGAGTTATGGTTCTTGGTTACTGCACGCCCCCTCAATGAGATCTATCCACTTATGAAGTTTCATCTTGATGCCTTTTATACTTTTTGAGTTACGGCTCGGACAAAAATTAAGTATGAAAATTTACAAAGGGCAATAACTCCAAAATTATGCAACAGAGAGTTATGGTTCTTGTTCACCGTTCGCCCCCTCAATGAGATCTATCTACATATGAAGTTTCATCTTGATGCCTTTTATACTTTTTGAGTTATGGCCCAGACAAAGAAACCGACAGACAGATGGAGGACCAGACAGACAAGCTGAATCCAGTATACCCCCCTTACAACTTTGTTGTGCGGGGGGTATAATAAATTGCACAGTTTGTGTAAAATCTAAAAACAGAAACATTTCTGGGTAACACCGTATAGTGTGTTTTTCCTATTCTTCAAAAATAACCTACTCCTCTGGAGGAACCTCTGCGAGCCTTACAACCATGTTGCAAAAGCGTTACATTAAGCAATCGTTTTTTATCCAAATTTTAAGTAAACAGGTCCTATTAGGGAGTTTATCTTTTGAGATCATGCTGTGTGGTGTTTATACGAATGCTCATAAGGAAGATGCTGTAGTCTGACATGCATATAAACCATAATTATACAGCTTAAGGTACTTGTGAAAAGCATGGTATCTGGCCTTAGGTACTTCATGGCTGTGTGCAGTATTAAGTGGAGCTCTTGACGCCATTTGTACGTGATTCAATGTTAATATTGCTGCACCAATAATGAGCAATGGATTATACAGCCCAACTTTAACCTGTGCATTTTGTTAGCACCATATCATAAGTCTTAGATCTGTGATCTGTTATGTTTTTTTGCTATGCAGATCACAATAAAACTATCATTGCTAACTTACTGCTATCCTGCTGGGACTGCCTTGAGAGCCATACACAGTACAGGAATGGTGTATTTCCCTGCCCGTCAGTCCACCTATGGGGATGAGCCAGGTACCCTGACATCTGATTGTCATCTATCAACAGGAGGACATCCTCTCCCTGTCTCACTACTCCACACTGTGAACAAACATAAAACTTCAGTGTAATTAGAGTTCCAGATAACGTGTGTATCAGTGTAATTTACCCATCAAAATTAATTAGAAACGCATTAGGATATAATTTTATTGCGTTTGTTTACGCACACTTCTATTTGATTACGCAAGGAATGAAAAATCATAGCGTTATTGTCTTTGCGGTTGCTACTTGAATAACAAATTGACTGGGTTCCGATCAGCATCTGCTAATTTTAGAAACGGATACTGCATGATCCATTGTCTAGGAGCTTGATAAATATAAAATTAATCAATTTGCTTTATGGTAGCAAGCGTTTATCTAGTCTCTCTTCAAACTAATTCAGAAACAAAAGTAGTCAATAATGGACTGTTCAAAACCAAAACAACAGAGAATCAATAATTTCTTTGTTACAACCACATATTGCAATGAAGACGTAAATGAGCCCAACGAAATCATCAACACCGTGTTTAAAATGAAAAAAAAAAAGGCTCACATTAATGCTAATCGTTTAACTTCGGAAAATTAGCAAAAGGTGCTTCTGTGCACAGACATATGCAACGTAGTTGCGTATAAATATAATAAAGAATGAAAACTAAGTGCAGATGAAATGTGCAACATGTGAAAAGTTTATCTGGGCAAATGTTGGAGCTGCTAATATTAAACAAGAGGGCCAAGATGGCCCTGTGTCGCTTACCTGCTGTGTTAGGCATGATGACAAAAAATGTGGCATCTAAAGTGTCTTTGTAACATTTGACTATGTGACCTAAGTTTTTGACCCCAAATAACCCAATTTCAAACTCGTCAAAGATATCATGTAGACAAACATCATGACCAAGTTTTATGAACATTGGACCAAAACTGTGGCCTCTAGGGTGTTCACAAGCAATTGTTGACAACGGACGATGAAACAACAAAAATAGCCTGCAAAAAAAAAAAAAAAAAAAAAAAAAAAAGAAAAAAAAAAAAGATTGTTGGTACAATAAGATAACATGACACATCCTCTTTTAAGCTGTTCTAGTAACAAAAGTAGTTCTCGTTCTACTCTCACAAGTGTAGATTGGTATACAATCATGTAAAGTTATAAAGCAATTACTTTCATTCTTTTTTTTAAGGTAATCAAGTGTCCTAATAAATCATCAACAAGAGGGCCAAGATGGCCCTGTGTTGCTCATCTGAGTAAGATTGCTGTGTTAGGCATGATGACAAAAAAATGTGGCATCTAAAACGTTTTTCTAACATTTGATTAAGTGACCTAGATTTTGATCCTTCCTGAATTTACGCTCAACTGGGAATTCATGCAGTCATCATTCTTATCAAGTGTAATGAAGACTGGTACAAAAATGAAAGCCCCTAGAGTGTTCACAAGATTTTTTGACCAAGTTACATTAAGGTTAGGCTGAAACTGGCCTCTAGAGTGTTCACAAGGTTTTTCTTAGATTTGACCTGGTGACCTAGTTTTTGACCCCACATTACCCATTTTTCAAATCATCCAAGATATCATGTAGACAAATGTCCTGACCAAATCTAATGAAGATTGGGCTGAAGCTGTGGCCTCTAGAGTGTTCACAAAGTTTTACTAAGATTTGACCTGATGAACTTGTTTTTGATCCCACATGACCCAATTTTGAACTTATCCAAGATATTATGTAGAAAAACATCCTTACCAATTTTCTGAAGTTTGGGACAAAACTGTGGCCTCTAGAGTGTTCACAAGGTTTTTCTAAGATTTGACCTGGTGACCTAGTTTTTGACCCAGGTGACCCAATTTCGAACTGATCCAAAGTATCATGTAGAAAAACATCCCAGTGGTGCTATTGTATCAGTTGTCAAAAATAGCATATATCATTTGTATCGCATCCTATCGTATCATATAGTATACTCAATCACATAATAACGTATCGAAAATGTATCCTACCGCATTCAATCGTATTATACATAATAAACGGGATCGTATCTCATCGTATCGTAAAGCAATGGTATATCATAAATCATATATTGTAAATGCAATTTAAGATTTTTGGCAGTCTAAGTTTCGGGACACCCTTTATTTATTTATTAATCATTATATTTTTTTTAAGAAAATAATTCTTCTTCGTGTCTCTAAATTCAACATTTTGCATATGTGTATTAATTTTTTATCATTAATTATATTATGTAGTATAACATTATTTGATTAGTTATATTAACATACTTTTACTTTTTATGTACTGGTACATGTACTGTATATACATGTGTAGTGGCCTATGTGACTTTCTGCAACAGATGCCGTTCGTAGTTAAGCAATTTAATGCACATGTGAAAAATATGTATTCGAAAGCATTCAATCAATATTTAAGTATACGCTGGGCTACATTCATTCCTATAAGTTTACTTGATGTGTTTAATCAAAATTTTCATGATTAGCATGATTCTGAAAATTAACGATTTAAATCTGACCTAATTATGCATAATCAAATTCCGATTTCGTCCAAGATGTTGCTTCCTTGGAGTAACTTATTTTCCGGGACCTTTTTCTTCTGCAGTGTTCGCTCGCGTGCTCTTATTAAAAACATTGAAAGAGATGATCGTAACTTAATTATATACCTACATTATAGTTTTAATGTGTATTTTTTTTCATTTCCTACTTCATTTATCCCCCCCGCCCCTCTCTCTCCACACATGCAATCATTAAAATAAAATAAAAAAAGTCATAATTCACACAGAACATATTTTCTTTTTTTCTCTCCCTCTGTTTCAGTTTGAATAAGCAATATAATATCAGGAGGTCTTGGATTCGAATCTCAACTGGGGCACATTTCTCCGATGATAGCATCAAACCAAAAATGTATAAAATTTGTACTAGATTTGCCCTTGTCTTGCACTCGGCAAATTGGGGTTGCTATAGGAACTCGGAGAACTCAGTAATGGTTCTATGCAGGAACTTGTCTCCCATGTAGCGGTCAGTGCGTCTTTTCACGAACTGAGCTAGGGTATCGCACCCGGACTTTCTTGTATCAACCAATGTCTTTTCCGATGCTTATTATTTCAGCAAAAAAAACCAACAAGTGACAGGAATTGTCACAAAACCAGGTTTTCTTTTCGCAATGTTTCGTTCCAGTACAGATTATTTGTATCAGTCAAATAATTTTGTGCTCAATGTCTATTAAATCTATTGCAATTCTGTATAAAGCAAACATACATAATATGTGCAACAAGGATTTTTAATTTACATTTATCCACATTAACTTTGAACAAGACATGAATATGATGCAACAATCTGCTTCTGAAAATGTCACTTAAGCATTCGATCACTTTAACTAAATTCTACTTTATTTTTTTTGTGGGGGTATATAGGAATCACCAGTTGTCTGTCTGTCTGTCTGTCTGTCTATCCCTATCCTTGCAAACACAACTCCTAAACCTATTTGACCACCAAAAGGGGAGATAATCCATTTTCAATTTTTTTAACAAAAATAGCTTGTAAGCGCAACTCCTCCTAAACCGTAAGATGGATGTCACACAAACTTTACATAACAATGGCAAATCATATGTATATATGCATAAAGTATGGGATTTCAAATTTGACAACTGAAAGGGGAGATAATCCATTTTCATTTTTTTTTAGCAGCACTGCATTCCGCCTCAATGAGATGTATGCACATATCAAGTTCAAGTCAATGCCTCTTTTAATGTAGGAGTTATGCTCCAGACAAGGAATTTTATCAAAGGGGCATAACTCTATCAAACAAGAGGGCCAAGATGGCCCTGTGTCGCTCACCTGATTTAGATGGCTGTGTTAGGCAAAATGACAAAAAATCTGGCATCTAAAGTGTTTTTCTAACATTTGACTAAGTGGCCTACATTTTGATCCTACCTGAATTTACCTGGTGACCTAGTTTTTGACCCCACATGACCCATTTTCAAACCCATCGAGATATATTAGACAAACACTTACCAAGTTTCATGAGATTGGCCAAAACTGTGGCCTCTAGAGTGTTCACAAGGTTTTTCTAAGATTTACCTGTGACCTAGTTTTTGACCCCACATGACCCAATTTCGAACTCATTCGAGATATCATGTAGACAAACAACTTGACCAAGTTTCATGCAGATTGGTCCAAAACTGTGGCCTCTAGAGTGTTCACAAGGTTTTTCTAAGATTTTACCTTGTGACCTAGATTTTGACCCCACATGACCCATTTTCAACACGAGATATCATGTAGCAAACATCCTGACCAAGTTTATGAAGATTGGCTAAAACTGTGGCCTCTAGAGTGTTCACAAGGTTTTCTAAGATCTGACCTGGTGACCTAGTTTTTACCCCACATGACCCAATTTCGAATCATCATCTGACCAAGTTTCATGAAGATTGGGCCAAAACTGTGGCCTCTAGAGTGTTCACAAGGTTTTTCTAAGATTTGACCTGGTGACCTAGAGGGCAAACAAAGTGAAATCTGGCTTTTTTCAATTTTAAAAGGGGCGTAACTCCTGACCTAAGGGTCCAATTTCCCTTATAAACATTTTATAAAATTTAAAGACAATGACCTAAAAAATAAAGATGCTAGAGTGCAAACAAAGTGCAATCTGACTTTTTTAAATAATATAAGGGGTGTAACTCCTGACCTAATGGTCCGATATCAGCCAAAATCGAACTTGGCTGAGATTTTTTGGTTATAAACAATGTCATTAAGTTTGAATGCAATTGCTAAAGAAATGAAGATGCTAGAGTGCAAACAATGTGAAATCTGGCTTTTTTGAATTTTAAAAGGGGCATAACTCCTGACCTAATGGTATGATATCAGCCATAATCGAACTTGGCCGTGATTTTATGGTTATAAACATTGTATAAGTTTAAGAATTGCTCATGAAATGAAGATGCTAGAGTGCAAACAATGTGAAATCTGGCTTTTTTGAATTTTAAAAGGGGCATAACTCCTGACCTAATGTTCCGATATCAGCCATAATCGAACTTGGCCGAGATTTTATGGTTATAAACATTGTTTTAAAGTTTGAAGATAATTGCTCATAAAATGAAGATGCTAGAGTGCAAACGAACAAATTGTGGACAACGGACGACGGACGGACAGACGGACGACGGACATTCATCCATCCTAAAAGCTCATCCTGAGCACACGTGCTCAGGTGAGCTAAAAAGGTCAAACTGCAAAACACAGGTAATATTCTCCAGGGTGACTTAGTGAAGGCACTTCTGTTAAAGTATGGACAAAATTTATTAAGAAATGTAAAAGTTGTGCATGAAAGAATATTTCCCTTTATATAACATCCGTTAAGGGGCAAAGGGCCATAACTGCATCAAAAATAGTTGAACCACAAAACCCTGACAATATGCGCCAGGTCAATATGACTATTTAATAATGCTTCTGTAAAAGTTTGGGCCAAATCCTTTGAAAAATGTAGGAGGAGTTGCGCATAGAAGAATATTTCCCTATATATTACATATGTGAAAAAATAACAAAGGGCCATAACTGCATCAAAAATAGTCGAACCACAAAACCCTGACAATATACGCCAGGCCACTATGTAATAATGCTTCTGTAAAAGTTTGGGCCAAATCCGTTGAAAAATGTAGGAGGAGTTGCGCACAGAAGAAATTGTTTAAGCCCGCCCGCCCGCCAACATACCCCAATTTAATAACCAGAGTTTTCCTTCGGAAAACCTGGTTAAAAACATGACCCCTACATTAGAAGATTAACATACTGCCTTTGAGAATAGAGGCATACGGTTTTAGTCAAATTACCAATCTCTCCTTATCCGTAAAAACACAAAGTACCATGATATTAAATGGGAGAAAATCTATAAATTCCATATTATTACATGTGTATTTCGCTTAACCCTTTCCCTCATAGAGGAAACCATGAAAAGACCTATGCAAACAACATAAAACCAGATCAGGTTTTATGCTGTTCGTTGCTCTTCAGTGGTCTGGAAATGAGGAAATGAGGATTTTATACTTAAATTTGGTAAGGTTTAACTGTGGTTTTCTGCAGATCAGGCTTTATGTGATACCTATTGAGTGCGTCAAAATGAGTCTATATGAGGGAAAGGGTTAAAATATATCTTTGATTTTTTTCTCATGTCTCTGCACATTTAAGCATGAATGTGTATATTTAACCTACGTAATTGTATTTCACCAGACACGTGCCATACCTTCTTATCAGCGGGCCCAGCATGTGTTTATTTTGACCGGATATGTCACCTTTATGTATCGCCGGTACCGGTATACCGTCACTCACCCCCACCCCCAATCCCAACCCAAAGTGAGGGAGGGACAATCAACATTTACACAACATGAATGTTATACCAGTACTAATTAACATGACAGAAAACATGAAAGATGGTCGCAGGCCTATTGTAAGAACATTATCACAGAGAACCAGGGTGTTATGTAGTGTCACTGGGTAGCTTAGTCAAAAACTTGTCTCTATTATAATAAAATTATACAATAATTTACAAGTAACTTGAATAACTATGTGTATTACAAATTACGTAATATAAACTGTACCAACTTAATTAATACCGTCTGACTATGAGCTCTGCTGCCTAGGCATTTTAGAGTATATATATATTCACAACATTGCCAGTGTTCATAATGAAGTGCGACCCTTAATACAGAAAACTCAAAATTCTTCATCCTTCCAAGGAGAGCCCTGAAGACAACAGAGGAATCTACCAGACAATTACAACAACAACATGACTACAAATTTCTTCCATTAATTAATTTTATTCATATCTATTTATTCCTTTTTATGCACATTATATAATTATTTTAAAATTAAATATTCATCATATAAGTATTATCAGGCCTCGACAAATCCGCTCGCCCGCTCGCATTGGCAAGTGAAAGTTGGGGACAGGCGAGAAAAAAAATAATGAAACTCGCCCGACAGGGCGAGTAAGATTCTCCTGTTGGTGATCCAAATGCTGGTAACTTTTCTTGAACGAAGATATTTGATAAAACAATCAAAATGCGAACTGCATTTCAATCGTAATACCTGTCAAACGAAAACCGGAAATCGACTTCGTATTATTGTGGCTATGTCTAAAAACATTACCGAATGCTGTTGTCGTGACGGGAGCGGAGGGGTGTAATCGATTAAATCATGCGCTGTGACCGAGTGCGTGAGAAATCGAAGAAAATATTTTATATGGTTCATTTATCGAAGAATAATTATTAAAAGCATAAAAAGTATCATTAACAATATATAAAACAATAAAACCGATATGGATCCCGCGCTACGGCAGCGTGACCAGTGGCTTAGTAATAGAACATTGTTCTGATAATCAAGCGGTTCAAAATGTCGTCTGAAAAGTCGGAACCGAAGCAAGGAACGCTGTTCCAATTTTTACAAGGTGGCGGTGATAGCGAAAAGAGAGAAGAAGAAAAACTTCGAAAAAGTGAACTTAAAAAAATTGAAAAGAGGAAGGCAACACAAAAAAAGGTAACCAGGTTGGGAGAAACGATAAATTACCAGTAAATTTTCGAATTCAATCATGAATCACCCCACCTCCTTTCCACAACCCCCGGCAAAGCCGCTGTAGATTTTTATGCAAACAGAATAAAATGTGTCAATAATAATCTTGTATAAAGTAAAATATGTTTTATGTTTACATTACATATTGTCAATACCATGAGCTCTGGTAAGACAAAATGTTTTTTAATGCAGGGCGAGTAAATTTTGTGCAGGGCGAGTAAATTTCTAGGGTCACTCGCCCTGCAGGGCGAGTGACCCTAGAAAAATTCTTCGAGGCCTGATTATATTCCGAAGAGGAAGACATTCTATATATCAGTATATTTCCATAGCGAACCTTGTTCCTCTCTCTCTCTTTTTTTTTTTTTTTTAACAACTAAAAGACTAATGGACTTTTAAAAAATATAGTAATCACATACGAGAAAGTCTTAGAGTATTCTTATGACTTTTTATAGTTAAAACAGTGAGTAAAATATAGCAACAGTTCTTTTATAGGAACAAATAATTTGCACTTATGGTTGAAAGCATGGGACCAATTTAGAAGTTGTTTGCAGATTAATTAGATTTTCTGCTATCATCATTCATGTATAAGCTGCCACAGAATCGGCCACCTCTTCACTTATTACTTCTCTTAGAAGGAGATGGCCTTCCGGTGTGCTTTTTCAAATTAATTAATTGTTTAAAGAAGCGACAATACTGGTATCTCTTTCTCTCTATATATAAGGTGCATGTTGCATGCAACTGTTCATGCATCATTACATTCTTTTCAGCTATTTGAAAGTAGCAGAAGTTCTCTTGCACATGCTATACGTCTATGTGTTGGTTCAGGAGTGCTAACTGAGCAATCGCGATCTTATATGAAAGGGCATGGACCAATTATATTCATAATTTTTTAAGGACCTGACCAATAAAGGGGACAGGACAAAATCACGCGCACGAAATTTAAACCATAAACATTAATATGGATATGGATAAGATTTAGTCTGTCTAAATAACAAAATATTATCACAGCTGTTTGGATTGTTTGACATGCATGCAAATCAGGAAAAAAATCGATTACAGGCGAGGAAAATACTTTTTGAAAAAAAACAAAAAAAAACGCTGATTATCCGAGTTCCTCGTTAAAGTTCACAAATTAATTCATATATTCAATTAATAACTTTGACAATCACTTAATATATATTGGAAATTCAATAAAACAAGAGGGCCATGATGGCCCTGAATCGCTCACCTGATTATAAATGAGCAACATATGTTGGATTTTTCATATTGACCTACTTTTTGACATCACATGACCCACTTTCGAGCTTGACCAAGATTTATGGAAACAGACATTCTGACCAATTTTCATGAAGATTGGGCCAAAAATGTGGCCTCTAGAGTGTTAACAAGGTTTTTCTAAGATTTGACCTCATGACCTACTTTTTGACCCCACATGACCCAAACTCGAACATGTCCAAGATTTTATGGTGAGAAACATTCTGACCAAGTTTCATGAAGATTGGGCCAAAAATGTGGCCTCTAGAGTGTTAACAAGGTTTTACTAAGATTTGACCTTGTAACCTACTTTTTGACCCCACATGACCCAATTTTGAACTTGTTCAAGATTTTATGGAGACAAACATTCTGACCAAGTTTCATGAAGATTGGCCTCTAGAGTGTTAACAAGCCAAATTGTTGACGACGAATGACGCACGTTGCACAACGGACGAAGGGCGATCACAAAAGCTCACCTTGAGCACGTTGTGCTCAAGTGAGCTAAAAATCAAAGCTTACGAGTTTTGTTAATGAGAAAAATAGATACAATATTTCTCTCTCTCGTCAGATACTTTCTTAATACTTTAAATATCATTTGTAGTATTTGTACATTTTATTTAGTTCAGAGGGTTAATAACAAGAGCTGTCCATAAGACAGTGAGCTCGACTTTTCTCAGTTGCTCAGACACAGTTTTATGGATTTTAATAGTATAGTACATATCAATGATGATATGTTCTAGTTATAGTAGAAATTATTCTATCACCTCCAATAAACAAATATGACATTTTTAATTGGTGAAATTAGCATGCAGAATCAATTTGAGAATGTGGTGTGCTGATCCGCCAACTCCAGTGCTAAAATCTGAAATTGTAATTGGTGAAATTAGCATGCAGAATCAATTTGAGAATGTGGTCTGCTGATTCACCAACTGCAGTGGTCAATTTGAGAATGTGGTCGATCATCCACCAACTAAAAAATATCTAAGTATAAAAGGGTAAAATTGAAAATACACTGCATATAGGATTATGCCTGATAAAGTTGAGTGTGTGGGAAAAATTAAGATAGTACAACTATGTAAAAAAATTACCATGATTTTGGCCGTTTTCTAAGTATGAAAGTGGCATAACTTAAGAAGTAGTACAGCAAGAGTTATGGGCCTTGTCAGTAAGGTAGAGGAAATGATGGTGAATATGTACTTGAAGTTTCAGTTGAATACCTTAGATAGTATTGAAGATATACAACTTTGTAAAAACTTTAACCTTGATTTTGGCTGTTTTGTAAGTATGAAAGGGGCATAACTCCAAAAATAGGATAGCAAGGGTTGTGGGCCTTAGAAGTAAGGTAGAAGTGATGATGGTGAATAAGTATTTTAAGTTTGGGTGGAATACCTTTGATAGTATTTAAGTTATTGATGTTTGAAAAAAACTTTAACCTTGTGTTGCAACGCCGACGCCAACACCGACGCCCTGCGTGACAGTATAAGCTCTCATTTTCTTCGAAAAGTCTAGCTAAAAATGCTCCAAAAGATATTGTGTTGATTAACTCATGTGGCAGAATACTAGATAAACAATCAGTAATTTTTTTGTTAACATTTGTTTCTGTTGTGATTGTTATCATTACACGTAGTCATAAAGAATGTATTTATAAAAATTTATTAAAAAAAAATCATTCTCTGATGCTTAACGTTGGTCTCGATGGAGATTGCATAGTCCGTCGCTGTTTCAGGGGGACCGCAATTAGTCTGTCCCCATTTCCTGTCACTCGCTATGTTTATTTCAGATAGACAAACGGTTTACCAGTTATAGGTGACGATAAGTATTGTTAACAACACAAATTTTTTGCATATTCCTGAACTTGTAGTCAAATCAAGCTTGCAGGTATAAAAAATGTCATGTAAACCATATTTACCGTGTATCGTATATCGCATAACGTAAATCGCAGATCGTATATCGTATGGTATCAGATTATAAACGTATCGCATCATATCGAATCATACAGGTAAATCAAACTTGCTATCGCACATCCTATATCGCATATCATTCGTATATTAATCGTATATCAATCATATTTTTTGACAACTGATACGATAGCACCACTGTATGAAGATTGGGCTGAAACTTTGGCCTCTAGAGTGTTCACAAGGCTTTCTAAGATTTAACCTGGTGACCTAGTTTTGACCCCAGGTGACCCAATTTCGATCTCATCCAAGATATCATGTAGAAAAACATCCTGACCAAATTTTATGAAGATTGGGCTGAAACTGTGGCCTCTAGAGTGTTCACAAGGTTTTTTTAAGATTTGACCTGGTGACCTAGTTTTTGACCCACATGACCTAATTTCAAACTCATCCAAGATATTATGAAGAAAAACATCCTGACTAAGTTTCATGAAGATTGGGCTCAAAACTGTGGCCTCTAGAGTGTTCACAAGCAATTGTTGACGACGGACAACGGACAAAAAGCGGTCACAAAAGCTCACCCTGAGCACAAGTGCTCAGGTGAGCTAAAAATGCTGAGTTTTGTATTTTACCATTTATGTCATTTACATATCTCCATTTACCCTCATACTTTTAAAAGTGGGGGTATTTACCTCCAGGGTTAAAAAATTAACTGGAACTCTGTGTAATGCTGCTATATCGCAGTTCTTGGGGTCCTAGCTCAAATATGGCATTCTAATGGTCCGCATAGGTTCAAAAATGCTTTATGTCTATGTGATGGTCAATAATTCTTTATCCCCACTATCATAAATCCCAAACAATATCATCATCATTCTTTGTTTTGTTTTTTACTTTAATTGCCGTTGTTTCAGAGTTCAGAATAACATAACTCTTCAGCACATCTTATTATAATTATATGGCATCCGTTGTTTATCAAAACAATGTTGGTGTGAAAACTGCCCTTCCATTACAATGTATTGCTCTTTGAAATCAAGCTAAGGTGTACTTATTATGATGTGTTGATTTATTAACAGTGATTTTTTTTTTTTTTACATATCATTTTACTATCCCTTGGCTTTCTTATTGGGAAATAAGCTTTATAATTCATCATCATTTGGGAAATTATAAGATAATGAAAATGCTTTAAAATAACAATAAGATTATCAAATTATAAGTGGTATATGTCAAAGAAAGTTTCACATCAACATTTGAATTATAAGAGTAACACATATTTTATTAAAATTTATTTACTGTATACTTCCAGTGAAAAAGATTGGCTTTTTTTCTGTGACTTTTCATTCCACAGTAAGAGTATTCACACTAGCTCTTTCTAGAGCTGGGTATCACCAGCAAAAATGTAATACGATATTGTAGACCAGATACGATACAGTATCACGATACTTGATAATATATAAATAATGTAGTTCTGACATGACCAACTAATAGATTTCCGCATCCATGTTTCTATGATGATTAGGCATATGGAAAAATAATAGAAACAAGAGGCCCATGATGGCCCTTAATCGCTCACCTGAGATAAATAGGTTGACCCAAGGAACATCTGTACCAATTTATTTTAAAATCTGGCCAGTAGTTTTGAAGAAGATGATTTTTAAAGTTTTCATTTTTTTTTTTCTTCTTTTTGTTGCCATGGCAACCAGAGTTCTACATGGATCAAGTTTATTTTAGCAACTTTTGTGAAGGTTGACCCAAGGATAATCCCTGCCAAGTTTAATCAAATTCTATCCAGTGGTTTCAGAGGAGATGTTGTTTAAAGGTTTCTCTATATACATATAAGGCAAATAAGCCCCGCCCCTGGCGGCCATGTTTTTTTACGGATCGAATAATTTTAGCAACTTTGGTAGAGGTTGACCCAAGGAACATCTGTACCAAATTATTTTGAAATCTGGCCAGTAGTTTTGAAGAAGATGATTTTTAAAGTTTTCATTTTTTTTTCTTTTTGTTGCCATGGCAACCAGAGTTCTACATGGATCAAGTTTATTTTAGCAACTTTTGTGAAGGTTGGCCCAAGGATCATCCCTGCCAAGTTTAATCAAAGGTTTAATTTCCTATTACATACAAGAGGGCCAAGATGGCCCTAGATCGCTCACCTGAGAAAAGTATCATTCATTGCCTGTACAAAACAGATTGCTTTAGAATTAAGATGATGAGGTGAAACAATGTTCAGGAATTTTCTGACCCCATCCACAAAAGATATCATCATGACAAACATTCTGTCAAAGTTTGAGGATGATTGGACAAAAATGTTGCCTAGGTTAAACAAGTTTTTCTAAGATTTGACCTACTGACCTACTTTCTATCCAGCCCCACCCATTTTCAAAGGTTCGAGATATCATCAGACAAACAATCTGACCAAGTTTGAGGAAGATTGCATCAAAACTGTGGCCTTTAGTGTGTAAACAAGGTTTTTCTAAGATTGACCTACTGACCTACTTTTTGATCCAACCTGACCCATTTTCGAAAGGGTTCAAGATATCATCAAGACAAACATTCTGACCAAGTTTGAGGAAGATTGGATCAAAATTGTGGCCTCTAGTGTGTAAACAAGATTTTTCTAAGATTTGACCTACTGACCTACTTTTTGATCCAACCTGACCCATTTTCGAAAGGGTTCAAGATATCATCAAGACAAACATTCTGACCAAGTTTGAGGAAGATTGGATCAAAATTGCGGCCTCTAGTGTGTAAACAAAATTTTTTCTAAGATTTGACCTACTGACCTACTTTTTGATCCAACCTGACCCATTTTCGAAAAGGGTTCAAGATATCATCAAGACAAACATTCTGACCAAGTTTGAGGAAGATTGGATCAAAATTGTGGCCTCTAGTGTGTAAACAAGATTTTTCTAAGATTTGACCTACTGACCTACTTTTTAAACAAATTGTTGACGGACGACGGACGACGGCCGACGGACAATCAAGTCTCCCAAAAGCTCACCCTGAGCTATGCTCAGGTGAGCTAAAAAGGCAAATAAGCCCCGCCCCTGGCGGCCATGTTTTTTTACGGTTCGGAATAATTTTAGCAACTTTGGTAGAGGTTGACCCAAGGAACATCTGTACCAAATTATTTTGAAATCTGGCAAGTAGTTTTGAAGGAGATGATTTTTAAAGTTTTCAAATTATTTTTCTTTTTGTAGCCATGGCAACCAGAGTTCTTCATGGATCAACTTTATTTTAGTAACTTTTGTAGAGCCTCACCCAAGGAACATTCCTGCCAAGTTTCATTAAATTCTGTCCAGCGGTTTCAGAGGAGATGTCGTTTTTAAAGCAAATTGTTGACAGGGCAGGGTCAATTTTGACCCCAGGGCCATGATTTGAACAAACTTTGTAGATATTCATAAGGTAATGATA
>CM037786.1:29243965-29284841 GCA_021229015.1 Solen grandis
TTATGGGGAAAATAGCAAGCCACTTGTTTACAACTTAAGGGATTTTTTTTTTTACCATATTCATAAATATAAGCATAAACTGGTCTTGGCACAGCAAGACATACTAGAAACTAAATATAAAGACTAATCAAATATTTTGTTTAAGAATCAATAGAGTTAAACAGAGTTAAATTAGCGTCATAATATTGTTCTCTAGGTTTCTCAATGATCAGCTACCTCCTTAATGGGGAATTTTATTTAAAAGTGGGGAATTTGAGGACTATTTTGGGGGAAAAAAGGTGGTTATTTGGCTTGGGGAAGCAGCCCTTTACCGGCTACAGTTAAGAAGGGTAAAAAGGCCCTGAATTGCCTGCTTGTTCTAGCAACGAACCAAAGAAGAGAGCTCCTAACAATAACAGACGCTTTCAGGGATAGTTTTTCAGCTTATTTCCTCATTATGGTCACACAACTTACAGAACTTTAGTTTTTGCATAGCATTTTATGATCTTATCTGTGCAAAAATAATTTCTTATTGTAATGGGATAGGGTTTATTCCTCTATATATACTTATTTTGCAGGTCTCACATTTTTACATGTTTGTGAGTTTTAAACAGCTAGTTAGGACAGTGTATATGTAAAACAGAGAAAATCTAAAAATAGCCAAAAATGAATGAATATTCATTATATTAAGTGATAAATTAATGTAAAATACTTGCAATAAAGAGACTGAAATCAAGATATCAAAATTTCTTACTAAATACTGTTTAAAACATTGCAACAGGTAAAAATATGTCGCAACAATTTGCCACGACAGGTAAACATTGGTTGCGACAGGTAAAAAAATTGTGTTTACCTGTCGCAATGTCCTGTGAAGAAGGAAAAGTTTTCGCATAGTCTGCTATAATAACAAAGATTGGCAAGTAATCATAATCACTCAAAATCACGCGGCAGATTGTCCAGATCTTGCGAACTCACGTTTGCAAATGCCTGCTATTCTATTTGAAAGTATTTCATATCTTGCAGTAGAACAATACATTACCTTCAAAATTATACCTAATATATTAATATTAGCAAAGAAATAAAGTTTTATGTAAAATACAGAAGCCCCTCCATGAACAAAACTATGTCGATTTTGTTGTTTTTCTGCTACAGTGGTTGAATTTATATCAAAATTTTAATGAATTTCAAAATTAATTTAACTGAAAATCTTTTCTTGAACTAAAAAAATGACACTTTTATGAGGAGGATACTCATGTGATTTTTCCATATATTTTAGACAGTTTGCAAAATTCAGTGTCCTGCAACTTGACAAAATAATATTTTCCTCCGTCTGTTATAGGAGTTTCCTATCTTTGTTTCATAGGTCTTTGATTCAAACATGAGTTTCTCCATACTTAAACAAAAATCCCCATCTACTCATATGATGACCAAATACTTGAAATAGGAATTCTTGTGAACAGCGCAAGGAGAATGCATAACCACCTGTAGCTAACAGTCTGAAAAATGTAGATGACAAACTATTTACTTATAGCCTGTTGCTTGTCTTAAGTGTTACCATAAATACGGGAAAACATTATCAGTGTTTTATTAGATAAACAAAGTTAACAAACAAGTTACGGGACTTTGGTGGATGCCATATTTGTTCAGCAACCCGAGTAGATTTAAAACACGAAATAAATACACAAAACTGTCGCAAATTACTTACTCCTCGAGAAAATCTTGAAAAAGTTTTTGACATCTCTCTCCGACTTGGTCTTTCACTTGATTTGATCTTGTGGCTTGTTCTGCAACATCCATTTTAACACCGAATATCTTATCAACAACAAAGACAGAGTTTCCCGCGGTTTTTGTCACGTGACACACACGTGTTTCTGATTGTTTTGTTTTCAGAGTAACTTCCCTTCGTCGCTTTGCTAGTACGGATCTAGAACATTTATTTTGGAGAAGTGATATGGGGTTGGCCTAAAATGCGCAATGGAAAATTTTGGGCGCGATGTAAAAGAAAACACGAAATAGAAATATTATTTTTTAATTAGGCTTGTATTTACTTCATAATTCAACATTTGTTGTGTCTAATCGAATAAACTGTAAGTTTATTACGGAGTTTGGCTGTTATTGTGAATGATTTAACACATTTTCCATTGCGCGGTATTTGGCCTACTATTTGGCGCAATTGAAATATACAAGTATTGGGCTAAATTCTTGCTTTTTTCGTATCTTATGTTTAGGTTACACATCGAATTTATAATGCATTTGGTATTCAAAAGAATATTTTTCACGGATGTACCATGATTTACACAAAAGTCTTCCGCGCAATGGGCATCAGCAAAACAAGCAATGGAAATATTATTTTACAAATAGCATTATAAATGGCTTTGATTTAATTCCTTATTCATTGTAGGTACAAGAAATGGGTAAAGGGTCGTTGTGTGACATATTTTTTGCTATGTTGTTGTTAATTGTAATTTAAATTTCAATGCGCCCTCATCAAATTTCCATTGCGCGAGAAATTGCAACGGCCCAATGGGAATAATGATGTATATACAAAAAAGATCAGTAATACCAGGGTATGTGTATATAGAGGCCCTGGTAATACACTGATTTATAGTTTTCGGCCGTGCTTTCTTTCTTTTTTTTTTAATTACATTTCAAATCTATAAATTATAAGTAGTAAACCGGCCTCTTTGGCCCCAAGCAAAGATGACGTAATAGGCGGCCATTTTGTTTCTATTTATAGTAACTCATTTACATATAAGGGTTTTTGGGAAGTGCGCATGTGCGGCGGCCATCTTGGTTTCTATATCTAATTTAAGAATGACATCATTGGTCTATATTTAGATTTGAAAATAATTATACAAAAGTAACAGGAGGCCATTTTTAGTATACAGAGGTGACTTGTATACTTGATCTAAGATCTACTCGCGGAAATTGAGGGTCACTTCCATTCGATCTCAGACCTTGGTATTCTTTTAATAGTAATAATTAATTTACTAAGCAACAATAAATAATAATAACAAAAATATTAATTTTAAAAATCACATCAATAATAATAATAATAATAATAATAATAATTAAATATATAGAACATTCATAAAAAATAGGATGATAACTTATATCAACTAGGTCTAAATACTAATGCTCACCTTTTACGATGTTGACTCCTCTGCATCCTTTGCTCAAATGAAACTCGAGCTAAGCGACAGCTATTTTTAGAAACTATTTTTAGAAATGACATTTCACAACTTTTGCACTCGTTTCCCAAGCCACCTGCGTTAACAATAGACGATCTATTTTTAGCGATGGAACAATAGCGATATTGATTTAGGAGCGGATGTGCGAACAATGGTCTATTCAAGTGTCAAAAGTTAATCCCTTTAAAGTCGCCCAAGTGTCTGGCGTGTGCTGATTCAAGGACGGATGTGCGAACATTAGCTTTTGTTAGGCACTATGGGTGAGTCTATTGTAGTTAGCGGATTGAAAATTCAACCCATCATAAACCTCCCTTTTCCACCAATCAGGAACGAGTCCTCGACCAATCAAATCTTAGCATTTTATTACCAATCGAATAACGTATTCAAAACGAGGCCCAGGTCTGTTTCACATTAACGCATAAAGTGAACTTTTTTTTAAAAAAAACAGCTATTTAATAAGTATTCCAGATTTTTCTCACATCTTTCTTGTGCATTTAATTAAATGACATAATATAATGGAAATAATTTAGATATTCCCAGCAATAATAATACTAATATTAAAATGAAAAGACTAGTAGAGACGGAACACTTATTGATTTGATGAAAAATCAACTTACCAAATTGGTAACTTCCAAACCATTTTTCCTTAAAATACTCCAATATATCTCAAGTCCAATAACAATATAAAATACACTCTTTGAACATTTCTTAGTACGTCCTTAAAAGTCATCTTGACGTTGGTAAAAAGACTCGAAAGTTTTGCTCTTTATACGTCAATATGTACTGATTTGTCTTAACATACACCATGTATTCTCTGTTAAACGAGAGTGGACAAGATCTTACAGGTTTATACATGACTTAGACTCCTTGTTTTTTGGTTAACCCTAAAAGGGAGTGACCAATTTTGTTAATCCTTATTTACCTGGTAACGGATTAAATATCTCCTAGTTGCACGACTTTTAGAGGGAGTTAGAATAAGGGTTATAAAGCGATGTAGGTATCTATATATTCTGTTAAACTAAGAATATTTGTAAGTGTAATACTTCAAAATAATCGGAATTCTTTAAACTTTAAAACCGTAATGTTCATATTTTCTATATTGGTTGAAACAACAACAAAATAATAAAAGAGCTTAAATCAGTTTTTCCTGTCTAGTGCAACCGTTTACGATATTGATTTTCACAATTTTTATATCAATTGATAGATTTATCAAAATGCTTCAAAATAAACCCTATGTTCTCGATTCGATTTTCAACCGTTACTGAGTTATGACGTAACAGCGATTTTTAAACCCAATTTTCAACTTTCTCAAAAGATCGTGTTTCATATACCGTTGGAAAGGTCTCGTCATGCCGATTTCAAAAATGTATACTTTTATAGGGTTATCTTTATTCGTTCACGAGATATAAGCGTTTGAAAAATGTCACGTGACCGGAAAATGGCGTCAAATATTCTCCACAAAATATATTTAAGGCTATATCTCAGTCATTTCATGACCGATTTGCGTGATCTTGGTATAGATAGAAAGGTCTCACTTCAAGCTATGTTTTGAATTCAATGAACCGGAAGTGTATTGGTGGTATAACCGGAAATGACGTCATCATATATAAAATCTCTCTTCATAGACAACCGTCTGACTCGTTATTGGTCGTTCTCTCTCTCTTATACATACTAGATTCGGTGGATATGAAACCTCCTCCTCCCTCCTCCTCCTCCTCCTCTCCCTCCTCCTCCTCCTCTCCCTCCTCCTCATCTCCCTCCTCCTCCTCCCTCCTCTCCCTCCTCCTCCTCCCTCCTCCTCCTCTCCCTCCTCCTCATCTCCCTCCTCCTCCTCTCCCTCCTCCTCTCCCTCCCTCCTCCTCCCTCCTCCTCCTCCCTCCTCCTACTCCTCCTCTCCCTCCTCCTCCCTCCTTCCCTCGAAATAATGTAAGAATAAGCGAGTATGTAAATCTACATTCACAGAATGTACAATTGTACTGTATGCGATAAAGTCTTTTCTAGAAAAGACAATATGCTTAGGCATCACAATAAAGTTCACGATAGTCGTGAAAATGAACGATTGGAAAGGGGTGAAAATGACGCGATACAAACTGTTCATGATCAGAAAATGACATTTAAACACCCGTTTACTATGGTCATATCGGGACCCAGTTCTAGCGGTAAAAGTGAGTGGACAAGAAGACTTTTTCTGTCATATTTGATTGAACCATGGCCAAAAAGGATTCTGCCGTGGAAAACTATAGGGATTTATTTCTGAAATAAAACACACTGGCACAATACGTGAAGCTTGGTTGTTTAACTGTACAATTAAACAAGGGCAACAGCCAGCTTTGTGTGGTGTTGCCAGTTAATTACATCACTAAAAAAGAAAGTAGCCAAAGAGTGAAAGAAAAAGAAAAACAAGGTAAAATTTCAGAGCATTACAATATTAGAATTTAATAAACTGAAAGAGTTAATGACTTTTTAATTAGCTTTTCCTCTTGACACGGTTCCCTGCACTTTCACCTGTCCACTCCAAGATTATATCGATTAAACATAAACATGTGTTTTAAGTTAAAATCAAGTGGTTCAATCCTATCCATAATATTGATTATTGATCTTCCAACACATCTTTAACATTTTTATACAAAAGAATTTGGCGCAAAAATTTCGTTCTTTCTGTGAATGCTTTTGGAGTGATCAGTTTGACGTGCAAGGGATTTTGATTTCGAAAAAAAAATGGATATAATTAACATTTTTAGAAATGTTGTTGTGTGATATAAAATTGGATACTGGGAAAAAAAGGTAGGTGATTTATAAATTAAAAAGCTTACCTTATTCAATATGTCCATTTCATTTCCAGAACGCATTCTATGATTTTGCTTGAATAGTGTGCGTGTGTGTGTATACGCCTCATAGGTTTATGAAGTAAAAATGATTGCTGGTTGTTGTGCAATGCCATGCCTATTCATGGAATGAAACTTTGTTGTAATACTACATTTCTTTTCTGATTGGTTGTTGATCTAAGTCATGGTTATTTTTAGACAACATGTCTAGACTTGTTCAATCGACATGAAATGAAGACATGGCATTGGTCGGTTCAAATTGTAAACCAGTTATCTCTGGTTTACTCTAGTTGTACACTGGAAATACATTTCCAAGAATAATAACCGGAGATGTGTGTGTGTGATGCGATTCTGCATTTCTTTTCTGATTGGTTGTTGATCAAAGTCATAGTTAATTTTATATAACAACTTTATATAATTCTGGTTTATTCTAGTTGTACAGTGCTAAATACATTTCTAAATATAGTTTCCGGAAATACTATGACCATAAACGGCAGATTACACGTAAAACATGAGTGTTGAGTTAATTTTATAACAGAACGTGGAGCTGTTCACATCGTAAGTAATGCCGTTAATTTTTTCTATGTTTTCCAAATATTGTTTGCTATATTTTTTATTATATTTATTGTATGTTTATTGTATGGTGATCATATGTTGATATCATTATTGCCATTTCCAAATACCCAGCAAGCATCGAATATCGGACCGATATCTTTTTGAATATCAACCCGACATTGGACCGATATAGGACCAATATCAGTTTGCATATATTGGGTGGATATCAATATACCTATATCTGACCGATATAGGTGTGCCTTGATTGGACCAACATACATTTCCCAACAAATGGCCTTACATAATGAAATCGTAAATTGGTTGACAAATTACCAGGGAAATTGATTAAATCATTGGCAACAGGGTTTATAAATTAAATTAATTTTTTGATAAAATAAGACTCCAGTGACTTTTCAAGCAAAAAAAAAAATAATTGAAAAAAAATCAATCATGCACTTGTGTGAGGAAAGTTTAAGAGTAAATGATGAGAACAAAATACATACACACATCTGTAATCAATAATATATTTAATATACAAACAGTAATAATCCATTTAGTGAATAAATAGTCTTTCAAATGGGCCTTGTTTGCAGTATCGCCTCAGTTTGCACATATCACATACGAATGTTGGAATTAAACTCAGTATTCCACTATAGAGCTAGTGTCTCTTTGTTGATATTTTGTGGATGCACAAATACACTAAAAATCATCAAAGTCGTCTTTCAGATAAGTATGGTGTATCCACTGTTTCCACCATCTCTGGAAAACTTTGGGGTTCTGGACTCAAAAGTGAATGTTGTTTCTACTATGTGACTCCTTCCGGTATTTGGCCCCTCTTAAGCCAGTCCTTCAAGGCATCCTCACCTTCAGTGCTGGCGGTTTTTGTTGATACTTTTTTTCTGTCCACATTCTGTACAGGACACAAACAAAAGAGGTTGATATAAACATCTTATTAGCTGCATCAAACTGACTATACAACACTTTTAATAATTTATTTCAAAGGAAGAAGACATTTTTATTATCTTTTTCATTTAACGAGATAGTAAATTGGTATAGAATTATTGGTTTAGCAGCTTTAATTTGCTTTAAATTTTATAATTACAAAGCTATAGGAGTTGTAATAGCTCAGAAACTCTCTTAACAATGACAATGGTTTATTTCAAATACATGTTTGCTGACATGTGATACTTTCTCTGAATTGACAATTTCTTAGTATTGGTTTGAAAAAAAATCAACTTACTGTATCGAACGTTATTCAGCATCACGTTTCCTCTTCTTTTCCGTGAAGGCATATCTCTCTAGCACTTTGCTTGAGATGTTTTCTTACGGCAGGCGTTTCAATGCAGTTTTGAAGTTATGTCCACACAGCCTGCAAGGTGAAAGGAAAAGTAAACATCAATTCGTGAATATACAAACACTGGCATCCGGCTTATAATCCAATCTGACCTATATCAAGGGCGTGCCTGGGCTTACGCACTAACGCACGTGCGTACAATTGATTTGAAAAATCGAAAGTTTAAAAACGCCAAAAACGCTATAAAAAACATCGCCTTACCAGGGTAAGGCATATATTTGCCCTCGTAATTAGATACAGAGAAATTTATTTTGAACGGATTTGCCTAGAACGATATTACAAAAATCATATCTATAAGCACAAACAGGCTAATTTACCGACAACATTAAGGTATATATTTTACGGTACGATACTTTCTTGATCAGCTCATCTTTCCCCGCCTTTTTCATGTGTTCTAATAGTAATTAAAAATACATTCAATATGCCAACCTGTTAACTCAATGGTTACACATAGCTGAGATCGGACTAGGGCAATGTTCTGTAAAATCTGCATGAAGGCTTAGATATTAATTATTTCATTTCTGCCATGATTCATGAAGAAAGTAAACGTAGCTAGGTATGCAACAACATGTATGTAAGCATGAACAGTGTTAAGATATAACTATTATATTATTTACTACAAAAACAATTTAAATATTTCATCAACTTACTTGAAAAAAATGTTGTTATGAATTATATAAGCACTGAAACATCTTTATTGTTCTTATGCATACGTATATGAGTCCTTAATTTGTGTTAAAATATTCGCGTTTTTGTATATTATTGACTAATTAAATGGCTCATGAAAAAACAAAACAAAAAAAAAATGGCTCCAATTTTTCAAATTTGGCTCATCCATTGGTTCCAACAAATCATAGCGCTGAAGGCACTGGAGTTGTGTGTGTCTTAAATTAAAGCATGATCCTGGTCGTGGGCTCTAAAGCATTTAGGTTTCAACTTTTTTTTTCGTTTTTTTTTTTTTTCGTCTCCAGTATTCTTATTTTTCTTTTTATATAGTGTCTCTTTTATAAATATTTCTGTCTCCAAATCTTTCTCCTTTTCTTATCTCAGTCACTCTATCTCATCCGCGATTCCTTACCCGCTTTCAAAGTAACTAGCGACATTTTGTCCATTGTCTTCCCTCATTACACGTTTTTTTTTTCGACACACGAATAAAAGTGGACTATAGTGAAAGAAAAAAAAATGAAGGTTTTACTTGTAAAGAAATGCAAGAGCTATAAAGAGGAAGAGACTTTGAAAAGGGGAGTAGCTTAAGAGCTGGATACAGTGAATGTAGCTTTTAGTTGAAGAGATAAAGATAGCCGGAGATGGGAAAGAGGAGACCATAGAGCAAGGGTATTTAAGATGGAATAGTAAAAAGAAAGAATTAAGGTAAAATCTGTGCATGAGAGCCCACGACCAGGATCATGCTGTAATTGAGACCTAAACCGTAAAATGGTAAAGGCCGATCGAGTTCGCACCCGGCGAACGTTTGGGTATGTCTGCATTGTGCAGAAACTTACTTGGGTCTGGCTGTCGTCTCACATATCCACACTTTATATACCCTACTTGTAATATCTTTCGAACGGGTTTTAAATTGGTTCTATATTTAGATTTATTAGTCTTTTCTGAAAATGACTGTATTTCTTTGAACATTAATTATTTCACTGAAATATGTTACATACTAAGTTATTTTACCTTCCAGAGGCTCAACAAAATACAAATAACTAACTCAGTGTTTTCAAAACAGAGCTTATTTTAGTATTTATATTTTTTCTAAAGAAAGGGAGTCGTTTTATTAACTATACAAAGGACAGTGTTATAGGTGTTTTAAATCGGTTTACAATAAGGCTCCAAAGTTGGCCCAGTGGTAACGACTCTGTCTACAACTCCTCTCAGTATCACTCCACGTGGGTTCGTAGCTCGGAGGTGAAAAACAAAATATATATAAAAAAAGTCTACCAATTTAGTGCTAGATTATAATACCAGACTATTAATTTTATTGACTTTAAAACTTAATACCATAATCATTTCTGCATTTGAATTATTGGCTTCTATTTTTATCGTTTTGAAAAGGACCTACAGTTAATCTATTGAGCTATTATTCAAGATTCATATCTCATTATAAGTTGTTTTTTTAACTAAATGATTCAGTACTGAAGCAAACGCTAGAAAGGTTCAATTTCAATCCCGGGGCGTATACTATAGTTTATAATCGCAATGTTTCGGACATGTAAATATATTTCGGGTACCCCAAATTTTTTGGATCACAATGTCAGTATAAGAACGCACAGGTATTTGACACAATCCACAATAATTGTCCAAATATGCTATATAACGTATACAAGAGAAAAGGTATATAACGTAAACAAAACAGGCATGCTGATCAATCAACTCAAACTGCCGTAAAAGTTGACCAGATCGATTTTTCCTTCTTGCTATCGTAAAGTAAAATGATTTTTCTACCAAATATAAGTTTCCACTTGAAAGAAATCCGCCAAAAACTTAGAATATGGCTCTATATATTGTCAAAATAACTCCAATTTAGACCGATGTCGTTTTCGACGGCCACCAGCCAGGTTAGCTAAGAGGCCTATCCTGGTCAATTTTCACATTAACATCAAATTACCAACATAAAAGTCAATTGCTATCGATAGACACGGTTGATTTCTTTTCCTCCGAGAGGCCTTACGCGCAAAATAAATCCACTAAAGCATGAAATCAGTTGGAGATCACAGCAACGCATCCGTTTCGAAAGTACAACCCGCCATATTCAAGGAAAATGACGATACGGAATGCAGCTACCTCATTGGTCAGAATTAAACCGGGTCAATATCCGAGTTCACCAGAATGACCTAATCAGCCAATCAATGGGCAGAGAAATATTCAGTGCGGATTCAAACTAAATGGTCTGACAGAGTAACAGAAATAATGTTGGCCGTGTTTAATCCGATATATGAGAATTATTTGGCATTTTTTTCAGTACAAAGCCTCTCTGAGGAAAAGAAATCAACCGTGTCTATCGATAGCAATTGACTTTTATGTTGGTAATTTGATGTTAATGTGAAAATTGACCAGGATAGGCCTCTTAGCTAACCTGGCTGGTGGCCGTCGAAAACGACATCGGTCTAAATTGGAGTTATTTTGACAATATATAGAGCCATATTCTAAGTTTTTGGCGGATTTCTTTCAAGTGAAAACTTATATTTGGTAGAAAAATCATTTTACTTTACGATAGCAAGAAGGAAAAATCGATCTGGTCAACTTTTACGGCAGTTTGAGTTGATTGATCAGCATGCCTGTTTTGTTTACGTTATATACCTTTTCTCTTGTATACGTTATATAGCATATTTGGACAATTATTGTGGATTGTGTCAAATACCTGTGTAAGAACGCTTAAAGACGATCGCGACAGTTTCATCTTTCTTTTTTTCCCAAACGTCTAGAATTTCATGACACCGTTATTTTGAAACAAAAAGTACAAACAAACAGTATTTGTTTTAAACTTTATTCTTTCTGATGTAAAAACATTGATATTTTTTTCTGATTTTTTCAATGAATACTTTTTTGGTTTCAGTCCATATACCGAGGTAGTGTTATCCTAATGCATTAGTTAAAAATACTGCGCGTTTTTATCATATTTCATATGATTTTACAGTTTTTGTATGTACTTAGCACCCTTTAAAATGTTCCAGGGGCATTTCCCCCCGGGGAAGCATGCCCAAAGACCCACCCTAGCCATGGTGCGTATACCGAAATTGGGTCCAGGCACGCCATTGTATATTCATGTACTATGGAGACGAGGTAAACAACTCCCTCAATTGGCCCCTGAATATATGTCAAATTGGATAAGAATGTGTATACAAAATAAAACTCAACAGTGTTTATAAAAAAAACAATACAAGATTGTGTATCAGTATATGAACATGTAGTACGATATCTCATACACAACAAGTTTTATTTCTTTATTTTTTAAGTTAGGATGCAATCAAATTTTACGAAGTGACTGTCGCGAAAACCCATGACATGCCTTATGCTAAAATACATGCAAGAATAAAATATTAAAATCAAATGGTATTTAAGGTCAGGTTTAAATGGTCATTTGTGTTTATACGTTAAATGGACTTACCCGGTTTAAGATGACCAAACATCTGAAGAAAATTCAAACTCAAAGAGCATGGTGGCATGGGAATGCAGTCAAAATCAAAACGAGGCTAATATTTGATTTTTTTAACAATTTTTTTTATAGTTTAAATGTTAAGTTTCAATTAAACAAATGGTATTAAATCAAATAAAAATATTAGAAAGATTTAGCACACTTATCTTCCCTACTTATTAATATAAAATTGTTTCCTATTTACTTTTTTTTACCTACACTCCAAGGAGAGTTACATCCTTTGTGAAAGTAATTTTTGATATCAGCCCGATATAGGACCGATATGTGGAAACGATCTGAATATTATATAGACAAATCCTTGTTTATTTACACTTGCACAACAAGATATGTTTATGTGCTGTTGATATTTACATTTGGATTCATGATACAATTTACTCTATGCTACTGGATCTGCAGGTTGGGATATCGGCTGTATATCGGCCCGATGTCGCAAACTGATATCAGTGTACTGATATCGGCACGATATACCCATGCTTGCTGGGTATAGTTCATGATGTCATTCTAAAATTAGATGTCATGCTAGAAAACCAATATGGCCGCCGCACATGCGCAAATAATCTGATGACGTCACTCCTGCGCATGCGTAGTCTTGGGGGTAAACCGCTGCTATTACTACTTCTGGTGAGCGATCAAGGGCCATCCACCACATATAACTTTCTTAAAATAAATAATAAAATAACACAAGTGACACAGTTTCCATGGTTATTTGTTTTACAGACGGTAGTTCATGCATCTAAATTTTACAGATCATGGGATCCATAAATTATCATTACAGTTTGTTCTACTTGATGTCCGATGAAATGTTTGCATTTCGTTCAAAGTTCGATAACTATATTTCATAAAATGGACCGTGATATCTTGATATAGAGAAAATATGGCGAAAACGTGACCAAAGACAAATATGGGCAAAGCTTGTTGTGAGGGCGAATGGTTTTGTTAGCAACAAAAAAAAAATATATATATATATGTGTGTGTGTGTGTGTGCACAGTAGCATTGACTCTGAAACGTACTTGAAGCATTACGTGTGCAGTCAGTCAACGGGAGGTGGTTCCATAATGCGAGGTCAAAGGCAAAGCTGTCTTTTGCGATAAATTCCATAAAATTTAAAATATAAACAATGAAAAGCAAAAGTACACAAAATATAGGAATTACATAAAACACGATACGGATTTGTTGTGTGTTTATGATAAACCGGAGAGCACAAAATATGTAACAATCCTGATCGACGAGTTTAAAAAAAAAAGTGTGTGTGGGGGGGGGGGGGGGGGGGGGGGGGGGGGGGGGGGGGGGGGGGGGGGGGGGGGGGGTAGGTGGGAAACTTTATTTTTTCTCCTTTTTGTTTTTGGCATGTTTTTCTTTTTTATTCTAAAACCTTTTTTTCTCTCATAATTTATTTTTCATGCCTTTTCTCTATATTTTCCTTGTTGTTGTTGTCTCCATAATAATATATATTTTGTTTCCTCTTCAGCTTATTCATGGACCTGTCAATGTCCTTAAAAGTGGCACGACTCGACCCACATTGTCTTAAAAGTGGCACATAATAGTTCAGAAATAAAAAGTATAAGAAGTTCTCTGTGAGTTTGGGGTTCACAATATCAAGTACGATTGATAACGTCCCCAGTTTTCCTGGCTATTGTGTGTGTGCAAAATGGGCCATGTGACGCGTCTGGTGTGTGTGCTTTAGCAAAATCCACCGCTGCTAGCCAGTTTTCCTGGCGAAAAGGGAACATCATGTGATTCTCCCCTGCCATATATAGCCTCTCCATGGTCAAGCCCTATACAGTGCCGAACCTCGCGCGACACACGTCAACTGAGGGACTTTGTGTCCTCAGGCTGAACTGTAGGGGACGATGTACCAAAATTGTGTATCCAAATACACCAAACTTGGTTTATGTACTATTGATCAGATACTTTTTCTTATTGACATTTTAATACACTGCTTCACATAGAATCAGCACAATCCTGTCCTGTTCAACTACTCACATGAAGACAAGTTAGGGTGCGGGTCCGGGTTTTAATCACCTTGGTTCATCTAATTAACTTCTGTACAAATCACAACAGTTAGTCTATTTTATACAGAGGCGTCAATATTGATTGGCGGTCATCTTCTTCGTCCTCCTTACGTCTTACCTCCCTTGAAACTTAGTCCTCTGTAGCGATTGATATATCAGCCTGTGAACCAACGCCTCCTACATTTCTGAATGAATCTTGTCAAACGTGGCCAAAGACATTTACTATAATGGTAATGTGCATGAAGTGGCAATTTTCCGGTCCATTGATTTTTTCCAAGATTTGTCCCTTGAAACTTATTCTCTGTAGCCCGGTGAAATGATATTGGCAGCCTTGTGAAACCAAACTAACTACAACTCTCCCCCTTCGTTTCTGAATGAATCTTTTTTTTTTTTTTTTTCCTTTATATTTTTTTTTTTTTTTTATTTTTTTTTATTTTTTTTTTTTTTTTTTTTTTTTTTTTTTTTTGTTTTGTTTTTTTTTTTTTTTTTTTTTTTTATTTTTTTTTTTTTTTGTTTATTTTTTTTTTTTTTTTTTTTTTAGTTTTTCAAAACCATGTCAATGTCATTACTATAATGGGTAGATGGTGCATGAAAGTGGCAATTTATCGTTCATTAATTTTTTGCAAAGATTTTTGTCCATGAAACTTAGTATTTTTTTTTTTTTTTTTATAGTATATGTTTTTTTTATTTTTTCTATTTTTTTTTTGTTTTTTTTTTTTGTATATTTTGTTTTTTTTTTTTTTTTTGTTTTTTTTTTTAGTTATTTTTTTTATAGTTTGTTTTTTTTTTTTATTTTTTTTTTTTTGTTTTTGTAGTTAAGTGTTTTCTTTTTTTCTCTATAACTGATTGATATTTACCGCATTGAGAAACATTTCTGTATGTTCTGACCTAACCTTTTCAAGAACTGGCAATGTCTTACTATACTGGGTAGATATGCACAAAAGCACGGATATTGATGTTCCATCAATAATTGCAATAGTTATAATTCCTTTCTCAACATGGTCTCTTAAAACCACAAATCAAGTTTTTCTAAACAGGATAAAAGTGCATAAAGCAGATTTTTTTCCTGGTACAGGTGGATTTGCAAGAGTTTATGTGGAGAAAGAAAAAAGGATTCATACTGATACTGCTATTTGACCTACTTCATATTTGGAATCATTTTTTAGGTTCTATCTCTGTTCAAGCTAAATTAATTGGTCTCAACAGACTTCATTATGCTTACAGAAGATGTTAAAAGCAATAATTAAAGACCCCTCTTGTCCATAATATTTTGTGCGGCGTATATTGTGGCCATCAATGCACTCTTAATTTTTAATCAAATTGTATTCTAATGATGAAGTATATCAATTATTGGTTTAATGGAACCTTTTGTGGTTCTAAACCAAGAGGACTGGGTTACAACTCCCAAGAAACCATATCCTATCCAACAACATCCTAATTAAATTCATCACTTATTAATTATTATTTATCCAAGAAACCAAAACCTATCTAATCCTACGTCCAAATAAATCAACACTTATATTTTTTATTTATCCTCAAGAAACCATAACCTACTCAACGACCTAATATATCACATTTATATTTTTAGCACAAAACCAGGCACGAGTGCTCAGGGTGACTATTGATCACCCTTCGTCGTCCGTCGTCAAACAATTTGCCTTTAAAAACATCTCCTCTGAAAACCGCTGGAGACAAATCAGATGAAACTTGTATACATGGTCCTTGGGTGGGACTCACAAAAATTGCTCAAATAACGTTTGCTCTATGCAGAACTCTGTTGCCATGGCAACAAAAAGAAAAATTCAGGAGAAGTTTAAAAATCATCTCCTTCCAAACTACTGGCCAGACTTCAAGAATAATTGGTACAGATGATCCTTGGGGGTAGCACTACAAAGATAGCAAAATTATTCGGATCCACAAAAAAAACATGGGCGCCAGGGCAGGGCTTTATAATTAAACAAAAATTTTTTATTAAATAGGGAAAGATAAAAAAAAATCTCCTCTAAAACCAATGGAAACGCCAGAATTTGATGATATTTGGTAAAAAGATCTTTGGATCGAGACCTAACATAAATTTGCTCAAATAAAAATGAACCATCAGAACTCTGTAGCCATGGCAATAAATAGAACAATAAATCAACTTCTTCAAGATTAAATATAAATCAACCTTCCCAGATTAATAATTGCAGGTTTCAAATGGTTTTAAAATGGTACAGATGCTCCTGTGGGTGAAGCTCTACAAAGTAATCAAAATTATTTTGGATGTGAACCTCGCAACAATAAGAGGGGCGGCTTTTTTTTATTATATTTTATATTGATTTCTGCAGAAACTTCTAGTTGGCCATTGGCATATGCAATGAAAAGTATAAATTTAAAATTCATCTTGTTTTAGAACTGCTAGCCAGATATAAAATAATTGTTATAGATGTTTAATTAGGGTTAATTGGCTCATTTTTTACTTTGTTCTCAGAACAATATTAGCAATTAATCAAAATCAAAGGAAATGTCCTGTTTTCACGTGACGTCATCAAAGACTAAATCCGCCATCTTACCATTTTTACTATTTGCACTAGTTTCATTAAAATTTACAGATATATACTTTTGATTTAAAAAACAAAACACGGGAAATTGATTCTATATTAAAGAGTGAAATTGGTCATAAAGTGTTATTTAATACACTATATAAAATCCTTATTGAAGACGGAAAAATAAATACTTGTAATTTTTTGCAGTTGTCGGTAATAAATTCCATAGTTCCTATAATGAGACAAATGGATCCATCAACCTCCAACAATCATTTTAAGTCACAATAAACTTGTTTTTGGATCCAAAGGTTCTTTGTTGTGGATTTTTTCGCATCCATTGTCTAAAATATTTTTATCTTAAGAAGCAAGCAAGTTTATCCAAAAAAAAAGAAATGTAATCCATCAACTTACAACCAGTTAACATTCCAAGTCAAGGGAGTATTTTGTTGTGGTTTTTGACTCCGATTTATCTGTAACTTGAAATGTTTGGGCTGCTTTTTCCAGAATAACAACTGTTTACTGATTTAACCTTTCCTATCATATAGACTCAATATTGACACACTCAAAAGGAACCACAAAAATAGACACAGTTAAACATTCATCTTGTTACAGACAACAATTGTTTCCTTTTTAAAAATGCAGATGTACTCTGGTGAGGTCCTATGGCCCTGGGCCTTCTTGTTTGTTTATTTTTATTAGTTCCTTTAATTAACATGATGCCGAAAAGCTCTGAAATGAAAATTCATATTGGTTAAACCATGAAAAGCCTGTACAAACCTCCGACTTTCAAATGCACATAAATCTAGCTTTTAATAGTTACTAAGTTCAATGACCTCCGACAAACATTTGGGGCGGGGCTATACACCTGTGTATGGCGTCAAGTTAATTCAAAAGTGGCACAGCATGTTTAAAGGTTAATTTAATTTCTATGGCACAAATTATTCACCTCATGACTAACCTGTCATTATAATGTTTAATCAATTTTAATCCCTAGACAAATAATACCTATTGGGTTTTGATAGTTTTCTAATATTCGTATTTAGAAGTTTCAAACTTTGACTAGGCACAATATTTAGAACAATTGGATAAAAAAAAGCATGGCTTTATGAAAATCTCCACAACTGCATCTGATTGTAACATTCACAACCATCCAACTGCTTCATTCATAATTAAATTTAATCCCTTTACCTCATTTAATAAATAATTATACTATAAAATAAATAAATATTTTCATAAATTTCTTTCCTCTCTCTTATCAATTTTCATCAATAAAATTTATTGTATTATCACACTGTCTTTAATGTCAATTACGACAAATCAAAACATTTGAAAAGGACCACCTTTGGGACCTAATAAACTGGTATTGGAGCATTAGACATTTTTAGAAATGCCAATGCACATCTTAATAATCAACTTCCGGAAGAACCATTTAAAACGATTCAGTTCGAGAACTGTCGTCCCTGAGGAGAATCTCAGTATAAGAGGGGCAAAGGGACATGGTTTGTACCCTAAAGAACAGTAGGAACCTTTGTTATCAATCTCGATAAGGTCATGAGTCCGAAAATGTAGCGAACCATTTCAGGGACTTTAACCTTAAGCGGCCAGTCAAGAAACAATCAGTCCTGGAACTTGCTCTTAACGAGGGTTGATCCAGATATTCCGTTAGACTTTTTCGCTCATTCTTGTAAGTATTTGTATAGTGTATTCATTTTATGTCATACTAATATGTCCTATCTCCTTCTGTATGTTAAGTGTAAAATCGTAAGTCCGTACAGATTGGTTTTTGTTTGTAAAATATGTGATTGAATAACCAAAGTAACGCATCATCGCCCCTGTCAATTAATTGGTCCAAATAAAAGTATAGTCTCTTCAAAAATATAAAAAAGAGATTTTTCTTCATAATTACAGTAATTACTTAAATATTTTGTCATCAGAAAATTCTACCTCATTTTGATTTTATTTGCGAATTACAGATTGCCAATTAATGAAATCCTAACAAAATTATTTTAAACGGTTGTTGTATGTCGCAGCCAGAATCAAAACCACAGACTCCCGCTACAAAAGGAGAATGTCAATGTTTTAAAAGAAACCACAGTATTATAATGAATACTTTTTACTCATTAACATTAAATATTTTTAAATCTATGTTTATGTCATAAATAATGTCGTTAATATGAACAATATAAAGAGCAGAGGCATTAAACCCCAAAAAAACAAACAAAGAGACAGAGGTGAGCTTGAACCTTACAATCTTCAAGCTGATGGTGTATAGTCAAACATGTCGGACATTGTGTCTGGTTCCTGACACATGATTAACAGATTTACATACATTGATTTACTGCTACAAATATAACAGCTGAAAATGCGTTCCCCAATTTGACTGAAATCTGATGCCAAAGATACAACCGTGACGTTTAAAATAATCTAGGATTATTGGTTTATGATAAAATAGTTCAAATTGACCATTCCAGTGTTGTGTTTTTACCCATGATATGCATCCAAAATTACATACAACACGAACTCAAGTAACTACAATGAAACAAGGTGAAGATCAATTGATTGACCTGGTATTCACAAAAGAACACATAATTTGTTTGTGAAAAATTATCAGTTGACCTGGGTAGGAAAAAGAAAGAAAAAAAATAGATTGTTTGTTTCGACGTCATCCCGCAAAATGAAAAGGGTTGGTAGTCGTAAAAAATCAGTTAGTATTGTTATTTTATATTGTTTTTATCTCTCCTGAGCACAAAGTGGCTCATGGTGAGCTTTTGTGATGCGCCTTTTTGTCCAAGGCGGTCCGGCATCAACAATTTCCTTTAAAATAAACAATCTCCAAAACTGCGAATGGATTTTAAACCTTCACAGGAATCATTCTTATGATGCCCTCTAACAAGATTTTTCAATTAATAGTGATTGGTTGAAAAAGTAGGTCACAGAGCTAAAAATAGAATTAGACAAAAATTTGAAAATCTTCTTCTGCAAAACTGAAGCCTAGAGCTTAGATATTCGGTTTGTAGCATGTCTAGTGTACCTTTACCAGTTTGGTTCAAATCATGGCCCTAGGGTACAAAATTGGCCCCGCCCCAGGGGTCACTTGACTATACAAAGGCATATAAATAGGAAAATATAGAAAAAAAAATCTTCTTTGTTCAGAAACTAACCAAGGCAAGATATTAAGATATTTGGTGTGAAAACAACCCTTATGGACAAAACCAAGTATTTAAAATCATGGAAACTGGCCCAAAATTGGCCCCTGTCCAAGGTCCACTTGATTTTACAGGTTAAATAGGAAAATCAGAAAAATTTTCTTTTCAGAAACCACAAGGCCGGATTTTGATTTTGGTGTGTAAAAATGCCTTATGGACATCTAACAAGTTTGTTCAAATCAGGGGCCCAAAGGTTAAAAATTTTTCCCCCAATCCCGGGGGTCACTTGATTTAACATAGACTCCCAAAATTAAAAAAAGTTTTAAAAAGATTCCTTGTCGAAACCAAAAAGATCATGGATTGGGTTTGTACTAACCTGGCTTTGTGACCTGAACCAAGTTTTCAAATCCTGGCCCTGGGGTCAAAATTGGTCCCACGCTTTGTTAACTTGTTTTTTTTGACCACATGAAAAATTTTTTTTTGGAAATTTAAAAAATTATATTGCTGTTCTTCTGTAGGGATTGAAATCTATGACTATTGTAAAAGGCAAAGAGCAAAATTTCAAAGGGAACATTCGGGGCCACCCTTGGGGCTCTTGTTCTTTATTTTTTTTAATTGACATAAAAAAAACAAAAAAAAAAAAAAATCCCTTAAAAACCGTTATAAACAAATGCGGGATAATTTTTTTTGATCGGAAAACGAAAAATAAATGGATTTTCGAATAAACTGTAACATAACCTTGTTTATTAGAAGAAAATTTTTATTTTTCACGCTAAATTCCAATTTCATAAACCAAAAAACCAAATATTTATGAAAAAAATAGGGGTTTTTCCTTTGGGAAGAGTAAGGGAATTTTTTTTTTTCAATCCAGAACCCATTCTTTTGTTTGTCCTCTAAACGGCAATCAAATCTAAAGGTGTATGCAAAGTATGTAACACAAAAAAAAAAACATCGTAAAGAAAAGAATTGCAAATAATTTTTTTGTTTCCCCCTTTTCTTTATAGAAATTAAACCACTATAGAAATATTCAGTAATAAAAACATTATGTAACTCAAAAAATTTAAAAAACGACTGTGTTGAATAATCGTTGCTTGATTTGTTTTTAAAGAAACCCCCGACATGATCATCTTCGTGGACCTTGTCTACACGCCCAAATTTTAGGATGCCACCCTGAAAAATCACGCCGTAACAATAGGGAAATACCACACCCAGTCGCATTATCCTGACACTGGGAAATCAGGGCCTGGGAAATAAAAACTTTTTGCTGAGCACCAAGCAATAAAGGGGGACTACCATGCAGGAGCATTTTTTAAGAAATTTTTGGGAAAGTCGCGCCCCGAAATTTAATATTATATACCATTTTTTACATCCCCCTTTCAAAAAAGCCCCCAAAACAATGTTCATGTAATTAGAAATATACCAGAATATCATTTTCCCTTTTCAATATTCCCTTCCCTAAAAATTTTTGAAAAAATATATGGGGGATTTTTTCCCTTTGCTGAAATTTAATGATGTGGGACCAAGCCCATACCACTGAGTTAAACAACTAAAGTGTTGTTATTCCCTCTGATATAAAAAATGAATTGTGAATACCACAATAAACCTTTTTTTAAGGGTCCCTTTATTTAATAAAAGTATTATCACCAAAAAAAAACTTAAAAAAAAATCTACAAATTTCTGAAGAAAAAAACACAAAAACTTAACTAGACTAAAATCACTTACAAATTGAAGCTTAATAACTTTTTTATAAAGGGAAAACCTTATTAATGTATAGACTGGGAAACCCCGGAACACTTATGGTACACCCCATTTCCCTTGACCTTTGACCTTTCTAACCCCTTTTTCCGATCACAAGCGAGGTTTTACTTTTTCCTTTAGATGGAGGGAATGGTAAACGCTTTGTTAGATACTTGTCATATCCTAAATGGAGTTCCAAAATTTTTTCTAAAATTATAATGGGTTAACAAAAACAAGTTTGATGAAGATATTATGAAAAATTTATTTAGAAGCATTTAAAAAGCTTTTAACAAATTTTTTCAGGAAAAAAAATCAAATCATAAAAATAATAAAAATTTCCCTTTCAAACATATGGGCATAACTCCAAGTAAATAAAAAAAAAAAAAGTTAAACAAGCGATTGATGAAATGCACTATAAAAACTTGTATAATATCAAATAAAAATTAAAGTTCGAATTCAACTTTTAAAAGAATTGTTAAACTTATGAAAAAACTCAAAATGAAATTCCCTGAAATATGAAAAAACCCCCTCTCCCCTCTCTATCTTTTATATATATATATCCCCTCTTTATTATCCTCTCTTTCTCTCCCCCCCCCCCCCCCTCTTCTCTTTCTTTCTCAAAAAAAAAGAATCAAAACAAAACTCAAATACACTATATTTTTAAGACAGGGAAAGCCGCTTTAAATAAAGGGTTAGTTTTCATGTAGTAACAATGTGTACATATTTTTCTTCATACATGAAACTGGTAACTGCAATTAAAAGGCTCATTCACTGCTAAATGAAAAACTCATGACACATTCCAGCTTTCTTATTTACAGGCACTTATGAAAACAATGATATTCCAATAAAGGAAAGCAATAGTTTTTCCATTTATTAAAAAGCATTTATTTTTTCCTAGGAATGCAGTTCAACAGAATTCATCACTTTACTGTTTGTTAAGAAACCCATTTTAGGCATCATTTGACCCTTCTGCCAGTCCACTATCATGCTTGGTGTTACACAAGGTAAGGAGTTTTGAACCTATGATACAGCTTGTTTTGGTGGATTTAAATGTGAGATGTAGTTTGCAGTTAGTGCATTCAAGCAGAGATGCTTTGTTTCTCCTTCCCACCCATAAATTAAGCTGATCACAGCTGGTTGACTCTTAACATACATCATCATAGCCCATTGGATTCATCTCCTTCCTCAAGTCTTATGCCCAAAGTTAGCTGCATTCTGCTGTTTCTGATGAGAGCCTAGATGTGGGCCCATGTTACCAAATGCGCCTTTGCTGTTTTAGGAGTGGACTTTTTTGGGCCTTACGGATTGATCCTCAGTCTCAAGCCTCTCTGCTGCAGTCAGTATGTATCATGTAGGTGTCCATAGATGAAGATCAGTCAGTTTCAAGCCTTTCTCTGTGGAATATGCCAGTTTTTTAAGTGTGCAGCCATGTCACCTCTCATTGTGTTTGATGAAAGTTTTTTTTGTTTAAAAATGTTTGAATTTTTTTTAGGATTTTGGTGAAAATAAACCCTATATATACTGAAATGGTCTCCAGAAAAATGCAACATCTGCATGTCACCCCTTTGAAGTTTTGTATTACCCCGATGGGATGGGCCATCTGGCATTTGGACATCCAGACCCCTGAAGTGCCTGCAATGGCCTGTTTCATAACAAGACTGATTGACTGACTGATAACGTTGTTTAATTAGGGTCCGTCTGCCTGCTTGGCTCTTTGTGGGCGGACCCGAGTGTGACCCATCATTCCTATAAAATTTAAATTTGGAATCGAAAGTGGGTCAAATTTTAAAAGAAAACCTTAATTTACAGATTTTATTGCTTTAATGTCTAAAGTAAGAGGTTTTAGTATCTAAATTATTTTGGTAATTAACAGAGCTAATTTGAGCTGGAGGTGTTAATTACCATTGATATGGAAGGTTGCTTGTGCTCATGTTTGGGCCGTGAAAATGGCGCATGTGGTTGGAGTGAACTGTGCCTTCCTTCTTCCATCTGTCCGCCGGGAAAAACTGCGCACTAATTGAGGTGCCACGTTTATTCCCCTTGAGACCGTAGAACCGTCTCATCGTGCCGACCATAATTGGACTTTGGTTCATGAGTAGATTTTGAGATGTTAGATGAGGAAAAGGACTGCAAGGCCAGCAAACAAATAACCTCGTCACCCGTATACTGCCAAAAAACACGGCCCCCTTAGGGGAAATTTTGAATTTAGATAGCCATTCAGCTAGCAAGGGTACTTTCAACCTTGTATAGATTTTGCGCCAAAGAAAAATAGTTATTGTTATTTATTAAAAAAGGTTGAATAAAAATAAAAGTTGAAATTTGAGTTTGAATTTAGAGTCTGATGCTAATCAGCCTAATGTCATTTTGGGCCGAAACATGAAGAAAAAAAAATTGAAAAATCGAACCGAAGCCTGCCCTAGAAATTTTTGAGAGACCGAGAGTATAATTGTTCTGAATTAAGAGAAGAAAAAATAATAATTTATAGTTTTTCTTTTGAGGCATGATAGGAGAGCCCTATATTGTCTTTTGGGAACTGTGGGGTCACCTAGAGCTCATATTTGTTATTTGTGTGTTCTTGTGGTGTCTGGGTAGGGCATTTAACTCCTCATGTTGAGGCTCATAGGCGGCGTCCCCATTGTGGGGCTCATATGGGCTCTTTATTTTGGGTCCCTATTGTAGGGCTCATAGGAGCTAAACGACCTTATGGCTGAATGGGTGCCCTTTTTTTAGCTCACCTGAGCACAAAGTGCTCAGGTGAGCTTTTGTGATCGCCCTTCGTCCGCGTCGTCCGTCGTCAACATTTGCTTTAAACAACATCTCCTCTAAACTGCTGGACAGAATTTAATGAAAACTTGGCGGGAATGTTCCTTGGGTGAGGCTCTACAAAATTTGCTAAAATAAAGTTGATCCATGAAGAACTCTGGTTGCCATGGCTACAAAAAAAAAATAATTTGAAAACTTTAAAAATCATCTCCTTCAAAACTACTGCCAGATTTCAAAATAATTTGGTACAGGTGTTCCTTTGGGGTTTCAACCTCTACCTAAGTTGCTAAAATTATTCCGATCCGTAAAAAAACATGGCCGCCAGGGATGGGCTTATTTGCCTAATTGTATATAGAGAAACCTTTAAACAACATCTCCTCTGAAACCACTGGACAGAATTTGATTAAACTTGGCAGGGATGATCCTTGGGTCAACCTTCACAAAGTTCTAAAATAAACTTGATCCATGTAGAACTCTGTTGCCATGGCAACAAAAAGAAAAAAAAATGAAAACTTTAAAAATCATCTCCTCCAAACTACTGCCAAATTTAAAATAAATTGGTACAGATGTTCCTTGGTCAACCTATTTATCTCAGTGAGCGATTTAGGGCCATCATGGCCTCTTGTTTGTAAAAGGGCTCATATGGGGCTGTCCTCCATAGCTCATAATTTGATGAGGTATATTAGTTATGTGGTTGTCTGTCTCCCATCATACCTCTTTAATTAGTGTAATCCCATCTTTATTTATTGTTTTTTGATGTTCTCGGTCCCCCTTTCCTTCATCTACTCTGTAATTAATTATGTGTAATTGCAGTATGTTCTAGATTTAAAACTAATAAGAGCTACTTAGCTACTACAGCTGTTACTATATTTATGGATTAAAATGTTCTAACTTTGTAATATTTTCCTTTTTGTTCCTACTTATATCTGTGTGTTGAGAGACTTCTGATTGGCTATTGGCTATTATCTTATTCTACTGTGATATTACCTACATTTATTTTACACACTAATTCTACCTACTTTCTAATTATCTAATACCTTTGTATTGTACACTATTTTTCTTTAATTGATTTTTAAAAATTGTTTGATGTCTCTATCTTGACCTTGGTTTATTTAGATGTCAATATTTGTGACCCCTCCCCTTTTTTGAGATTCATTCCATAGTTCTTATTTGATCAAAATAAAATGTTACTTTTCCAATTGATTTGATAATAATTCTCTTGTTTTTCTTTTAGTTCTTTTTTAGAATCACCAAGCATGATTTTGGTTATGTGGTACATCTGTCATTGTGTCAAGATGGCTGGGTTCGATTCCCAGGTGACCAATGTTTTTGCTTTGGTTTTTCGCTTACTCTCATAGGCATCGTTTGGATACCTTGGATTGCGTGTTAGAGTTGAGGTGGGTCAGGTTTTTTTTGGTTTTTTTTTCTTTTTTTTTAAGGGATAATCAATTTTCCTTATGCACATAGCTTATTCCTTTATCCAATAATCTCCCCCCCCCGTTTTTTTTTTCTTTGATCCTGTAGTTGTATGGAAGAGGAGAAATATGTAATCCTTGATTTATCTCTTAATATTTAATTTTGAATTTGAATGGAATTTAGAGGGTTTGCATTTCTAGTTGAGACCTTTTCTTGTTAAAAAAAATGTGTAACAGAGGAATAACTAGGTGGGAATTAAGGGTAAATCATTTCTGGTGCTGGTTTTTTATAGTTTCATGCCAGAGACTTGTTGTGTGTGGTTGTTTTGAGAGTTCTTTATGGTTCCGATGTGTTAAGCCTTGGATATAAAAAAATTTTTTTTTTCCCTTTTGTAGAAAAGTTAAATACATTTGAGCTTGCATTTCTGTTTATGACCAAGAAGAGCACTTTTCTCTCCATTTTTTATAGTTTTGTACTTGTCAAATAGTGATTTTTACTATATGTTTCTACTGAATTTCCTCTAAGAAGTGTATTAGAAATTGGTGGATTTGCCCTATTGTATGGTGGGGTTACCCGTATGTCACGTGGTTACCGTCCGCCATTTGCTCAGAGTTGCATTGTGTTTACCAACAGTTCGGCTCTATGTTAGGGAAGGTTTTGGAATGTTTTGACATTGTAGTAAGTTGGATTCTGGTTTGTCTGGATTAGGATTCTTACGTAGAGTAAATTTGCGCTTTTTTATTTGGTTGTCATAATGTTTCTAGTAAAAAAAAATGAATGAATGAGTAGTTGCCTAGGTGAAAAAACGAAATCCTAGCCTGTTTCTCTTCACTTGGAGGAGTGCTGTTTTCATGACATGTTAAGAGTTTCATTTGTTACAACGACACCATACAGGTCACTAGTTCTGAGGAATGGGGAGGGAAATGTGGTTACTTTTGTGTTGGTTCGAATGAGTAAGGGGATCATGGTTGGGGAATAAGCTTAATGAAAATTACATGTAGAAAGTCATATTTATATAAACACATATCGTACGGTACTCTATTCCGACGCCTTTTTTGTTTTGACCTCGTTTTTTATAAAATAGATTCCGTGTGACATCATTCTTACAAGTTCTGTTTGTCAACATCCCTTTTAGCGTTAAAAGGTAAAACTGTGGCGATTTATTGATGCAGGGCTATTATTTGGTGCATTTTATACAACATACCTGCAAAACCTCCTTTTCAATAAGTACTTTTTCTCATCTGGCATATATTCAGTGAAGCGATGAAATAAGAAAAAACTGCAACCAAAATCCCCTCGTATATTTTTTTTGTCACGAAATTCAGTTTTTATTTACATACTACAATGATTAAATGAAAAACCAATCAAATGCGTCATTTCATTGTACTCTCAAGTCATCCTCACTGAATATAAAAGACATGCACACTAGTGATTTTTCATTAAAAAATGATGTCAGCCACATGAAAACAATATAAGACTATGAATAAATGACTTAGTTTTTCCATACAATGGAAAATTATATTTTTGGTTTATGTTTAATTAAAAAAGACCACAATTTTTTCTTAGGTGCGTCAGAACTGTGTACTCGAGGATATAATAATACAAATACATATAACAACAATGGGGGTGGATAACCGAGGTTGATCCTAACAGTTTTCATTTCTGCAGGGGAGTGCAGACTCTCCTCTCTGTCAGGTCTCTAGCCATACCGGCTGTCGAGTTTGGCTTGTAATTAAGTTTTGGAATTGCGGGGGATATCTTTTGGTGTTAGAGTTTCAGTCGAGATGCTTGAGTTATAGCATACAGATAGGATAGGTAGAAGGGGAGGGCCTGCGTACGCCCAAAGAGATTTAAGATCTCTGATGTGCCCCTCCCGCTAACCACATGTATGCCCTACCACAAGCGACTGATGGTTCCTAGTTTCTGAGTTGGGGGATATTTTTGGGTGTATAATATCTTTGAGTTATAGCATAAAGATAGGATAGTTATAAGGTGAGGGCCTGCGTACGCCCAAAGAGATTTAAGATCTCTGACTTGCCCCTCCTGTTGAGCCACGTGCATGCCCTACCACAGGCGACTGATGATTCCTACGTTTTTGAGAAATAGGATAAGAAGGTAATGAATGTTGCTCTGGTGTTTTTTGTCAGGGAAGAGGAAAACTTCTCTATTTATTACATTAACCCTAATAAGAAAATTTGCTCTTTTAGTTTGTCTCTTTCTTGCTTATATCTGGGGCATGCAAAAAGTAAAATGCTCAAAAGTTTCATATCAGGCACCAGGGCAGTTTTGTCTTGGGTGTTTCTCCCCTCCTAAGTTGCTTGCTCTGACTCTGAGTTGGGATGTGATTTTGTCGTGTAGCGGTTCTCTAAATATTGGGTAACTTTTGGAGGGAATGGAGTTTTTAGTTGCTTTGAATATGACCATTGTAATACAATGTTTATTGCTGCCAATTCACAACTGAAAATAGACAGTCTGGGGTCAAGTTTGAGACCTTTGTTATGTATGATTGTATTGTTTTGGTCAATTATGACAATTCCTGCGCCTGCTAAGTTTCTATCTTTATCCTTGCTACCATCAGTATATATTGACCAATGTCTATCTATTGTTGTCATATATTTCTTTGCAGTTTCATGATTAATGGATGTTTATCTTGTTTATTTATGTTTTTTGACAGCTGGTTCTTTGACAGGGAATCTTGTCCGCACAGTGCATCATAGGAGACTTCCTGTATATCCTCACTTTTGAGGCCATATTTTCTGTGAGTTCCATTATTTCTTGAGCATATGTCTTCTAAGAGTTTTAAATTTGGCACTTTTTGCTGCATAGCCAGAGTCAATTTAATCTCATTATTTATAGGTAACTTATTTCCTAGTGTGATGGATCTTGCCCAGTATTTGAGCATACATTTTTCTCTGTGCAAGTTAAGGGGAATTTCAGCACACTCTATTAAAAAGGGTATTGTAGAGCAATACGTTTGCAACCTGTAATAATTTTCAGAGCTTTATTTTGGAGTATTTGCAGTTTATTAAGTACTGTGGTGTTAGCAGATTTGTATGCTATGCAGCCGTAATCAATTTTGATTTGATAAGGCCTTTATATACTGTCATTAGGGCTTTTTTGCTGCATCCCCAACTGTGACCGTTGATGCATCTTAATAGGTTCAAATCTCTTTCACTTTTTTGATGACGTTAAGTATATGATTTTTCCATGTTAGTTGCTTGTCAAATGTCATTCCTAGTACGGTGGCAGAGTCAGAGTATTCTAAGATTTTGCCGCAGAGTTTCAGTTTTGGGGTATTGGCCTGATTTTCATCAAATGTGTGACGTTCTTTGCGGAAAATGACTGTTTGGGTTTTTAGGGGGTTAATAATAAAGCCAAATTTTTTGCTCCACTTTTCTATCGCGTTTAGGGCTAGCTGGATATTCTGTATTCCTTTGTTGATAGAGTAGTATGCCATGGTCCAAATTGCCCCATCATCAACAAATTGTGATAGTTTTTATTTCATTATTTTTTTGCAGTTTTATTATGCTTAATGATTTGATCTCTAAATGTATTCATTATGAGAGAGAATAAAATGGTGAAAGCACACTCCCCTGGGACATCCGTTTTGGGTTACAACGGTTTCAGACGTGGCTCCTCCATATTAACTTTTATTTTTCTTTGTTTTAGGAAGTCCGCTAGCCAATGCAGCATTCTACCTTCTATGCCTGTATTTTTTGATATATAGGATGGTTCCTGTGCTCCAGAGTTTGTCGAAAGCAGAGGAAAGATCAAGAAAGACTGCTACTACATATTTGTTTTTGGCTTGGGCTTTCTGATATCATTTTCAAGTTTCACAAGGTTGTCCTCACATGAGTGGTGAGATCTGCACCCAGACTGATAATCAGAAATTAAGTTGTTTTCCTCCAGATACTGACAGAGACTAGGTTTAAAAACATTTTTTGTAAAAGTTTTGTGAAAGTCGAGGTAAGTGATATTGGTCTATATGACCCTGGGCTTTCTTTTGGCTTTTTTTGGCTTAAGAGTGGGATTAAAACAGATTCATTCATGATTCATAGGGTTTTGCCTGTTTTGCCATGAGTTATTGAGAAGGGCTAAGAGAGTTTTGTTTAGTCCGTTGCAGTAATTTCTTAAACTGAGTAATGGATGCCATCCTCTCCTGGGCACCATTTTTTGTGGTTTTTAGGGCGTTTTCCATTTCTAGCATAGTAAAGTCAGTATTATAGGGCAAATCCCATCTTTCCTTCAGATTCTGTGAGTTTCAGGTAGTTGTCAAAAAAAAAATTACTGGGGTTTGTTTCTGTTGTATGAATTCGGGAGGAAGTCTATCACTGTTTACATTTGAAAATGCTGTACGTGCGTTGGCCTGTCAAAATTCTTAAAGACCTGGTATTTACGACAAAGGGGAGTTGCTTTTTGAGGTCTACCTTAAAATTTTCCCTTAAAATAAATTCCCCATATTCCCCTTCGATTTTTTTTTAAACTAGGAAAAAAACCAGACAAAATTCTTCCCATTTTTCCTTTTTTTTAAAAAGTTTTATTTATAATGTTTTTTAGCTTCTTTTCTGCTTGCCCTAAAAGCTTTCATAATCTAATGTTCTTTTTGTTTTTTTAGCCTGTCCCTAGCCTTTCTCTTTTCTAATCGCTTTAATCACATTCCCATCCACCATGGTACAGGGGTTTTTTTCCTTTTTTCCCTTGGCTTTTTTTTTGGGGCATAGTTTCATTCAGGAAGTTTTGGGAGATGTTGAGAATTTTTTTAAAATTGGCTTCCTAAAACATTTAAAAACTGATGCATAGTTACTGATTTTTTCTGCGGTTTTTTGGGAATTTTGACCATTTTTCATGTGTAGCCTTTTTAAGTTCATTTGCATTTGAGTTTAAATCTTTCCCCAAAAATTGGGCATTTGAATGTTTTTTTTTAGTTTAAATTTGGAGATGGTCACTGCCTATGAGTTGTCAAAGGAAAAATTTTCATTTTGGGGCCCTTGTAGTTTCGAAGGACTAGCACCAATCTTAGCGCTGTCTTGGTGACCATGGGTATTGCAGCCAAGTGTTTTCCCAAACATTGTTTAAATGCTTGGGTTTTTTAAAGGGTGGAAAAATTTAAAGGAGTGTTCGGGCCTTCCGCACACAAAAACCCCCCTACGGGTTCCACATAACGTGTTTTAGGTAAAGGGTCTCCCTTTAAAAATTTGAGTTTTTTACCTAATTTTTGAAAGTTCATCATAATATTTTTTGTAAAAAAAATCGGGTATGGGGACAAAACATAATATTCTTTTTGATCGTTGTGGCCCTTTATAGTTGATGCCACAGTTTAAATTTTTCATTATTTTTTTTTGGGAAAAATTTTATTTTCAGTGTATTGGAGACCTTCCTTTGACTAGATACACCCCCCCCCCCCCCCCCCCCCCCCCCCCGATTCCCCATTTGACCTGTTTTGCAATTTGGTTTCTGATTTCTTTCAGTTTCGGTGCAGTTTTGATTTTTTTGAGCTTATTTCCGAAAAACAAATGACATCTTTGGATATTCTTTAGTGCTAAAGATTTTGTACCCCCAAAAGCTTTTTTTTTAGTTCTAATCATTTTAATTGATTTTTTTGCATTCCAGGAGAAAGGCGAGGGTGTGGTTGTTTGAGGTTGTTTGGCTATTCCCCCCGCCATCATGATTTTGGGGTTGTTGTTAAGTGAAGTATTTGAAAACTAAATCTACCCGGGGAAAGTTGGGGTGGCCCTATGCCTTGAGAGAATGTGAAACAGCCAATTGTCCAATATTAAGTTTGACCTACATTTTTGGACATTTTTGTTTTTCCAATATGTTGCTTTTACTGAATTCAAAGTTGCTGTTTTCTGGTACATTGATTATTCACTTTTGGAGTTTGTTTCTTTGAGTTTGCTTATATGGAATAGGATAGTCTTTAAAATTGAAATCTTGGGCAACTGGGACCTGTCCTTATCCTTAGTTTGTGAAGTATCTGATTTTCCTTTTTTATTGGTGACCTATGCAACAGTGACTTCCTAATTTGTGAAAAAAGGCAGAGCCTATTTCATTTAGTGTTCGCTGATGAATGGTAAAACCATAAGGATTTATCCTCAGAATGACGATTAACCGGTGACCTGGGTTGGTTTCAGTGAACGGGTGATTAGATAGAGTCGGAGTCAGATCCTTTCCCCTGTTTTGGGGGGTCTGGGTTTTTTCTTCCTGACGGGGTAAATTCTAATATCATCTTGACCAGTATTGGTGGGTGGGTTGGGCCGGGATTTTGTTAGTCAGGTATCTGACTATGAATCAATAGTGATAATTGACTGAGATGGGGTTGTCCCGTGTGCTGGTGGCCTATTGCCCTTTTTTTTTCCCTTTCAGAGATAGGAAACAATACCCTTTTGTTTTGATCTCATGGTCCCTTTAACCATTGAGTTACCAGTGGGTTATGGGGGTTTCCATTTTGCCTATGTCTTGATGGGAATTATTTCTCCTTAACAGTTCTTTTGGTTTTTTTCAGTGCAGTTTGTGCTGAAAACAGGGTATCGATTCCCAGGAATTGAGAAAAAAACCCCTTGAATCGAGAATAGGGCACAAAGGAAGAAAGTAGATTTGTTTTTTGCAATTCTTTGCTACATTTTGTTACAATTTTGCCTTTTTTCTGGGGGGTGACCTTCTGTTTTAAATGTAAATCATAGTTCTAGCAGCATTTTCTGTTCAGTATGATGATAGTGTTTATCATAGGAATAGGTAGTCAAAATTTGGTAGAGTTATGACCTGAATCTACTAGATAACAGTGTTTATCATATGTTGTTAGTTTTGATAGTGGGGGATTGTATAAGGTGTCACACCACTTAATCAAAGTACTTCCGGGTCGTAGTTCTGAAGTAAGTACCTAAGAAAAATGAAAGGGAGTACTTGAAAGTCATAATTTTCCGCCAGAAAACCACTAATAACTGCAAACACATTTAGCCTGTTGTGGTGAGAATACATGTATTTTTGACCAACAAACTTGCATTTTAAAAAGTTTATTAAGGGATTAACTTTCCTACATGAAATGTTGGGAGAGCTGCAGAGGTAATGCGTCCTCATGAGGTCATGTTTTGTTTTGGAAATTTAGACAGGTAGCCGGGAAAATGTGAAATTTGTGAAACGCCAATTCCTTAATGATTTTTTTTTTTTTGGTGTGCCTAAATCTTTGATTTAAGAATGTTCTACATGAAACTAGACCAAACTATTCCAACGAACATTTGGAAAGTAGGAACCGGCCTCGAAATTCGGCCAAGTTACTATGATTATATCGGGACAAAAAGTAGTGGTGTGACACCAATAAGAATAGAAAATGAAAGTAGAAGAAATTGAATTACAAGACCCCTTTTTTAATGGTTTTACACAAATTTGGGCAACAAGTAAAATTAAAAACGGGAAAAAAAATAATATTTTTTTAAAAAAAGGGGGGTTTTTTTTTTTTTAAAATTATTAATTTTTTTTAAATTTTTTTTTGTATAAAATTTTGGGGTAATTTTAATTTTTTCCCTTTTATTTTTTTTTTACCCAGCAAAATCGGTATTTTCCCTTTAAAAATATCATCTTTTGGGAGTCAACCACAAATTTTTTTCGAATTGCCTATCCGGGGATACGTTTTTTTTGGGGCGGGGGGTTTTTCCACACTAAACGGGGGTGGGGGGCGGAGCCTGATCCTTTTTGCCCCCGGGCCCGGGGGGTGATTTTTTTGAGGGAAATTTGGGGTTTTTAAAAAAGGTGGGGGTTTTTTTTAAAAAGTTGGTTTTTGGGGTTATCCACCGGGGTTTTTAATTTTTTAAAAAATTTTTTTTTTTTGGGGAAAGGCCCCCTTTTGAAAGGGGGCTTTAAAAAATTTTGGGGGGGAAAAACCCCGTGTTTAAAAAAAAAAAATTGTTTTAATTTTTTGGGTGATAAAAGGGAAAAATTTTTGGTTTTGGGGAAAGGAAGAAGGGAAGGGGGAAAATTTCCAAAAAGTTTCCATTTTGGGGAACACCATTTTTTAAAAAAGGAAAAATTTTTGGAAAAAATTTTTTTGTTTTGTTTTTTAAATTAACATTTAAAGGAAATTGAAAATTAATAAAAAATTTTTTAAAATGAATTTTTAAAAAAAAAAGGAAAAAGGGGTAAAAAGAGGTTGGTTTTAAAGTGATTAATTTGAAAATTTTTTTTTGTTTTTTTGAGATTTTAGAATTTGGGTTTTTTGTTTATGAAAAAAGCATTGCGGGGGGAACCCCTTAAAAGGGGGAAAGGGTTTAAAAAAAAAATACGAGACGATTTTGAAAAACGGGAATTTGGGGATTAAAAAAACCATGTCCCTTTTTCATTAAGGGGTCCAAATGTAATCCGTAAGCGTTTAAAAGGGAAATATTTTTTAAAAAAAAAAAAATCAACAAAAAAAAGTCCCCGCTTCCCCCCAAATGCCTACGTGAGATATTGCTGATTTAATTTTTGTACTGTCCCAGGGTTTAACCCCCGCTGTACAATTAATCCCGGGTTTTGGGTAGGGGTTAAAAAGGGGGCGGTTTTCTTTGAAAAATAATTGACGGGGCTTTTTTTGGGGTTTTTTTGGAATACTGACACAAAACCCAGATGATTGCAAATTTTTAAAAAAATTTTAAACTTTTATAATTGATTGAAAAAAGAAAAAAAAATGGGGTTTTGATGTTTGTACAAATTATTTCCTTTAAAAGTTTTAAAAGGGGTTGGCTTTCTTTATTAAATTTTTTCGAATTTTAAAAAAAAATTAAATATTGCTTTGGGGGTTTTTTTTTTTAAAAATTAAAAAACAACATAATGCATTTAAAAAATGTAGGATGGAAAAAAACATTTTAAAATAAAAAATTGTTTTTAAAATTTTAAAAAAATTTCCCCCCGGGATATAGTTTTATCCTTTGCCCCCGGGGGGTTTTTTGCGTTTATTTTTTTTTTACAAAAACCCCCTGTCGCTTTTTTTAAAAAAAGTACATAAAAAAACAAATAAAAAAAAATTTTAATTATGGAGTTTAAAAAGAAAATCAACAAAAAAACTTTTTTCAATTTTTAAAAATTTTCCCCCATTTTTTTTTTTAAAGGGGACCTTTTTACCGCAAAATGGGACGCTTCGCCTGGTACCTTCGGTAAGGACCTTTTTTCAAATCCGTCAAAAATTCAAAAAACCCCATTTAAAAGGGGGATTTTTGTGTATAAAAAATTTTTTCCCCAAAAAATAAAAAGGGGGGATTATGGTGAAAAAAATCAAAGTAAATCCAAAAATAAAATCGCATCCATGCACGTAAAAAAGGGATCTTTATTTGGGACAAAAAAAGACGGGGTCATCTTTTTTTTGCAACCCGGGGGGTTTCCCTTTTTATTTTTAAAAAAGGGGAAAAAACCCAATCTTAAAAATTTTTTAAAGCAAACAAAAAAAAAAAGAACCTAACGTCACATGTTTTTTGCAAATTAAAGGAAACACATAAGTGGGTTTTAAACTGACAGCTATTTGATATCAATCAAATTGTTTTTATTTTTAAAAACCCCTGGTTTTGAAAATGCTTCTTTAAGGGGGACACATTCAAAAAAGGGGGTCTTTTAAAATTATTTTGCGACAAAACACAAAATTTTTTGTCGTCATCAAAACCCCCTGCTCACAAAAATATCTTCTTTTTTTTAATTTTTAATTTTGTTTTGAACCCTGTCCCCCTTCCCCCCCCCCCCCCCCAAATTTTCCAAAAATATTGATACATGATTTATTTTTTTCTTTTATATAGCACTTTTCGGTCAGCAAAAAAACCTCATCAGGGGGCGCATCCCAGACAAGTTTTTTTTTTTTTTATGTTTTTTTTTTTTTTTTTTTTTTTCTGTTTGGGGGTTTGTTAAAAGGGGGTAGGGGGGCAGTTGCAAAACTTTTTTCAGCTCCTCCTGGTGGTGGTTTCTTTGGGCCGCCGGGTTTGAAACCCCCATCGGGGGCCCCTTTTAGCTCTTCGCTTTGCCTTTAAAACCTTTTCCCTTGTTTTTGTACGCTTGGGTACTTCCCCTTTCCCCAAATGGAAAAAGGGCCTTTTTGAAGCTGCCAAAAGACAAGCCTTGGGGGCGGCCCCCCTTCATCCTCACGCTGATAAACTGAGTTGTTCGTCCCCGGGGTTTTTTAAGACTACCGACCTCAAATGACCGGGGTTTTTCCGGACTCGGGAGGTGGCTAAATTTTCCGGGTTAAAGGGGCCCCGCCCAGCTGTGTTGAAATTTTTTTAGAGAAAAAATTTTAGCCCGCCTTTTCACTCAATCCCCTTTTTTTGTACCAGCAAGCAGTGATTGTCAAATTTTTTTTCATCTTCAGGGGGGTTTCTTTTTGGGGCCCCGGATCAGGGGTTTGTAAACCCCCCGATTTTGCCCCTTTACCGGGCAACCAGGGGGATTGAAAGAAAAAACTGCAGTTCTGGCAAGCATTCAATGGTGGCCCCCCTGGTGTCGGGAAAGCGTGATAAAATTTTTTTTAATATCTCCCCTCCCAATTTGCCATCCTTTTATAACCCTTGCATCGGCCTTGACTCACGTACAGACTGCCTGGCCCTTTTTTTTCCCCCAAGTTTTGGGGGTGGGGGGAACATTCCTTTCAAAAATTTTCCCGATCCTTTTTTTCCCCTCTTTCGTCCCCCCGCCAGAAGATTTGGATCTGCCTCCCTTTTAAACTTCCCGGGGGGCCCTCTAGCTTTTGGAAAATCCTGCACCCCAAAGGGAAAAATTTTTGGGTCGGGCCCCCCGTCCCGGGGTTTGGGGCAAATACCCTTCCAGGGGCGTCTTCAGCAATCAAGGCCATTCCCTTTTAGTGGGGGGTGAAGGGGGGCTTTGGCTTTTGGGCCCGGGGAGTCCACCAAAGGGGGGGGAGGCAAAAAACCCTTTTAAATCAAGATTTGCATTTAAAAAAAAATTGCTTCCCAGTCCCCACTTCTGCCCCGGTAAGGGGCCACTTTTTTTGTTTTGCACCGTTTCTTCAGGGGCCTGAAATGCATTCATCATGGAGAGGGCCCCGGAAGGGAAACCGGGTTTTTTTGAAATAAGTTATCCCATTTGGGAGATTACGTCTACCTGTAGGATGGGGGTCCCTTTTTTCAACGCTGGGGGGGGCCTTAATGCGGCTGGGGCGTCTTCTTTTAACCTCCTCAAAAGGGGAAATTTTTTCTTAAAAGGGCTCATTGGTTTTCTTCGGGGAAAAAAACCCCCCCCTTTCGTTTTTCCCCCTCCCAGGACCATAGTTTTAAAAAGTAGAAAGGGGGAGTCATCTTCTCGGGGTGCATTCAATATTTTTGGGTTTAAATCGTAACCCCCCCCCTAAAAAGGGGAAAAGGGGGCAACGAGCCACACCTACTGATTTAATGGGTGCCGAACCAGTAACTGACCCCTGGGGGGGGCCCCTTTAGGGGGGACATCCTCCCCCACCCCGGCTGAAAAGTGCACCTAAACCCATACCAGGGCCCCCCTTTAGTTTTTTTTTAAGGTTTCACTACCCAGGAACCCCGTCTATTTCCCGACCCGTAAAAAGTTTTGGGGGTTATTTTTGGGGCCCCTTTCCCCAAATAAAAAAAAATTAAAAAAAAAAAAGAAATAATTAAAATATTTTTTTCTTTTTTAGCCCTAAAAAAATCCCTTTTTCCGCTTTTTTTAAATTTTTTTGGGGATTTTCCCCTTAAAACAGTGCCAAAAGGGTTTAAATATAAAATAGATGTTTGAAAAAGAGTGCAAATTTTTTTCATCAAAAACCATTGGGTTTTAATTAAAATAGAGATTTGAAAGTATAAAAACCCCCATGATTAAATGCATTTAAAATACCAAATACAGTTACAATCCCACCTCTAAAACAGTTGAAATTTACCTTAACTTGACTGAGAAAACGATCAGGGTTTTATTTTGTTGCAAATATAATAAATAAGTTATTTGGGCTAATTTTCATTAATTTCAATTTGGGTTTTTTTAAGGGGTTCACACCACTACAAAAACTTTCCGGTCTAGGGGGCTGAAGTATACCTAATAAAAAAGAAAGGGTGGACATGAAAGTCATAATTTTCCCCCGAAAAAACCCGAATAACTCAACACATTTAGCCTGTGTGTGAAACATATTTTTGACCAACAACTTGCATTTTTAGTTGTATTAAGGGGTTACTTTTTCCCACAATTTGGGAGAGCTGCAAGGGAATGCGGGTCAGAGGTCATGTTGTTTTTGGGAAAATTTTTTCAGGTCCGGGAAAGTAAATTTTGAAAACCCAAATTTCCCTTTAAAGATTTTTTTTTTTTTTTCCCCAAATCTGTTGATTTAAGAAAGGGCTACATGAAACTAACCAAAATATTCCAACGAACATTTGGGAAAATAGGAACACCCCCGAAAGTCGGCCCAAGTTTCTATAGATTTTAAAAGGGGCAAAAAATATGGTGTACACCTATATGAATGAAAATGAAATAAAAGAAATTGAATTCAAAACCATTTTTTTAATGGTTGACACAAATTTGGACAAAATTACTTGAAACATGGAAAATGATAATATTTTTAAAAAAAAAGGTATGTTTTTTTTTTTAAATTATTAATATTTTAATATTTTTATGAGAAATTGGGCTAAAATTTTGATTTTCCTTTAATTCTTTTTACCCAGCATGATCGGGGACTTCCCGTTTGAAATATACATCGTCTCACAAACCACATGTTATTCATATTGCCTATCGGGATAGCTTTTTTTTTAGCTGGGGGTGTGCCATCACATAAACGGGAGTGGTGGGGGTGACCGATCCTTGTGCACCTCGGGTGGGAGTGATTTAAGGGGAATTTTTAAAAAGAAGTAGGGGGTTTTGTTTTTAGTTTTACTTGTGTTTAAACTCACGCAGGGGTTAATATATACTTTTTTTTTTGGGGGCATGTGTTGATTTTTTTTGTTTGGGTAATTTGAAAATTTTAGGGGGAATACCTGCCTAGTAAAATAAAAAACAAATTTTTCAGCATTTGCATGACCAATACGTTGCATCAACAACCTCCATCATTGGTTGGGGCTGTTTACAGAAGGGGAATGGACAAGCGTACCATTACCGAAGATACCATTTTTTGGCGAAGCTACCCCTTTTCAAAAAAAGGAATTTAGCGCAATATTTTTTTTTTTGTTTTTTTAAAATTAAAAAATTTAAAGGGAAATATACAGAAAAGGAAAAAATTTTTCAAACAGCAAATTATAATAAAAAAGGCCGACATTTAGTGAAAAATCGGTGATATACCGCCATAAGTCAGATTACTATCAGATAAACTTTTTTTTTTGTTTTATGACGTATTTTTTGTCAAAAACCCGGGCTTTTTTGTTTCTATAAATGCATCATGAAGTACCTAGACAAAGGAAAGGTTAAAATATGAAAAATCGAGCACGATTTTTTTAAAAAATGCAATTTGGCATTAAGAAATCCATTCTCTTATTCATTAGGTCCAAAGTATATCCATGCGATTGAAAAGGAACGATGTCTTTAAAAGAAAAAAAAAACACAAAACAAAAATCGGCTTCCTCAAATCCTACGTGAGAATTCTGATTTAATTGGACTGTCTGTGTTAACACCGCTGTACATAGTGTAAACGGGGTTGATATGGTTTTTAAGATTCGGCTTTTCTTTTAAGTATATTGACAGTCATTTGGGGTTTTTGGGAATACGACACTAACCTATGATATTGCTAATTAAAGCAATTTAACTTCAAATTGATTTGATAATATAAAAACAGTCGGCTTTTGTGTTTGAAAATAATTTTTTGCCTTTAATGATTAAAAAGGGTTTGGGAATTTTCTTGTATGTATAGTTCGCAACTTTAAGAAATTAATATTTCGTTGGGATTTTTGTTAAATATTAACACAAAAGAAGCTTTAGATAAATGTAGGATAAAATGAAACACTTAGGGTAACAAAATTGAATTTGAAATTAAAGACTTCCCCGGAAAAAAGTTTTACCTTTTCCCGGGGAGGTTTGCTCTTATTTTTTTTTTACAAAAATCCAGTCCCCTTTTTAAATAAGTACATAAAAACAAATATAAAATAAAATTTTAAGTTATGGGTGCTAATGAACATCACAACATAAACTTATTCATATTCAACAATTTCCCGATGTAATTTTTAAAGTTACCTTCGACCGCATAAATGGTACGCTTCGTCCTGGTCCCTTCGGGAAAGGTACCTTGTCTATAATCCGTACAGAATGACAGAACACAACTAATTTTTTAAAGGGGATTTTTTGTGTGATAAAATTTTTCCAAATAAGAAAGGGGGAATATGGGGAAAAAAACAAAGTAATCTACATAAATAAAATCACATCCTGCCAAAAAGGGGAGTCTTATATTTGGGAAACAACGACTGAGGGCACTTTTTTTTCAATGCCGCATCCCGGTCTATTTTTAAAAAACGGGAAAGTCCCCATATCTTAATCTGTTATTAAACAAACAGAAAAAATAAAATGAACGTCTAACCACATGTTTTTGCAAAATTTAAAGGGAAAAACAAAAGTAGGTTTAAACGACAGCTATTTGATATCAATCAAATGTGTCTTATATTTTTTAACCGGGGTTTTTAAAATGCGTCATTAACGGCGCACTAGCATTCAATATGGGGGGCATTTCAGATTATTTTGCACAAAACACACAATTTTGGCGCCTCGAAAACCCGCTCACGTATAAAAATCTTCTTTTTTTATCTTTAATTTTTATTTGAACCCCGTCTCCCTTCCCCCCCCCCCCCGAATTTTTTCCAAAAGATTTGAACTGAGTTTTAATTTTTTTTTTTTTATATAGCACGTTTTGGCACATCAACCTCATCAGTGGTGCTGCTATGCACCAACAACTTTTTTTTTTTTTTTATGTTTTTTTTTTTTTTTTTTTTTCTGCTGTCTCTGTTTTTTAGGGGGAGCTGCGCTACGGTTTGTTGCAGAAGTTTAGGCTAGGATGCAATTCTGTCAAGCATCCTTTTCATAACAGCTCCTCCTGGTTGGTTTTTTTGGTCCCCGGGTTCGAACTCCATCGGCCCCTTTTTACTCTTCGCTTTTCCCTTAACCTTTCCCCTTGTCTTTTTGACTTGTGGGAGCTTGCCTTCCTTTATATTGAAAAGGCGCTTTCTTGAAGCTGCAATAAAAAGTCCTTGTGAGGCGGCCCCCCTTCATCCTCCCCGCTGAATAAACTGATTGTTCGCTCCAGGGGTTAAGAGTAGCCGACCCAAAAGACCTGGGGGATTT
>CM037786.1:29284941-29295549 GCA_021229015.1 Solen grandis
AAACCATGCTTTTTGCCATTGACACAAATGCCTTATCATAAACAAGAAATATCTTTAAAAAAGATACCCGGCCGTGGTAACCAGCTTGGTGGTTGGTGTCTGAATGGTTTAACATGTAATAGATTTTGTTGTTGGTTTAACAGTTGTGTAATTCCTGTGTCAGTGCAGCTCTTTGAAATACCACGGATCCAAATAATTTATACAATCTTGGTAGGCACTTACAGCCTTAAAACATCTGCACATTATCGCGGGCTACAAAACGAAACCTGATATTACGTTTTTGTTGAATATAGGATCTGTCAGGGTCGAACACTCCGCCGCAGTAGTTACCACCCCTTACAGTTGTCGATAACCACTGCCACCAGAAGTAGATTTCGGCTGATATAGGCCGGATTTACTTTTATCACTTACGACTAGTTTTGAATATATCATATCAGTTTCTTTATATTATACGAAAATAACATTCATGATTTCGAGAAAAGTAAAAAATCAAATCATATAACATTAATTTATAAAATTATAAATGTTGGTCACATGGTTTCAACTATCACCACGTGACTTGTGTGGTGGCAGTGGTTAAAGTGCGTAGCTTGACGTAACCGGTGTGCGGAGTTTGGGTCGAACAATCAATTCCGAAAATCTATGTGTTTCCTGTTTTTTAGCGTTCTACTCTTTCAATTTACCTTAAAAAGGTGCATTATTTTACTATTCGGGACAAATCGTTCTCAGGGGAAGAAAACCTCAACTTGTAAAACATACAGAGATCTACAGAACTCGTTACCGCAACTCCTGTCTTTTCTTTTGACTAATTTTACAATGACCAACGGGAATTTAACAATGTGTGTTTCACAGGAAGTCAGGGTGAAAATAAACGGCCTAACAGCCGAAAAATCTAAATCACGCGTTTATATTGATTCACTGCCGTCTACGTGAAAGAACATACATACACTTTTATTTCATTTAAAAAAAAAGTAATTACTTGTTATCTAACGTTTGTTGACATCAAACTTAAATGTTTCACTGTAAGAATGTCATTTGCTTAGTGCCTTTCATGGTGCTATATGTCTACAAAACTACTCAAGAAATCGTGGAGTTTTTTGGGGAAAAAAACTTCTAGTGTGTGTGTGTGACTTTATAGGTGTCCTCGTGTTTTTTTTTTTGTCAGTGAACGGCGAATCGCGGAGTTTCAATTTGTATTATGGTAATACACTTTTGTCTCTAAAACCATCGTGATATATCTATTTGCTACACTAATCCTGGGCGTAGCACGGCCTAAATTGATGTAAATGCCTGGGCTGGGGGGTGGGGGCGGGGGAGAATTCATAAGATGTTTTTGAGTCACCTGCTGTAAGCAGAGGTGACACTTAGGGAAAACTTTTCCGTCATTTGTCTGTCCGTCTGTCTATCTGTCCGTCAATATTTTTTTTTCGTCACGCTTGAACAGGTGATACACATGTTCGAAAGAACACCCTTGTTTAAAGATGCGCGTAGGTGCGTTTTCCGGCATATCTGGGGCCAAAAATCCAATACTTTTGAACGTTTTTAAGTTATTTTCGGACATTTTGAAAATACCATTTCTCGAAATGTGCAGGTCTATAGTGAGCAAAGCTAGTGTTAAGACTGTACCATAAGCTTCCAATGTAACATTTCATACTTGTCATTTATATGGGGATACCATGAATCAGCCGTCGAATTTTAAATTATTTATTCGTATTCTTAATTATACGGTATAGATTATTACTAATGTATTCAAATTCGGACCACGGTAATGCACGGAAACAGTTCGCTATCATTTACATTTGTACCAGCATTTTAAGTTGTCAGACAAAATTGGACAATGCAATGATTCACTGCTGAAATTTTAATTATTTTCGTTAAAACGGGAAGGTGTAGAAAAATTTAAATCAGTTCCATCTCTTGAGAGAAAATTATACTGTCTAATAAATTATTTATTAACCTGAAGTTTTATATATATATTTATACATGTATATATTTATATATATATATTTTTTAGTATTTTAAAATTTATAGGGTAAATTAATACGCAAGACGTGATTTTACAATTAGCAGTTCAATTACGCTAGATAGATTTCAAATACAGATAGCATAGGGCAAGTTGTGACAGCATAAGTATACTGGAAATATGTGAGAAATCTAAACAAAAAAATGACGTGTATTTTCATCAAGCATTTGCTTTAAGCAAAAAGATGTTGTTTTTTTTCTTAATAGTCCGTGCAAGTTCTATTTAAACAATCCATGGACTAGATACAGTATGTGCATACTTGTTAAAACAATCCATGGATATAGAATAAAGTATAATTTATATTAGTTGTAGCATCTTTAAGGCATTGCCCGTTTCACATGCAAATCTGTGCCACAGTGAGTTAAGAATAACTTAGTTTCATCTAAATCACAGGTAATCTATAACATGAGTTTTGGTACACACCATGGTCACGTTGTAATTCAGTGAGAGTGTTTGAAGTGGAGGTAATCACCATTGCGCCGGAGTTCTTCGATCACGGACCTCATTTTTCCACCAATCACAGGCAAGCAGAGTCGTTGCCTATATCGTATATACCACGGACCAAATTGTCTTTTAAGTGACGATTTCTTCCTGCAAGTCTATTCCGGAGGTCGTGTTCTAAGTCAGACAGACCAACGCGTAACCGTTTCATTCACCTTAGCGGTAACTTGTTATATGTCCTATACAACGACGATATACATATGAACAATTCGTGTTTTAAATTTAGAATAACTAATTGAAGATGTAATTACATTTACAGTGTTGAAAATTGAATGTTCTTATGCACGACACAATATACTCATGTTTTATTGTAAAATCAATAATTTTCGTTGACATTACATTTCGTCGATTTTGTAACTAAGGAACTTCGTGGGTACATTTATTCGTGGATCGATTTTTAGAAAACGTGATGTCTATCTAGGAGACTCCTTCGTGTAATTAATATTTATTAATAAAATCCTCCACGAAATCGACGAAAATAAGAGTCACGCGAAAATTGATAATTTCAAAGTATATGTAAAACGAATTTATTTGATATAAATATGATATTTACAGTGCTGCAAATTCAATAAGCTGGGGGAGGCTGGTGCCGCAGATCGCTTATCACGTTTCCGCTTACCTCGATCTTGTGAAAAGAGGTGTGATCAACATTGGTGAAAGTGTCGACGCTTGCGTACCAACGGGGAACTTTGGAAATATACTGGCTGCATATTATGCAAAGGTATTTTGGTCATTATTTTCAGATTACTATGATTCTGTGTATGTGCTTAACTTACTGTATCATAATAATCTAATTAGATATGATATCATGCTTCGCCTATGACATGTATGCAATGATAGTGAAGACTGCAGAGTCAGTACAAGATAGTATATACTAGAGATATTAACCTACGTAAACGAACACTTCCCGAACACCTAATCTACATGCTGGTGTAAATCTCCACACATTTTTTTTCAATGGGAAATAAATATATTTTGATTTTCACTAGTCACTGATTGTTCAATTTAAATCCGCGAATTGCACCAGGTATTGCCAGTCCCCTAGTGAAATGGTCTAACTCTCGTCGAAACATGTTCTCTTTTTATATGCAGAAGTAATTCAAAGGATTTTCCTTAACTTTAACTTTACTGTCTAAGGTTTTCCGAAATATTCAAGGATAGGGCTAAGAAAAAATAATTGCGTTGTTAGACGTCTTAATTTCCATACGCAACACAGCACGGTTTAGTCCTTTATATCCAATATTTTTCCCATTGTATTACCTTATGATGGGGTTATTTCATTATTTTCTATATGTCTTGGATAGTGTTCTTACTTTTTTAACGTGAAGCTCATTATTTACAGACTGGGGGGACAATTTGATGTCAGCTGGATAATCAGGAAATGCGTCATGAATGTATAATATACTGTGACTTGTTTCTGTAAGTGTCTCATAATTAGAACATTATTGTTAGCCATTACTATAGAAGTAGAAATAAATAGAAGACACAAGCTGTACATGGACAGTTGGCCGTTTACAAAATAAAGACATCCATCCATCCATCCATCCATCCCATCCCATCCCATCCCATCCCTCTTAATTAGTATATTGACATGTCTGTCTTTGGCCTTTACAAAATAAAGACAATGGCAAAGACACAATTTTAAAAGTATTAGGTGATATAGGAAAGATAACAAACGCAATTTTATAAGATCAGAAACATTCAAACAGTTTCTTTGTTATGTGACTTACAAATATCTATGTATATACATTCAAAGAAACTACTATAAAAGAATACTATAAGAAATTTGGAATATCAAAGACAACTTTTTTTCTTATTTCAAATGCATGTGAGATAAACTCAGCAGATTTAACAAGTTTGGTTCATTTGTGATTGACATAAATGTACAAAATTTATTGATGTTAGGCTATATTCTATTACCAAGATAATTATATTTGAGACAACACAACAATAAAAGGATATTCAGATTCATTTGTTTCATATTATGTAACGACACCTGTTTATAACATCTTGTGTTTGGAACTACCCTTATCTGCTATCCTATAGGAGCTGTCTGATCTAGATCTCATCTGTTGGCTCAAACAAAACTGTAGCTCAGATTGTACACAATCTGCATGACATTAAAAAATTCACCGTTTCATATAAAATTTAATATTCAGTCAATTAATATTCATCAAGTCATTTAAATAATACATGAATATTCATGAGGTAAAGGGATAATATGATATAAAATAAATTTTTATTCTGATGACCAGCGGAATGTACTTTGATATTTTTTTCAAATGCTAAAGCAGGTCATTTACAGAAGATCAGTAGCAACATTTTTTTATTCGTCCTCGTTAATGCTAGTTAGGTCTTTGTTTCCGAACAAATAAACTCGGCAATTATAGGGCTCATTGCATGAGGAAACGCTATTTTTGTAACGCCATTTCGAGGAAATTGATTAAATATAGAATACGGTTACATGCGGTATCACGTGACAAGTTCAACAACCAGTTCCAGGTAGAGAATTCGTATGTTCAGCTTTGAATGTGGCACATGAGCGAAAAGTATGTTATCAACCATGTGAGGGCACATGAAAATAAAATTTCTCAGTATAAATTTAATGGTTCTGTAGGTTTAATACCGTTCGTAATGCTATGGCATTTGATGGAAAAAGCATCATTTCTTTTACAATCATGAAAAGTTGGTTTGGTTGACCATGTGTTTATTGATGGGTGTTGATAGACTTAATACGCATATAGTTAAAAATCAAATTCTTAGTCAAATTCTTAGTCAATGATCATCTTTGAACAAGCTACCTTAAAGCTCTAATAAACGCCCACTATTATTGTATTCATACCTGGCTTTAGACGAGTTTGGCACAGTTCTCCAGTCTTCATATGAAACTGTTGACAAATCCTCGTAAAGATTTCAAGTCAAAAACCTATCCCCATTTTTGTGCTAATCTCATACTTTCGATAAGACTTCCGGTTTCCGCCATACTTACTCAGTGTTAATGCATTGACCAGGTTACTCGTCATTGTCGTCTGTTTCTCTTCCTTGATATTTATAGGAATTTGTCCTCGATTCGGAGTGATTATATCACCCGCTCCGTCAGATCTCGTGCACTAAGATTCATTGGCACGTATATTTTAGACTGGCGTTGGGGACTTAGTGTTTTGAAACAGGAAATCAGAATCTCGCATTTTTAGCTCACCTGAGCACAACGTGCTCATGGTGAGCTATTGTGATCGCCTTTTGTCCGTCGTCCGTCGTCCGTGCGTGCGTCCGTCCGTCGTCAACAATTTGCTTTAAACAACATCTCCTCATGAACCGCTGAAGGGATTTTGACCAAACTTCACAGGAATCATCCTTATGATGCCCTCTATCAAAGTTGTACAAATTATTCAGATTGGTTGAAAAAGTAGGTCACAGGAGCTAAAAATAGATTTTAAAAATGCAAACTTTGAAAATCTTCTTCTGCAAAACTGCAAGGCCTAGAGCTTAGATATTTGGTATGTAGCATCATCTTATGGGCCATTACCAAGATTGTTCAAATCATAGCCCTACGGTGATAAATGCCCCCGCACCAGTGGTCACTTGTTTTACATAGAGTTATATAGGAAAATCTTTAAAAATCATCTTCTATGAATCCACAAGGCCTAGAGCTTAGATATTTGGTATGTAGCATCATCTTATGGTTCATTACCAAGATTGTAAAAATCATGACCCTATGGTAATAAATGCCCCCGCACCATGGGTGACTTGTTTTACATAGAGTTATATAGGAAAATCTTTAAAAATTTTCTTCTATGAATCCATTAGGCCTAGAGATTAGATATTTGGTATGTAGCATCATCTTATGGTTCATTACCAAGATTGTTCAAATCATAGCCCTATGATGATAAATGCCCCCGGACCAGGGGTCACTTGTTTTACATAGATTTATATAGGAAAAACTTTAAAAATCTTCTTCTATGAATCCATAAGGCCTAGAGATAAGATATTTGGTATGTAGCATCATCTAATGGTTCATTACCAAGATTGTTCAAATCATAGCCAAAAAGTGATAAATGCCCCCAATAGGGGTCACTTGTTTTACATAGATTATATAGGAAAACTTTAAAAATTTTCTTCTATGAATCCATAAGGCCTAGAGATTAGATATTTGGTATGTAGCATCATCTAATGGTTCATTACCAAGATTGTTCAAATCATGACCCTATGGTGATAAATGCCCCCGCACCAGGGGTCACTTGTTTTACATAGAGTTATATAGGAAAATCTTTAAAAATCATCTTCTATGAATCCATAAGGCCTAGATATTAGATATTTGGTATGTAGCATCATCTTAAGGTTCATTACCAAGATTGTACAAATCATGACCTTATGGTGATAAATGCCCCTGCACCAGGGGTCACTTGTTTTACATAGAGTTATATAGGAAAATCTTTAAAAAAATCTTCTACTATGAATCCATAAGGCCTAGAGCTTAGATTTTTGGTATGTGGTATCATCTAATGGTTCATTATCAAGATTTTCAAAATGGTGGCCCTTTGGAGATAAATGACCCCGCACTAAGTCTTCTCCTCTGAAACCATAAGGCCCAGTGCTTATATATTTGGTGTATAATATTGTCAGGGCTAAAATGTTTAAGATTGAGTTATATCAGAATTCCTGTCTGTTTAAACACCTTGTAATCAGTTGTAGCAATGGTACTCAGGTGAGCGTTTCAGGGCCATCATGGCCCTCTTGTTTTTATTATAGCTATTATATGTTAATCCTGCAGAAGACTGTCGGTGCCTTTGTAGCTTTGATTTTTGTTTAACTACCCTTAATGTTTATAAGGTACTCTTAGGGATATACACTCAAACACTTATTTTATTTGGTTAACCATCATTGAGAATAATCAATGATCAATTAGGTTTTTTGTTACATTCATCATTTACTGAATGCAGTTCATTCAGAAAATTGCTAAATACCCCGTACCTGTGACCGTGTGGAGCGTCCGCTCCGGAATCTAGATGTCGTGGGTTCGATCCCCGGCCGCGTCTTTTCAAAGTCGTAAAAAATGGTATTGGTATTTTTCCCTTGCTTGGCACTCAGCAGCTAAGGGTAGAGCAATCTAGTTCAAGGATTGGTTGGCCCAGTATCAGGATAGTGTGACTGGGTGTGGTATCATGCCACATATCTACGGCATTATACTGCATTGTGGCAGCACTATATCTGTCTCAAGTAGACATCGTCTCCAAATGACTGAAATACTGTCCGTGGGACATTTAATTCAATAAAAAGAAACGAAGTGAAATAAGGGACAGCCTATTGACAACCATTCTTCTACAGAACATATTGCTACTGACCATATTACCATAGCCAATATTGCAACTAATAACCTTATAGTGTCAATAATCATATTGCTACAAAACCATAATGCACTTCATATGAACACAAACCATATTGCAACAAACAACTTACTACCATAACAATTGACAATATTCCACCATATTGCCACTAACCATATTGCTAACCATATTGCCACTAACCATATTGCCACTAACCTTATTGATACAGACCATATTGCCACAAACGATATTGCCACTAACCTTATTGATACCGACCATATTGCCACAAACGATATTGCCACTAACCATATTGATACAGACCATATTGCCACTAACCATATTGCCACTAACCTTATTGATACCGACCATATTGCCACTAACCATATTGCCACTAACCTTATTGATACCGACCATATTGCCACTAACCATATTGATACAGACCATATTGCCACTAACCATATTGCCACCATATTGCCACTGACAATTATGCCACTAACCATATTGATGTTGTTGTTGTTGTTGTTGTATTGAGTTTACCGTCGCTGCGATAGTATATCAATCATATAGCGACGTCCAGCTAATTACAGGTGGAGGAAGACCCCGAGTACACAGAGGTACTCGGGTAGAACCACCGACCTACCGCAAGCCAGCTGGAAGTCTTCCTCACATGAAAAATCCGAAGTCCCTACCGGGACTAACGATATTAATATCAGCCATATTGCTACCGATCACATGGACACTGATCATAATGTCACTCTCATTGATGCTCTGACATTGATGCCGACCATATTGCCACTTACCATATTGCTACTGACCATATTGCCACCATATTGCCACTGACCATATTGCCACCATATTGCCATTGACCATATTGCCACCATATTGCCACCGACCACATGGACACTGATCATATATTGCCACTAACCATATTGCTATCGACCATATTGCCACTGACCATATATTGCCACTAACCATATTGCCACTGACCATATATTGCCACTAACCATATTGCCACTGACATATATTGCCACTAACCATATTGCCACCGACCATATTGCCACTGACCATATATTGCCACAAACCATATTGCCACCGACTATGTTGCCACTGACCATATATTGCCAGTGACAATATTGCCACTTACCATATTGCCACCGACCATATTGCCACTGACCATATATTGCCACTGACCATATATTGCCACTGACAATATTGCCACAAACCATATTGCCACCGACTTGTTGCCACTGACCATATATTGCCACTTACCTTATTGTCACTTATCATATTGCCATCGACCATATTGCCACTAACCATGTTGCCACTGACCATATTGCCAGCAAACTGACATTTACCATATTGCACCTGAACATATATTGCCACTGAGAATGTATTCACACTGACCTTTTTGCAACCTACTTATACTGGTGTTTTTCAAAAATACTCACGCTACAAACATATATTAAGCACTAAAACTCTGCTTGTTTGAAATACAGATTGGATGGGTACAGATGCACTGTTGGGTTACACAATTATTTATATTTTCATATAATTCAAACAGTTTCTTATCATAATCCTTTATTATTTCAAGATCGAATTCCTCTGATCATAGCGCTAAGTAAAACTTAGAGGGCGAACTTCGTCACAATTGTTTCTCTTAAAAATAACCAAATACATGTATTGTTCAACAAATATTGTCAGTCAGTTGGGTGATTATTTATTACTTTAGCGTAAAATGTACTTAAATATCTTATGATACAGAAATGGTGGAATACATTCTTATCTGATTTAAGAATTTTACATGGCGCGATGTTTAGATTACGTCAAATAACCTAAAACATTTGGACGATGTATTGTCCAATAAAGCTCTGTACAGGATGATGAAAAATGGATTGCATTGATTGGTCTCAAATAAATGGATATAATTGTAATGATACGGAATATTGTACCGTATCAATCTTATATGATACCTGCAGTCTAATAGCATTTGACGCCCTCTATGCAGTATTCCAGTTCCTTTGGTTTTGTCAATTTCTTCAACAAAGGAAAGCATAATTGTTTCCAATTGCTCATGGTTATTTTATAGAGTTAAATATCTTAGTGAAAGGAAAATGTAGAAGAGTGAGAAACGCCTCAAATTTCCCAATATTTCTTAGAAACCCACGTCTCAGCCCTGACCGTTTCGAAATGTCATTCTTTGAAATGATGGAAAAAAATTGTTCTTTCTCCATCAACTTTAAAGTTGAAATACACAAATCAAAAGGAATACAATGAGTCAAAGAGAAAGTTATAAGCTCACCTGAGCAAATCTCAGGGTGAGCTTTTGTGATCACTTGATTGTCCATCGTTGGTCGTGCGTCAACAATTTCAACATTCTTATCCTTTGAAACTACCAGATGGATTTTCATCTGCCAAAATGATACTTATGATAGCCCAAGGCAAATTCCTAATATTTTTTCAACTCCATGAAAAACGCTGGTTGCCATGGCAGCCAGAGGATAAAATCTTTAAAATGTCTTTTCTCAGAAATAATTAGACCTCAAATGCTCATGTTCCCTCAACACCAGTGCAAAATTTGTGCCCCTGGGGTCACAATGGGGTCATCCAGAAAGCATAACGTTTTCTCAGAAATATATATACCTACAACTTTGATATTTGGTACATAGCATCAGCTTCCGGTGCCTCAAAACTATCAAAAATATGTGCATCAGGGTTTACATGAGGACACTTCCGGGACCACACCCAGATTTTGAATGGAAC
>CM037786.1:29295649-29326663 GCA_021229015.1 Solen grandis
TGTTTTTGATAAATAGCTAAAATATACATCTATCTTTAAAAAAAAATTCTATGAATAGAAGACACACAGTCCTTCTAGATAGTTCATTTCCTTATCATTTTTCTTGTAAATATGTTTTTATGGTTGTTTGATCAGATGTGAAGGTCATCGAGTTTATGTAGGAGCTACTGAGCTGTTTCTATGGTAACTGTCAAAAGCTAAACAGGAAAACGATTTTTGAAATCAGTAAAACTTGTTTACCGCAATTCATTTCAAATTAAAAAAATAATTGAAAAGGGAATGTGATAGACACAAACAAACGTCCTTTACTGGCGATAAGGTCCTCCAAACGTAGTTATGCTGACTTCGTGACAGCTTATATCCGAAAGTTTGGAGTTTTAAATGTTCCATTTTACATTTCTAAATCATTGCAATGATAAACTGTTGCATACGCCCTTAAAACAATTTGTATCTAAATTTTCTTTTTATATTTAATAACATAGATAGTATTTGTAGTAAAAACGTAATAATTATCATAATATTGTAATAGAAGATGGTGTTGCTATGGTAGTTGTCGTCGGTATACTATAAGTAGTAGTAGTAGAGAAGTAATATCAATTACTGAAAGAACAATATGTGTAGCACACAGAATTTTAGTAGTAGTAGTAGAGTAGAGAAGTAATGGTAGAAGAAGAAGTAGTGATGGTAGTAGTAGTAGCAGAAGTAGTAGCAATGGTAATTGTAGTAAAAGCAGCAATCGGGTCAGCAGTAGTAGTAGTAGTTCTGGTACATGTTGTAGTAGTAGTGGTAATTTTAGAAGTAATAGTGGCAGAAGCAGCAGCAGCAACAGCAGTAAATGCGGTTGAGAGCTTAACCAATAGGAATATAATAGTTGTTAATTGAAAACGGACATTCCGTCCCGTTGGTGTGATCGATAAATTCATATTACTTTTATGTTATTTTTTATGATTATTAAGCGCGATAGATATTCTTTATATTTCATAAGTATCCTGTTGTTTTAAGAATACTCTACTCTAAACGGTAATTCTTAAAAATATACAGGGTATGGAATAAGTTTTGAAGTTTTTTTTCTTATGAAATTCTCTTTTTCCCCAGAAAAACTTACGTAGTAAATTTACATAATTGGAAAGACTAATTCCGAATTGGCAATGGAGTAAGTAACGTCCTATAAATAACTCTTATCGTTGACAGATTTAATAAAAAGTCAATAAAAATGTCAACCTAAGTCAACTACAATATTTCTAATCCCGAATATCAATTCTCACGATATCATGGTAATCACGAAAACAACAACAACCCAACCATGAGACTAGCGACTAGTTTACAAAGAAAAATGGTGTTCAGCTTCTGCATGCAGCTAATTCTTCTGATGTGAGTTCTCGTGATTTCTGTCTATTTCCTAAACGGGAAAAAAAGGTAAACCGGAAAATGTTATAACATCAAAATAGCACTTTTGTCCACCATAGTCATAAGAGTAGTTATTGGAGACTGCAAACAATATTTTAAGGTATTGAGTAAGAAAGTTACAAAGGTGTTTATAGCGCAGGTAGGTACTTTGAAGGGATGCAATAATCAAAAAAACACCTCGGTCTATTATTTCAGATTCTTCAAAACATTCAGGAGACCTTCAAGGCTGGTTGGTGCAGCGAGGAGGACTGTTTTCGTACGATCCACCAGACTCTTAGACACTCAAGTTTGTTAAAAATGGCTTTTTAATTTTTTTTAAAATGAAATCATAATATTTTGTTTGTTTTGTTTTAAAATTTTATATTCAATTTACGTCGATTGGGAAACAAGTGCTTACTTATATATATCCTTCTTGACGATTCCTAGGTTGGACAAGTACTCTGTGCTTGGAAGGCCATTAAAACATCCCTCAGCGGGGTTCGAACTCACAACTTTGGATGTGCAATTGGGTACGTTACCATTGGACCATGACGCCCTTATTGTAGGAAAGTGATCTTTGATAAACTATATTATAGTTCTTATTACAAATTTTAAGGAACACCGAAGAATACATTCAAAATCTTGATTTTGTACATAGCTTTTTCTTCGTGAATGCTATAGAGAGGTAACGTAAGAAATGATAATATTACTTATATATAAAATTAATAAATGTACAACTGTATCACTTATTTTAATCTTTCGAAGATAATATTTTATTAAAAACAAATCTTGCTAAGTCGTGGCCACTGAAAAAAATAATCGAAAAACAAACTCGTTTTACTCGTGACAACGAGTTAATGACTAAGAAAAAAAAAAGCTAAGTCGTGGCCACGAAAAAATCTAACAATTTGGTTGGTAAGTTAACTCATGCCAACTGTCTACCGCGCGATATTGCAGTAAGGCAATGCTATATCTGTCGAATCAGCTATAACAATAAAAAATTAAATACATTTTCAATTTTCATGTGAGTATTATTTATTTGTAAGATAGCTAATGTTTTTCATTCAGACTACCTGCTAGACACACACACTGCTGTTGCAAAGAACGTTGCTGACAAACTAAAGTCCGGTCGCCCACTGATAATTGCCGCTACTGCGCATCCGGGAAAGTTTGCCAAAGATATTCTGCAAAGCTTTGACGTAGATACAACAAGGTTAGCTCCAGTCGAAATGCTTCATGCTTTGGAAGACATTGCCAAAGTTCCGGGAAGGCATGAACTATTGTATAGCTGCATTAAACAAGATGAATGTACATCATATAGATGTTCTGCTCAGTATGATCAACTTGTTTCTCAGGTTCAAGATATCGCAGCATCACTTTAGACGTCAGGTAGTTATGTCTGTTCCAGGTACACTTTTATTATATTTTGGCACTCATACATCTCGGAAAAAAACACATCTCTATCCATGTCTAATATCTATAGTGCATAATGGCAATACAACAAGAATACTTTGTTTTAAAAGGTTTGACCCACAAAATCACATAAGATATTATTTTTTAAATTCTTGATTTTGTTTTGTGTGGTTTTATTAGTGTAATAAAAATTATACCAACGTGTTAAAATGAGGTTTTTTTTGCATCTGAGATAAAAGGCCATTTTACGAAACACATTGCGATAAATCCCTAGTATCTGTTTTTCTTTACTTCAAACAAATCTTCTAAAAGTTTTTTTTCTCGATTCCAGATATCTTCTTGAGAGTGTTCCTTAAGAATATACTAAAAAATGAACATTTTGTGATAGCTAAGAGAAATTTATCTTACAATATTTCTAATACATGATTGGCAATTCGGACACAAAACGTCATTTTGGTTTTACAACGTCATTTACACTAACCCTTGAATAATGCCCAAAGCGTGGTACATATAATCTTTATTTAACTATATCTGTATATCATCTCCGACGGAAATTGCGTCACCCTTACGACGGCGTCGGCGTTGCAGCTTTTGGTTAAAGTTTTGCATGCAAGTTACTATCAACCTTATATCTCAATAACCATTTATGGTATTGACTTGAAAGTTAATAAAATGTTCTGGGGCATCAGACAACCAAGATAGATAACTTTGAGGATTTATTACAAATTATGCCCTTTTTAACTTAAAATTGGTTAGTCAAAGTTATGCATCAAGAATTCAGCTTATATCTCATATCAGCATGTATTCATTTGAAACATCTTTATTACGTTTAGGGGTATCATAATTTCAAGGTAGATAACTCTTGATAGAATATATTACAAATTATGGCCCCTTTTTAACTTAAATTTTTTTTGTTAAAGCTTTGCATGCAAGGTACTTTCATGCTTATATCTCAGTATCCAGGCATGCTATTGATTTGAAACATCTTAAATGCGTTTAGGGGTATCATACTATTAAGGTAGATAACTTTTGATGGAATATATTAGAAGTTATGGTCCCCTTTGTTACTTAGTTACTTAGAAATTTTGGTTGAAGTTTTGAATTCAAGCTACTATCCAGCTTATATCTCTGAAATTGTTTATGGTATTGACTAGAAAGTTAAGGAGTGTATTCAGTGGCATCAGAAAACCAAGGAGGATAACTTTTAGACTTATTTTTTCACAAATTATGGCCCTTTTCTAACTTGGATACTTGGTTAAAGTTTTGCATGCACAATGTTATTATGATTATGTCTCAGTAACTAGGCATGACTTCATAAAAATATTAAGGGGTATCAGACTATCAAGGTATATCAGTTTTGACTAGTATTATATACAGGGTATGTGAAGGGCAAGAATTGGAAAAGATTTCATTTGATTTACCAACAAGCATTTTGAATAGTAGAGCTTGCTGTCATCTGACAGCTCTTGTTTTAGATATGTATCTCTTATTTGTGTCCTTTTTCGTGTTGCTAGTATCCGTCTAGATATCTATTTCTGAGCCTCAGAGAGGGTATAAGAAGAAGACTTGCTCATCTCTCTAATAAAAACAATTTTCATAAAAAATATGTCTGACTATATCCAGACAACGAAAACCCCACTTTTCTGTTAGTTTACAATTACCATAATGTAGATCCTACCCAAGGGCAGTATTTCTTAATGGTTGTCAAGCAAGTCGTAAGTAAAGGGAAACATCTTTAATTTGTGGTAGTTTGCTTCCAAAAATAGTTTGTCTTTTATGAATTTGCCTCCAACTATTTTAATAATATCTATCTTTATTCAAACAGTATTTTAAATATTATCAAAGATAACAGCTTTTAGCAATTGTTGTTTTTACGGTGTTTTCCTTAGGTTTTATTAAGACATTCCTGTCCTATAGTTTTGCCCTTTAGGCTGACACCTCGCATGGTTACATTTAACGACCGGTCCTTGTGGCTGAATGATTAGAGCGTCCCCCCTGTAATCGAGAGTTTTAGGATCGATCCCCGGCCGCGCATAGCACAGTCTAAAGATGATACTGGTATAGCTCCCTTGCTTGACGATCAGCATATAAAGGTAGTCCCTGGTGTTAAAATAATGTGACTGGGTGTGGTATCATGCCACTTGCATGATAGCACAGTGTGACAGAATAATATATTTGTATATGTCTCGTGTTGGCAAAAAGTCCACAAATGACTGGAATATAGTCAGTGGGATGTTAAAGCAGCTTCTGCACAGATGGTCATTGACTAAGAGTTTGATATTAACTATATATGTGTATAAGTTCTATCAATACTCATCTACGGACGCAATGTCACCCAATGTAACCAACCGTGATTGTAAAAAAATGGGCAGTTTCCCAATTGAAACTACATTTAGACTGATAAAACCTATATTTAGATTCATTCTTTTAGCGCGTGTGCTATCTTCATATGATGAACTTACGAAATTGCTGCCCTGAACTGGTGAAGACGCCATGTTGCAGAACGTGTCCTTCGGGTATTTGTATTCTATGTTTAACCGATTTTTTCGAAGATGCGTTTACGAAAATAGCGTATTCCTGTGCAATTTAACCTACACTTCCCGCGTTTATTTATCAGGAAACTTTATACTTTATCGACTAGTATATCTAGTACAAAATCTCTTTTTCCTTCGAAAAGGATCGGACAATTCTGAGAATACGGTCATGGAAAGGGTTTCGAGCTTGTCGGGACAGAAAAATATCTCGGTATTGGAATGGAAAACTCATTCTCGCACTCTAAAACTGTATCTGTTGATAAGACTGGGAAAAATTCTTGTTTTGTATCTTTATTGAACACAAACAGTGTTTTCGATTTTCACTACACACTGTATAACTTATTTATCAAACTATTCTTAATGTATAATAAAGGATGGTAAATTTGTTCTTTTCCAAATAAAGAAATAATTAATGTGTAATTAAAGGCCCATTATAGTTCAAAATGATTCAGTTTTCATGGAAAAGAAGATATAGAATAACATTGACATATCGTAGACTATTACAAATGAAACACAATGTACAAATATCTGCTGTGAAATAACAGTCAAACGAATTGAAAATGTTGATCTAATTCCACTGCATGGCAAGTATTCCCGAAGACAGTCTTTATCGGAAATAATTTGAATTTGAAAAATCGTCGTCGAATGACAATTTTGTTTATCTGCTACGTCATCATTTAATGCTCTTGTGATTAGTTGCCGGAGACATACAGAATGTCTATGGGAAATTGACGAAGAAATGCGGGATATGCAAACTAATTTTTGTAAACCATATTATTAGAATGATCTTAAGCAAAAGATTCTTTGAAAGAGTCATTGTAACGTAATGTTGTGGTCAATGAATATGATTGTACGTCGCAAACACTTTGCTTTTCTGTCCGAAGAATAAACACTGCTTTTGGAAGCATAATGGGCCTTAACGTCATGAAAATCGAATCGTATCCGTCTTTTCCTTATCATAAGAACAAACTTTATCTACATTTCGTTATCATAATAACAATACTTTATCCACATTTCGTTATCATAATAACAATACTTTATCTACATTTCATTACAATAAGAACAATGCTATATCCACATTTCATTACAATAACAATACTTTATCCACATTTCGTTATCATAATAACAATACTTTATCTACATTTCGTTATCATAATAACAATACTTTATCCACATTTCGTTATCATAATAACAATACTTTATCTACATTTCGTTATCATAATAACAATACTTTATCTACATTTCGTTATCATAATAACAATACTTTATCCACATTTCGTTATCATAATAACAATACTTTATCTATAAGAACAATACTATATCCACATTTCATTACAATAACAACATTGCTATTTCCACATTTCATTACAATAAGAACAATGCTATATCCACATTTCATTTTCATAAGAACAATACTATATCCAAATTTCATTACAATAAGAACAATGCTATATCCATATTTCATTACAATAAGAACAATACTATATCCACATTTCATTACAATAACAACATTGCTATTTCCACATTTCATTACAATAAGAACAATACTATATCCATATTTCATTACAATAAGAAATACTATAATCCACATTTCATTACAATAAGAACAATGCTATTTTCATTATCATAAGAACCATACTGTATCCACATTTCTTGTCATAAGAACTATATCCACATTTCATTATCATTATATTACTGTATCCAATTTTCATTATAATAGGAACAATATTATATGGACATTTAATCATCAGCATTAGAGCAATGCTATATCCACATAATTTTCCATATCATAGAAACCACCTGTATCACATTTAATCATCATAAGAACAATGCTATGTGGTTTTAAAAATTCTTAACATCTTATTTTCAATAAAAATACTTTCGTAATGTAATGAATTGTGTATATAGTTTTTTACTTTTTATATTAATTGATCAAAATTTCTTTCTTGAAAGGGATCGAAATTGAGAATACGTATAAGGTTCTTGTGAAGGAAAATTGTGGATTGAAAAAATACTGACTCTACTTATTGGGTTTAAGATGGATACAATTTTGTTTTGTATTATTGAAAAATGTTGTTTCGATTTTCCTTATAATGTAAATTATTTACAAATAATTCTTAGATAATAAAATGTGGAAATTTTGTTCTTTAATAATGAATGATAAATGTGTAGATACCATTATGTTAATGAATTATGGAAAAATTGAATACAGCATAGTACTTATACAAAGAAACAATGTACAATATCTGTAAATATAAATCTAACGAATGAAAATGTTGATCTAATTCCGGTCATGAGTATTGAAGAGTTGTATCGAAATAATTAAATTTGAAAATTGAATGATACAATTTTGTTTATTGCTATGTCATCATTTATGCTCTTTATTGTTCTGAGATAAGAATGTAGGAATTACAGTAATGGGATATTAAATTAATTGTTTGTAAACATATTAATTGATGATCTTAAGAAAAGTTTTCTTTTGAAAGGTATTGTAAACGTAATGTTTCGTCAAGAAATGAATGTAGGAAAAACATTTGTTCTTTGTCGAAATAAGAACCTACTTTTGAAGCATAATCCTTACAAGTCATGAAAATCAAATTATCCACATTTTTTAACATAAGAACAATACTTTATCTAATTTCTTATCATAATAACATAACTTTATCCACATTTCGTTACATAAAACAATACTGTATCTAAATAAATAAAAGTATCCACATTACACTATCGAAGAACAATATTTATCCACATTTCTTATCATAAGAACATACTTATCCACATTTCGTTATCATAAAACATACTTTATCCACATTTCATTACAATAGATCAATACTGTTAATCACATTTTGTTATTCATTAGTCAATACTTATAATTTCGTTAAATATAGAACAATACTTTATACATTTCTTAATCATAAGAACCATACTTGTATCCACATTTCTTATCATAAGAACAATACTTATCCAAATTTCTTATCATAAACATACTGTATCCACATTTCATTATCATAAACAAACTTTATCCATTTACGTTATCATAAAACAATACTTTATCACATTTCGATTATCATAAACATACTTTATCCAATTTCTTATCATAATAACAATACTTTATCCACATTTCATTATATAAACATCTGTATCCAATTTCATTACATAAACAATGTATTCCAATTTTCATTATCAATAAAAAATCTTATCCAATTTCATTATCATAAACAAATGTATATCCATTTCATTATATAAACATACTTATCCACATTTCATTATAAATAACCATACTATTATCCAATTTCATTATCATAAACATATGCTGTATCCATATTTCATTATCATAAACAATACTTATCCACATTTCATTACATAAACATACTATATCCACATTTCATTACAATAACAACATTGCTATTTCCACATTTCATTACAATAAGAACAATGTTATATCCACATTTCATTTTCATAAGAACAATACTATATCCAAATTTCATTACAATAAGAACAATGCTATATCCATATTTCATTACAATAAGAACAATACTATATCCACATTTCATTACAATAACAACATTGCTATTTCCACATTTCATTACAATAAGAATACTATATCCATATTTCATTACAATAAGAACAATACTATATCCACATTTCATTACAATAACAACATTGCTATTTCCACATTTCATTACAATAAGAACAATGCTATATCCACATTTCATTACAATAAGAACAATACTATATCCACATTTCATTACAATAACAACATTGCTATATCCACATTTCATTATCATAAGAACCATACTGTATCTACATTTTGTTACAATAAGAACAATGCTTTTCCATATCATAGAAACCACTGTATCCACATTTAATCATCATAAGAACAATGCTATGTGGATACAGTATATTCTTAAGATAAAGAAATGTGGATTTAGCATTGCTCTTAATGTAATGAATTGTGTATATAGTTTTTTTCTTACGATAATAAAATGTGGATATAGTATTGTTCTTATGATGATGATGAAATGTGGATACAGTATGGTTATGATATGGAAATGTGGATACAGTATAGTTCTTATGATAAAGAAATGTAGATACAATATAATTCTTACGATAATAAAATGTGGATACAATATGGTTATGATAATGAAATGTGAAAACAGTATGGTTCTTATGATAATGAAATTAAGAACCGTACTTTATCCACATTCCATTACAAAAAGAAAAATGCTATATCAACATTTTTTTAACTTAAGAACCATACTGTATCCATATTTCATTATCATAACCATACTGTATCCATATTTCATTATCATAACCATACTGTATCCATATTTCATTATCATAACCATACTGTATCCATATTTCATTATCATAACCATACTGTATCCACATTTCAATATTATAACCATACTGTATCCATATTTCATTATCATAACCATACTGTATCCATATTTCATTATCATAACCATACTGTATCCATATTTCATTATCATAACCATACTGTTTCCAATTTTAATATTATAACCATACTGTATCCACATTTCAATATCATAACCATACTGTATCCATATTTCATTATCATAACCATACTGTTTCCAAATTTCATTATCATAACCATACTGTATCCGTTTTTCATTATCATAACCATACTGTAACCATACTGTATCCACATTTCATTATCATAACCATACTGTTTCCACATTTCATTATCATAACCATACTGTTTCCACATTTCAATATTATAACCATACTGTAGCCACATTTCAATATTATAACCATACTGTATCCACATTTCATTATCTAAGACCATACTATCCACATTTCATATTTAAACCATACGTATCCACATTTCATTATCTATAACGAACTACTGTATCCACATTTCATTATCTAAACCATACTTTATCCACATTTCATTATCTAAAACCATACATATCCACATTTCATTATCATAAGACCATACGTATCCACATTTCATTATCTTAAAACCATACTTATCACATTTCATTATATAGAACCATACGTATCCACATTTCATTATCAATGAACCATACTGTATCCACATTTCATTATCTAAGAACTATCTGATCCACATTTCATTATCTTAAGGACCATACTGTATCCACATTTCATATCTAATGAACCATACTATCCAACATTTCATTATCAATGAACCATACGTATCCACATTTCATTATCTATAACCATACATATCCACATTTCATTATCATAAGACCATATGTATCCACATTTCATATATTATAGAACCATACTGTATCCACATTTCATTATCTAAAGAACCATACTGTATCCACATTTCATTATCTTAAGAACCATACCGTATCCACATTTCATTATCTAAAGAACCATACTGTATCCACATTTCATTATCTTAAGAACCATACCGTATCCACATTTCATTATCTTAAGAACCATACCGTATCCACATTTCATTATCTTAAGTAACCATACCGTATCCACATTTCATTATCTTAAGAACCATACTGTATCCACATTTCATTATTAAAACCATACTGTATCCACATTTCATTATCTTAAGAACTATGCTGCATCCACATTTCATTATCTTAAGAACCATACTGTATCCACATTTCATTATCTTAAGAACCATACTGTATCCACATTTCATTATCTTAAGAACCATACTGTATCCACATTTCATTATCTTAAAACATACGATCCACATTTCATTATCTAAGAACCATACTGTATCCACATTTCATTATCTTAAGAACATATGCTATCCACATTTCATTATCTTAAGAACCATACTGTATCCACATTTCATTATCTAAGAACTATACTGTATCACATTCATTATCTTAAGAACCATACTGTATCCACATTTCATTATCTTAAGAACCATACTGTATCCACATTTCATTATCTTAAGAACCATACTGTATCCACATTTCATTATCTTAAGAAACCATACTGTATCCACATTTCATTATCTTAAGAAACATACTGTATCCACATTTCATTATCTTAAGAACTATGCTGCATCCACATTTCATTATCTTAAGAACCATACTGTATCCACATTTCATTATCTTAAGAACATACTGTATCCACATTTCATTATCTTAAGAACCATACTGTATCCACATTTCATTATCTTAAGAACCATTACTGTATCCACATTTCATTATCTTAAGAACCATACTGTATCCACATTTCATTATCTTAAGAACCATACTGTATCCACATTTCATTATCTTAAGAACTATACTGTATACACATTTCATTATCTTAAGAACCATACTGTAATTTCAATGTTATAGAAATCGTACTGTATCCATATTTAAGATAGGATAATTGTATCTGGTACATTTATCAATTAGTAGAAGGCAGTGATCTCGAAAAAAAAAATAGAAACGGCTCTTTTCTACAGTTATTGCTCTTTCTTTACAATCATCTGCATCATAGCTCTCATCCTATTTAAGATAGGCCGACGATATTCATTTTTGATACATGTATCAAAGACTTGAAGACGATGTATCGCGAAAGGAATGCCTTTTTCTTGCAGAGTTAATGCCCTTCGTTTAAATTTATGGCAATGGTGTAACTTTCTTTAGGATATACTGAATCATGACACTTCTTGTTTTCTGAATGTCTGTACAATAACTAAAATGTTCTCATATTTCTGCAATTTCACGTGCTCAAACTACGTTATGATAAGTACACTCTTTCATTTGGTTAAATGGGAGACGTGTTTCACTTGCATTGAAACCAGACATTTTATCGTCAAAACCATATACTATTCAAATTTCATTATCTAGAAACCAATTGTATTAACCTCACATGTTTATGCCTTACCGTTACATTTTTAACTTTATTTCTTTTCTAGAATTCAACAGGCTATGCAAAATGTACTAAGTCTAAAATGTGTACTTTAGCATCAGCCGTTTAATTGTATCACTGATGATATTAAACAGTTGGACGAAATCGTTGGGATCAATGGCAAGCATTTAGGACTAGACTACCTCTATATCGACTTTCTCATTTGATTAACTGTATTAGTACAATGTCTGGATATTTGGCTGTTCTAGTCTTGAGGACTTTTCATAATTCACATCATCTGCAACAAAACATACTCTAGAGGATCGCTCGTCTGTTGCCGCAGTCAAATTTGTTAGTAATAATGAAACCACCTGCATACTTAATAAACAAACACATATTTTTAGAACCTTTCGAACACTCAGACTTCTTTTAATTTGCAAAATATATTTGACTTACTCTTGCGAAAAAAACTGTAATACAATATCAATTTTACAAACTGCAAATGACATGTCTGAGTGAATTGAAGAAGATTGTATTTCTAATATCATCATTTGCCTTATGTTGAAACTTCGGATCAAATTACATCGAGCTGCTTCATAATGTATATTGTATTTATAAGGGTTGCGAAATAACTTGATATTACATTATATTGATGTAACAAAGACAAGTTATATTGAATTTTACCTGTCGAGACTTAAGACGAAACGTGTTACGAACCGGAGTTATCTTCGTTAAAACTATTTCATGTTTGAGATTAAATGTAGACATTAATAATACATGGTTTCACAAGGAAGACTTTTGAATGGATAGAAATGGTAGCCAAAGTTGGTTTGAAAGTGAGAAGTTGTGAAGAAATATACAATATGCAATATACAAAAAGGAAAGGGTTAAACATATAACAAAATGCAGTTATATTAACAGTTACCGCTAAAAGAAATATAACCCAAAAAATTACCTGAAAAAGTTTGAATGGCACACTAAAATTTCTCCAAGACCTGTAAAAATTCGGCGAAGGTTGGACAGTCCGAAGATGCTGAGGACATTCGCTTATGATACTAAAGGTGTTCTGCCAACTCATAAAGTTTCCAGGGGGACTAACAGTAAATAAAGAATACTAAGGGTCATATTTAGCTCGTCCGGCCGCAAGCGATCTGAGTTACTACAAGTGACGTAATACATTCAAATATTTGCAAGTATAGTCAAATATATTTGACCGAAGGTACCCGATACGTTGCTGCCCATAAAAAAAACTCAGTGATATAATAAGAAGGTAGGTGACTTCTTCTATTAAAAACGTACATCGTGTCGTTTCAAATGCCAAAACTCCTTTGAAAATTTGTGGATTTCATAAAATTGGCTTTATTTTGCGTGGAAGGGATGGATTAGGTATAAAAAAACAAACACCCCTTGCCAAAGGAATCGCGCTACAACAGTTCACGAACGCGTTTGGTCGGAAGAGATCTTAACGATGAAATGTTGCCAATCTCTTCCGTGTAAAATTAAAGAATTATCAGTGTTGAATTGTATGGACAAATACTGATAAAATAAATTTAAAGCATTTGCTAATTGCTGTTTTTAGATGTTAAACACACATTATACTGATGTGACGGCTTGTTGCCTGTTAAATGGGAACATCAAATAATGGGAACCAGTCTGTGCATATGAGAGCTGCGCACGTACGGGTAGTTTCGAGGAGCGTTCCAGCTTCATTCTTACGGGATGCAGAGGTGCGGGCCACCGATTTAAGGGCAAGACTACCAAAAAAAATCCTCCCGCTGTTATTTGGATTTACATGCAGTTTGAGAAGTGTAATAGAACGAATACTTTAACATATAGAATCTTTTTTTCTACTTTATCATGTATTTTGTAGGATCGATCTAAACATACTTGATCCGGTCCCATTTTTCAAGATTATAAAAATCAATAACGCTAAGGCTTTGGGAATGCTTTTGAAATAATGATTGGAAGTTGAAGGTGTTAGAAGGGATGACATTATGTTGATAATAAATTACATGTACAAGAATATCTTATCACTATTCCCTCGTGTTTAAAAACCCATACTTTTTATTGAACTTAAGACGATGCGATTACTTCTAAGGTCATATGGAATAAAGGAATTATAATAGTACAACAAGAAAACTAAATCAGTCCCACATTGCTCTATTCAACTTTAATTTAGAAAATACAGTAAACAGATTTTCTTGTGGAAAAAAGATAAACCATTGATTAAAAAATTGTTTGAAGTTTTCTGGGAAAGGGCTATAAGGATTACATAGAACCAAATGCCTTTTCATCAATTTACCATTCTGTTTCAGCCTAGAGTACTGAATTGTCATTTTCAGAGAAGAAAACTCAGGAAATCTTATTTCTCGATTATCAAAATCAATCCAATTAAAATTAACTGGAACGAATGGCGCTGATGTCGAGTGGTAACATACCCGAGAGCGGATCCGAAGGTTGTGGGTTCAAATCGCGTTGGGGGCAATGCTAATCATAACTTTCTCATGCTAAAAGTACTGGCCTAATGCATGATCCGTCGAGAGGATTAATTTAAGTTGCTAGAACATGTTAACCAATCGACGTAAAATAGATAAGTTTAAACTGGGACCTTAAGTTAAGGGATTAACTGTATTGTACGTATTCGGGTAAAAGGGTCACGAGATGATCATTTGCACAAAATCAAAAATGAATTCACCAGTTTCGAGTCGTGTTTTATTATTATTTTTTTTAATCGGGACTTATTTGATTGCCTTGCTAACCATACATTTACACGGGTCAAGTTAGTTTAACAAATTTGGTGACAGACGAAGTTTTAACATTTTTTTAAAATCAGATACAATCATAAATAATGGTACATAAGACGCTTTTCAAGACGTAAACAAAATAACATCATTATATAAATAATTGTATAAAATCCAAACACACGGCTTCTTGGTGAGTTTGCGGACAATACTTCAAACAGAAACCTTATTCGCATATATGGTTAATATTCCCAATCTTATACGGATTCATTATGAAATGTGCGTGTTTATGAGTTCGTATATAATGGATTTACGACACGTCCTTGTCCCTTCATTAAGCTTTCAACGAAATTTGATCTCTGTTGTTTACGGCGGTGTTGCTATCTATTTCTTTTAGCTTGCTGTAACTTTTTCCCATAATGTCGAGTTGACCAAAATACGTCTATTTTGAACGCACGAGAGAGATATTCTTTTGGACAGAGTGTAGAATTATGTTAAAAGATATCATGACGAATGGCTACTGACGTGTATAATAAAATGTTGATATAAGAAAAAGAAGCACACGAGATATCATTATAGAGAGTCTGACATAACGGGTAATAGTTGTGTACCCGGATACCGGCAAATTTCTACCCGGCCCGCGTGTACACGGGCACTCGTTTCAGCCCTAGTCGTTGTTGTATACTATACAAAAAATATTTACCATGAATCTCACTCCGATTAGTAATACCATTGCTTTAAAGGAAATAGCTTCGCCTTGAGAGCGGAAAGTCGTGGGTTCTATCCCCGTACGTGACATATTGAAGTCGTTAAAAGACATGTGGCATGATTCCATACCCAGTCATATTACATGTTATCATGTCTGTATGTATGGAGAGCGTCATGCAAGGAGCTACCAGTACCCCACGACACACATGTAGTTTCTAGACTTAAACTAAAATTAAAGTTTGATATGAATTTAAAAGTACTTGGTCTCTATTCCCGTAAAACAGGTTAGCTTTCTGAAAAAAAAATACCGTTTAAAATTAAAAAGTATGTAGACTAAGGAAAAAATAGAAATGCTTTTTGTAAAAAAAATCGTGGTCATCATTTATGAAAATATACCAATGCGACATAAAACGATACGAAATTCCACAGAACCTCGTTATGAATCACTCAAACCTAACTCCCCGTAGCAGTTATATCCATTAAGGAGTGTCACTGTGACTCCTACCAACAGAATCGGAAGCTGAACGTTCCCTTGAAAGTACTAAACAAGGAAATTTATTTCAATTCAGGATTGTTTTGCTGTCGTTTCTAAATTTGCTATCTACATGTTGTTCAAGGTATTTTAAACAGTCTTTTTATATAAATTACATTATTTTTCTCTGATTCTCGCCGTTGTAATTTCCGAACAGAAAACACTGGCTTCTTTACAACTGCGATATTTTGATTGGCCTGCATCAAAGGCAGCTTTTCTTGCGTGCGTTGAATCAGTATTGAGCGGATTAATGTCAGGTCTTCAGGTTTTCTTTTAGGTCGTTGTCCGTTTTGTTTTCACCTGTCTACACTTAAAGGTGAAGGTCAATAAACAGCTGATAAAGACTGTAAAGTTTGATTGGTCGACTTGAAAATCGAAAGTTTTCCTCCGGAAAAGATATCAGCTTATTCACTTTGTATATACATTCCTAAAACGTAGATTTTTCGACAGAAATATAATTTTAATACACATCTTAACGTTCAAAATAATAAATTCGACTACACAAAAAAAAAAAAAAAAAAAAAAACAGCAACAAAAACACACACATGTCGGATTTGAAACCTTCAGACCCCTTCGTATCCTGGAAATCGCACAAAAATGTATCGGAGCATAACTTTAATAATATATGGTGGATGCACTCCAAACTTGTTTTGTATAATGATAAGTATAATTTTGATCATTTGATGCCCACCCCTTCTCTGACAACTGCTGGAATGCAGGTGACTCGAGTGTTCCAAGGAACACCTATCCAGTTGTATTACCTGAAGGGACGTATTACGTTGTGAACTGGTTGCTCGTCTGTTCGGTCGTCAGCAATTTCATATCCGCTTTTTATTATTTTGAACGCTTAAAAGACATTCATAATACTTGGGTCAAATGTCCTCTCATCAAGCAGAAAATTAACACAATATAATTAATACACCATGGACTTGTATCTTTTTTAAAGATATTTCTTGCTTAGTTTTTGTTATATGTACTTATTAGATGTAGTACAAGTACACTTATGGTGATTGAAATATAATATCATGGATGTACCATAAAATTAAGCTTTATCTGCCTTTTTCGGGCGGAATTCATTTAAGATCATTTAAAACTGGTGTATTCCTTTGCCAGATTTGTCTTTCAATCAAACAATTTGTCTTTACGATAGTGCCCAAAGGTGAAGACTTAATACTTAATATTGAAAAACTCACTTGTTAAAAGTGACCATTGATCTTCTTTTTTTGCCCTGTCCATCGTGAGTTTGTGTTTTTAGCAGAGAAAGACCGGCGCGAACGCAGAGAGCCTGCAGAAATGCGATTTCAGCAAAGAGACCGCCGATATGGTTATGTACCGAGGTATATACCAGAAATAAATGTATTATACCAGAAATAAATGTATTTCTGCTTTTATCTCCTGCATTACTCACAACGCTGCATAATACTTGAACGATGTCATGTCAACGTACACAAGTAAGGCCGTCATTTATCTGATTAGCACTCCGGCATTAAGTTTTGTATGAAACTTTATAGAGAAACACCAACACGTACGTATCCGCCTGTAATGTTGGAATCTTTTCAACGAGGGGTGTTAGAAAAGTATCCGAAAAATTTCCAGAACTTATTATTAGCAATTTTCAAAAGTGATTCTTTGATATAGTTTGTAATCAATCCAATTTTTTTTTTTTTTTTTTTTTTTTTTACAAATTTCACTGATGCAAAAGCAACAGTCACTATGGCATTCCACGGCGTCTAGTGAATAGAAAAAAATAGGGACAATAGTGAAACGAATAATCTAATAAAATTGCATTAATTGTCAGTGGAATCAATTAGAAGTGCTAACTGTTATTGATAAAAGTAAACCAATTAATTGCGTAATGCTATGCTGTTTTAGATGCATAAAATTTATAGGCATAAGTGCATTCGAATGATAAATTGTTCAATTGACGTCATTCTAATTCACTTTTTTTTCCACTTGTTATAAGCGGGTGTTGAACTTGTTGCAAATAATTGTTAATGATTTTATAAGGTAAAAAATCTATTTAAAGTTAAATTTGAAATAAAATTAATCTTTTAACCTGTGAAAATTGAGTTTAAACGGTCTCTTGTTACGTATAATGCTATTAGACACTAATCTTGTTGACGTCCAAATTGGCTGTAATTTGCCTTAATCACGCATTTCTTAATCGATTCAATTGAAACCATTTGTCTGTCTGTATTTATTTAACTTTATTGCCTCCGTCAGGGAAACGCACTTATAATTAACAAGAAAATGGGTCAAAGCATTATTCTCCATGTTTTCACATACTTCTTACGGGTGGCCCATTTAATCTTTGTAAGGGGGTGGGGCGCATTTAATCTTGAAGGGGGCGCATTTAATCTTCGTCTTCGTAAGGGGGTGGGGGCGCATTTAAGCTTCTAAAGAAGGGGGCGCATTTAATCTTCGTAAGGGGGTGGGGGCGCATTTAAGCTTCTTAGGAAGGGGGACGCATTTAATCTTCGTAAGGGGGTGGGGGCGCATTTAAGCTTCTAAAGAAGGGGGCGCATTTAATCTTCGGGCGCATTTAAGCTTCTTAAGAAGGGGGGCGCATTTAATCTTCGGAAGAAGGAGGTGGCTCATTTATGCTTCGTAAAAGGGGGGGGAAAAAGGCTTCTTAATGGGAGGGGCGCATTTATGTTACGTACGTTTGGGGAGGAATTTAAGCTTCGTAAAGGGGCGCATTTCACCAACCCAAAAAAACTTCGTATAGTGAGACGGATTTCGCCAACTATAACAAAGCTACGTCAAGGGACGCGCATTTCACTAATCCTAACAAAGCTACGTTAAATTGGACGCATTTCACCAACCTTTACAAAGCTACGTCAATGGGAGCCCATTTCACTTACTTAATAATTCAATCATTTTATCATTCTTAACAAAGTTAAGACTTCGTTGAAGAAGCGATTTACCAACCTAAAGAATATTACGTAGAGGGGGTTCATTTCGACAACCTCGGCAAAGTTATTACTCCGGTGTCAGGATAATGTGACTGGATGTGTTATGTTACATGCCTACGGTGTAATACTGCAGTGTGACAGCACTTTATCTGTCTTCGTGCGTATATTGAACATCATTTTGATGCTCTTGATAATAAAATCATTACATGTTTCAATACTCAGAAAAGTATACAGAAAAAGTAGTAATTGAGCTCAAATATTTCCTCCGATTTTCCAGGGCCATTGCTTTCCTAATTGTGGAATGAATACGGTTTTGCCAGGCGAGAATCCTGTTCACCATAAGGGAGAACAGATACAAATTTCATTAAGAAACGTCGGGGCATTGTGGAATAATCGGATTGTCACTTTAAAAGCTGTCTGCATGGGACATTAATGAATGAACTCTTGACACGCATATGGAACATCTCGACTATGAAAGCCTAAGACAGATTTGCTGGAATAGTTCGGGTAGTTTGTAAAGTAATGTTGCATAGCTACTTATTCAAGTGAGACTACAATCTCATTGAAATCAGATTCAGTATGGTTACTGGATCTGACCACATCGTATAGAGGGTCGTCTTAGACTGAACTTTGTAGAAGCCAATCAAATCGGCGGCTACAGATTCGTTCGGTATATCAGGAGGAAGTAACCGCATCAATCTCACAATAGCGTAGAAAGATGTCTAAGTGGCCGGGTAGCTCATTCGGTAAAGCGGTAGCTCATTCAGTAGAGCATTCGCCCTGTAAGCAATAGGCCACGGGTTCAAATCCCGGCCAAGCTGCACATTTTTCTCACCCTAAGACAAATGTTTTACCAAAGTCAGTTAGAAACGCGCTATTTAACTGGTTTAAAATCGAGCACTTGTTTATGCATATAAATTACTTTAAAGGTCAATCTGACGTGAACCCTAATGCGATGTTGTCAGATCTTAATCGCGGCGCAAATTAGGATATGATTTTAATGAGAATGGTGAGACTACATAGCGAAAGGAGAGAGTGTTTGAAACAGTTATACAATCATTGTATTACTGAGTGTTGTTTAGATAAGGCCTTCACTAAAATATGTTTGTTTGCCGTGCTTTATAAGTTGGTATGTAGGGAATATATTATTTTCTTTTGCTATATATTTTTAACTCTGACAATAACAAAGCTAAATGGCTTTCAAGATGTAGGAGTGATCATACTACATGTATACATGTATAGCTTATTTGCTTCATCAATGTTTTACATTTTTGGATGGAAATCTGCAGAGAACATCCGGATGAAAGTGGTCTGAAAACAGCAGAAAAAAACGGAATTATATAATGAAATAGACCAAAAGTGCGAAATCGGAGAACTGAATGAAAATCGTCGGTCTGGGGTAAAATAAAAAATCAGGTCGGTGTGGATTCTGTTAAATCGGTCTGAGCACGGCTAACAAACATATTTTCAAAGATGGCCTAAAGTTGGTGTTGGTGTTGGTGTTTTACTCTAGAAATAGAACTTGATTTTACTACACGAATTATAATGTTCCTTGTCATCACAAGTAAAGTTGCGCTTTCCGTAGTCCACAAGGGAAAACTGTTTGAGGTGCGTCCCATCATTTTATACGGGTTATGTAATTTAGACTTGGTATAATACTAAATTACATTTGAACCACTGGTTGAATTTTAAAACCCATTTCTCAAAACTGAAACGCATGAAGACGTAATGTGATGCGTTCAGATGTGTGCCTTTAAGGTTAAATTCTAGAGGTAAACTTTCAGTAGAAATTCCACTACGTTTAAAGCATGGCTTGAGGCACTAAAGAAACGTTGTCTCTAATAAAGCTTCAGAAGGAAGGGAGAAATCAATATTTGTAACAAATGATGTTTCAATTTCAGATTTTATTCAGATTTATTTTGATACAAATCCAAACGTAGTAAGGGGACAGCCATAATATAATAAAGGTTACATTTTAAAGACAAAACATTTTATATTGTCAGTTAAAGTGAAGGACTCACAAAATGTACAAAAATATTTCCGAGTAATTTGAAGAGAATTCGGAAATACCAGAGATACGGTTAACTGGTAGTTAAATTGGATGATTTATTTCGAGTAAATTACTAATATATCAAATTTATGCAGAATGGTGTTATGACTGCATTCAATAAACAAACTGACACAAAAAAAACTGAATTTACGATATAGAGTTCATAGATAGAAAAAAGAGCGAAATTTCAAGATGTAAATAGGCAAATAACAATTGAGGTAATCTATCCATCAATAAATTGTAATCATGTTCCATCAAGTGATTGGGAAAAAATATAGTAAATGCAAGCCTTTTTAGATTTCAGTATTGTTTAATAAATATTAGATACAATAAAACGAACTTAACTGCACCGTGCTGAGAATTATTAAGGAAAGACAATTATTTCTATTTTTTTCAATGAAGTGTATACCAAAACAATAGTTCATAAACATAGGAAAACAAAAGGGTTCCGTTTTCTAATCTATGTATCAGTTTAAGCAATGTTAAAACACTTTATTTTGTCTAGTTTACTAAATTTAAATTTGAATTACAGAATACTTGACGATCAGGAGAAAACTTTGAAATACAAAAGGAAAGTAGCTGACACCCCTTGTGGCCTATGTTTTAAAAGGAAAAATATTATTATATCAATTATTGTAGACAACCATGAGATGACCATAAGTGCCACATGGCATTTAATTTTGAATGTTGGTTTCACAGACGATTTTTATTTATTTTTTTCTACAGAGGGTATAAAATAAAACTGGCCTTCATTTTCAAAAGGTCAACTTCATTTTAGCAATAATGGTACAGGGTCCTAAGGTTACCATTTGTACCAACTGAAATTGAATATGAGCATTGGTTTCAGAGGAGAATATTTTTAATTAAAATTCTGTTTGTTTCCGTGGCAACCAGTTATACATGGATCAATTTTAATTCAGCAATTTCTGTTAAGGACCTCCTACGGATCATTCATGCAAGGTTTCATTAATTCTAACGAAGTAGTTTCAGAGAAGATGTCTTATGGCAAATTGTTGACGACAGACACTGTGACCAGAAAGGTCAGTTTGAGCACACTGTGCTTTGGATAGCTAACTTTTTTGGCGCTTTAGTTGACATTGTCTAAACTACATAAACATGTCTTTTTATTTCAATGTAAATATCACATAAAACTTTCGTCAGCAACTGTGGTAAGACTTTAAGGAAATGTTATTATGCAGTTTAATCAAAACATCGAACGCAGCACAATTATACGACTTTTTGTGTCACCTGCTGTAAGCAGAGTTGACACATAGGAATACTTTTCCGCCGCCTATCTGTCCGTTCGTTCGTCTGTCTGTCTGTGACACATGTGTTCCAGAGAACACTCTTGTTTGAAACCAAGTACGGTTAATCAATCGCAAGGAAAAACAAAAAAAAAAGTATTTAGAAACAAAGGTTAATGTAGGTATGGAATAGTTAGTATGGAATCAAGATATATTTATGAAAAGTCGTATGTGTGGCAAAATAACCAAGGGTTGACAACTCACCAAGGTAGAATAAATTACTAAGGCGCTTCTCTTTTACAAAATTTTGATTTAAAAAATTAAATTAGAAAAAGAAAAAATATTTACAGAATAAAAAAATATTATTACTATCAATACACAATTCAAAATAAACCGGCTTTACGCAGTCCTTTAAGCTTCTTGTAATTCACTGATAACAATGTTCGGTCAAAATTTACTATTTAGGCACAAATCACAATACTGTATTCGCATCAGGAATAAATATAACTTTGTCCCAATTTATTATTCTGGCGATGACTGTATACAAACTCCCTAGTGTCCTGCGTCGTCCTGGTCACTGTCGACCGCATTGTATCCGTATGGAAAGCCCCAACTGTTTTTTATTAACAGATTTGCTTATATGGAGTCAATTTGTTGGAACATAATGATAACACCTCGATATGTGTAAATAAAACCCTAGGGATAAAGATAAAATGTTATTATATAAATATATCATCATATTATATAAAGGTATAACTTTAATGATAAAGAAATTAATGATACATAAATATAAAAGAATCTTACATGCAGACAAAACTATACATGGTAAAGATAAAATGTTATTATATGAAAATATATACTTTTATTATATAAAGGTATTACTAAGTCATAAAGATAAAATATAAAATTTCTTATATGAATAAATCCATTCACCGTGAAGATAAATGTCAAAAAAAATCAGAAAACTATACATGGTGAAGATAAAATGTTACTATATAAATATATTTATAATATAAAGGTATTAACATCATAAAGATAGATTATCGATATATAAACATAGTTTTATCTGTATATTAAATTTCTTTTTTATTTTTTATATTTATATATCAGGAATTTGCCTTTATCAATTAAGTAATGCATTTATATAATAAGATGATATATTATTAAAAAAAAAATCTTTATCCTTTAGGTTTTTTTATATATTGAGGTTATAAAATTATGATCCAACAAATTGACTCAATATAATCAAATCTGTTAATATGACAGTTGAGGCGTTCCATATATACGGATCGCCCTGTCGTTCGTGTAAAGATTACGTAGCTCAATGTCCGGATCGTCAACAATTCATATGGAACTGCTCAATCGTTCATATAACGAATATGTGGCGAACACTCTAATATAGCGGTGACCACCTGTGGTTCCTGTCGTCTATATGTTGGATCACGCCCTGCATGCGTCCCAACTAAATACGGCTACAACTATATTAACAGCTCATATTTACGTTATTATAAATAGTTGTTCTAGCCACACAACAATTCTAGGTTACATTTAGTTACATAAGTACAACAAACCATCACATTTATCTTCAAATATTCTAACCATTACAAATCTCTTCAAATCAACATCTTTCCGACCATAAACAATTATTGTGAAATAACCCTTTGATAACATATTATAATTAACAAATCAAAGTCTGGTTTCCAGTTCTTCTCATTAAATACAACATTATAACATTCAAACTACACTCCAAGATTCCCCAGCCTACATCCTAGTAAAACTATTGACAAAATACTATATTACAATTGTATACTTATTATTTGATTAAAACAATTTACCAGTCTTTTAAACTGAATATTAAAAAAAAATCTTACAAAATTTAAATGACCCAAACCAGAACAAAACGTAATACAAAACTATAAATTGTACTTACACATACTCCGTAATGTATGGTGGTCTAGCATTCAACACTCTCCTGTGATGCATCTCTATAATTGACACCCTTTCTCTTGAACATACATATATTTATACTGATTTGGACCATGTTTCCCTGTTAATAAATCTCATGCATCTAGAGAAACCGTAAACAACGAATTTTTATGCATAGCACTAATCACCCAGTATGCAGAGATGGCCTGATACATAGGCCGTGCTTACATAAACTTTTGGTTTACACTTTTAAACCTAAGCTGCCTTTCTAAATCCTGAATATTTAACTAATTGTAATGAAATAACAATGAAACGGTTGATTATTCATACAAAACTGATAATAATAATAATAGTAAGAGAGCCTATCATTATCCGCATCCAAATACCAACACAAAAATTCTAACTTGGTCTACGTGACATGAATCCCGTAGGTTAACTTCGTATGGCAGTACACTAAATAGACCCGTATAAGTAAGGCCAAACCTGTGTTATTTTGTGACAGTATGAACAATAAAGCGTTTAAAATGTGATAATAAAGACTAAAGAAGATGGACAAAGACGCGCTAGTTAGCTTGAACGAGGTAAAGAAAATCAGTGCACTTGCCTATTTGTGCACTAATAACAGAAGTGACGTCATGAATCCGAATTTGTTTCCATTATTTGACTTATCACAAATACCATTTTCCATTCAAATGTAAATGCCAACTGGACTCAAAGGGGGGAAATAAAAGAACTTCTGTAACATCTCATAAAACTCAATTTGCACCTAAGATTTGCCGTGTTTGACATTTTTAAAAGCTTAAGTTGTGAAGTAATATGCATGGATTTGATTGAATTATTAGGGTGTGTAAACCTCAATAAAATCGGAACTGGAAATCTATCCATATTTTTTTCTAGCACAAAGGTTTGGTTAACAATAAGCGAGGACTAATGAACCATTCTGGTGTTAAAATATATTCAAATAACGTACATGTTATCATATAGTTACACTGGTTAGTCAACAGTTCACCTAGTTTTATAAAAAAAAACACATGTATTGTTTACGATATTATTTGTTAACAGTTGACTTGACATGAAAGGAAAATGCAAGGCAAGGTTTCTCTGGAAAAGACGAGAAATGTGCTCCACTATCCTTTATAAGGCAAACTCATTTGGGTGAACTCTCTAGATCCCCTAATAAAAATTCGAATTACATTACGATGTTGGAGTCCCCACAGGAATACCATGAGACCAGAGTGGCATTTTATCAATTCAGCTAACAGTATGAAAAGGCTGGGAGCTGGAAGTTGTATGTTTATAACGCCTCAAATGAAGAGGGGAGGGGGGAGATCGTGTACTTTAGTCAGATTGCTTGCAAACTTATATTAATTGCAATATCCATTTATTGCTAAAGCACTTTACAAACAAAACAACAATTGCTTGCTTACGACGCAAAGTTCATTTATAGAAATTACAAACAGTATTAATTTAATATTAGAAATCATAAGCCAAAAACTTCAAATGTATAGTATTGTGAAAGCATGTGTCGAATGCAAATAAGAGTTATAGAGCAAAGCTGATACATAGAGACACTGGAAAGTGCTTGGGACATTGAAGACTTTGTATCCTATGCTATGTATGTAGGGACCGTAATGATCTATACATTAATTGTATATATTTGTATATAGAAGGGTGTATTTAGGAGGATGTGTGGGTGAGGTTGTGAGAGAGTTTGGTTCTGGTTTTTCACGCTTAAATAAACCTATTTAATTGTGACCTGGCTTCCTAGTTGGGATTTCTGGCATTCATCTTGACATATATGAATAACGTTCCAACAAAATACAGAAGAAAATAGACTTACTCTATTACAAGCCATGCTTTATTTCACCATTGCGTTTGACCAAAAATAACTTAAAGGCTTATTGATAAAAGTAACCTTTTTGATAACATTGTTAGATCTTTACTAAATTGTGGTATGGAAATTTTTACCCTGAATGCAACAATGAAACATTGTTTCACTGTAAATCTTATAAGTAGAGCAACAACAATCCTTGTTTGCGACAAAATAACATATACCGAAGGCATTTATGGAAAATTAGGGTGATATCCCAAAATAAATGCAGTAAAATGAGCCTCACCTAATTTTTCACTCGCGGAAACATAATTAACGATGCGTTTTTCGCAATAACAAACAAAATTCCACGAACTCGAAAGGTTTTCCGAATGTCAGGAAATACAAACTATGACAAAATAATCTTAAGGGAATAGCTGAAGGGCATACTCCACTATGTTCAATTATACAGCAGTTTTCACCTCAGAATCGAGGCGAAAGATGCTACTTGCGACAGCTTGCAATGACGTCACACACCACGTGTTACGTTTACACTGAATTGAATAGAAAGCTAGGGTCAAATACATTAAGTATTTGATAACAGAATACAATGTAAGGCGTTTATTCTTCCAACATGCAAAGAACATATATACTTACTTGTCTGAACAGTATTAATATATATTTATCGTCAAGTTGAACTAAAAAAAAGGTTAAGAAAAAGACTTTCTTTCATTACATACGTGTACTTGAAATCATGGTTCTGATTTACACATTTCCAGGCATGTTCAGAAAGTTGGTGACATGTACTGAAATGACTAGATATGATCTGCAATACATATCTTTTACATAATTTGTTTTCTTTCATACAGATTCTGACTCTTTTTAGATCATTTTTTTTTTCAAAAGGATTTTAACAGGTTTGGAAAATTAAATTTGGGATATGCCGGAAGAAGCGCCAATTTCTTCAGGGAAGTATATTTATTCTGAAACTGTAATTAAATCAGATCTGAAAAGAATATGGTACAACCAAAATTAGACATTGTTACATATTTTGGAATACAATTTTACAAATATTTCAAAATGACACGTTTATTTAAACAACACAGTATATTTTCATTTGCTTGATCTTTACCATTGTGTTTCTCTTCCAGGGTTCATGAGTACCGAGGAAGAACAAAAAAGTACATTTTATTATTCAAACGTGTTTATTTCAGGCATGGATGTTTCAATCTTACCAATTATGATACTAAACAGTCAGACAATTTTGTGCAGAAGCATAGACTGAACTCAAGCAATTAGATTACGGCTATTTTCATTTGCGTAATTGTATAAATGCGACTTCGTGAATTTGTCGGCTTTGACTTTTCTCAAGGGACACATCATTTTCCACATAATTTGCCTCAAAATATACCGAAGAAGATGTTTTGTTCGTTGCCAAGTTTGCAAGTCTGTGAAATTTAGTTTATCTGCATATTCTTAGAAAACCAAATACTGGGTATCTTTTTCTTATCCTTTTCTCAATTTAATGTGAATAAGCGACAAAAGAAAAGTGTAATAGACGACCTCCTAGGTTAAAGGCCCATTATGTCATTATGAAACAATATTCATGAAAAAGAAAAGATTAAATAACATTGGTATATTGCAACCTATCGCAAATTGTACATACTGTGCAAGTACCTGCTGTAAAATAACAGCAAAACGCATTGAAAATGTTGATCAAATTACGCATTTAAGTATTTTGTATGGATGTCAGATGCTCTTATCTTTTACATTTTGTATTGGCAAGTATTCACGAAGACGGTCCGTAATCGGAAATAATTTGAATACTTTGAAACAAAATTTGTTTATCTGCTACATCACCTATTTATGCACTCGCGATCTGTAAACGGAAACCTACGGAATGTTATTGAATAACAATAAAATTGAAAACATGCAAATCAGTTTTTTTTTAAAAATTTTTTTTTTTTTTTTTTTGTGTAAACAATGGAATAATCCTCAGCAAAGGATATTTACATCTCTGAAACGCACATTTTGCTTTTTTGTCTTAAAAGAATATACTGCTTTTGGAAGACTAATCGGTTTTCAATATTAGCGCTACATTTTTATTAATTTCAATACGGCATGTTTTTTTCTCCTTCTTGGAATGCAATATCTGTTATTGCTTTTGTGTCTTATTATGTGAATAAATCCGTTCCATTGCCAACTGTTATTTGCAACTGAATGTGCTACACCTAATAATTCCAATCTGTACTGGATAACCGGCAGTTAATTGCATACCTCTCTCTACTTTTATATCATTCATACAGTCTGAATATTGCGGTATTCATGGAAATTCTTATGCCTACCAACTAGTACTTCCACAGCACTTTTGTGGGCAAATGGTGTAGGCGGTGAGCAAAGTTTCCTATATATTTGGTGCTATTTGCAAACGAATTGAGGCATACTTATTTCATCGTTGATTTTTACAATAGGTTAGACATTTTTAAAATGTTTGCTGGCTTGTTTCCGGTGGATGCCTTGAGCTTTGAAAAAATTTTAATTATGTTTCATTGGCCAGAGTACTTGCTTTCTGCGGTTTCGTTTATTTCAAGGCTATTTTTCTTGATAAGGCGTCGATCTGTTGGCATAAGTTACATATTTATTATATGAAGACATGTAAACACATAAATTCTATGAGAATTTGAAATGTTAATGTATAACGATATTTCTCTTTAATTAAAATACTTGGATTCGTTCGCGATTCCTTTTTCCCCCCATAAATGTGCCATACTAATCCCATCTCATTTATTATGGTGATATAATTACTCACTTCATTACAAAACCTGGTGTAGGGAGGTTTGCTATCAACAGTTTTATTATAAATTTGGTTTTCCCCCTAAGGTTTTATTCTAGGAATCTATCAATTCCATGCTGCTTTGTAACTTGTAAATATACTAACATTGCAGTCAAAAATTCCCATCTGCCATGTCTAGGGAGGGGCAGAAAATGCTGCCGGCTATCTTAAACGGAAACGGTTTGTTAACGGTTGATATTCGGATTTCATGGCATGATCTAAAAGCAACAGCGACATTTGGACACCACCAGGGGTGTTTGGCTGCAATTGACTTTCGATCCCATCGGGACAGCATTTGCTAAGATTGATTTGGAGCTTAGACTTTTGATCGTTTGAGCTCTGGTCGGTCGCGGTTGCGGGATTTGATCTTGATTATCGATTTTTTTCTTAGTCAATACTTTGTCATTACAAGCACACCTGTTTGATTTGTAATGCATCCCTTTAGGTGGTGTTACTTTGGTCGTTGGTCAAGGCAGCCATTGAGGGGTCTCACTGCAGCTAAGGGCTATCGCTACCCTACTCGGAAATGGAGCTCCGTGGAGCTCTTGTTTCACAAGCTCCTGATTCACGTTTAGGAACGACGCCTGATATCATTGTTGTGTTATTACTTGTAAAGGTATCCTAATAGGGACATGTACTCTTAAAGGCATACGTGACCAGTACAGTTTTCTTTACTATTTTAATTAAAAATTTAATTAAAACTAGCCATGAGAATTTTCTTTAACTTTGCATGATTATAGAGAATTCCACCAGAAGCAAATTTATGGGGAAAAATTTGGAATCATCAGTCTACTTTTTGAGATATCTGCCCCTTAAATCGTTAATGTCTGTACATTACTCAAACTTAAGGTTGAATTGTAAAAGGAAGGTAACATTTAATTATACCCGAATGTCACATTTTCCATGTGTGGTTTAAATACATATTGTTATGAGCAATGATCTTTTTTTTTAAAAAAAAAAACAAAAAAAAAACATGTCGACTTGTTTTATGAAATATATTGATGTGAATACTCTGGAAGCCAATATCTCAATAGTTCTCGTTAGAAGAAACGCAAGACAAGATAATTGTCAGTTACAAACAGTATGGGGAAAATGAATTTTAAAAAAAGTGACGGTCGCAAATACTAAGTCATTACGTTAAAAATGCATGTTCCCTTGAGGCTACTTATAGAGATCGAAGGTAGAAGAAACAAATTGGAAATAGTTTAAATCTCTGAGCCTGGGAAAGTCATGATAAACCCAATACGATTCGATCGCACAACCTTTTATATCCGCAGTCGAGTATGTTTCCAATCGCTTAGATTGACTTTCAATCCCGTAGATAGAGCATTTGCAAAGATTGAAATGGAGCTTTGGCTCTAGGTCGTTTGAGCTCTGACCAGACTCGTTAAAGTAAAAATTGTTGTCAATAAATTATTTGAATTTAATTATCGATCTTGTTCTAATAAAAGTTCTTTTTTAAGAAAGCACACATGTTTGCTTTGTAATGCATCCTTTTAGGTGGTGTTCCTTTAGCCGTTGGTCTAGGCAGCCACCGAGGGGCCTCTTTCGGTTCGGGCAGCTGCAGCAAAGCCGTACCGCTTTGGCAGACCATACTCGGGAACAGATCTCAGGCTGAGGAACTCTCGTTTCAAAAGGCTAAGGTCCTGATTCCCGATTAGGAACGTCGCCTGATACACTTATGTATTGAATAGGTATTGTACTTGTATGAGTAACAGAGAGGCAGCTGTTATATTTTCTAAAGGTCTATATTTATTTCTTTAGGATATGAAGTCTGCGAAGCTCAACCCATTGATTTTGAAAGGAAAAAAGTCAATGAAAGTGGTTATGGGTAAGTTTCAGGTCAATATCGACAACATTATTTTAGAATTTCATCTGTTTGTTTTGGTACGGAATCTAATAGTGGTTATGTCTTACGCATTTATTTCATCCAGGGGAGAATAATTAGATAAATGCTAGATAAAGCATACGTCATTTGATAAGGTGGTACATGTAACATATATAATATCTAAACATTGTATAGGTGATGAAATGACTAAAAGAGACATTAAGTCTGTATATCGCACTTTTGCCTGTATTCATTTCTTGTTTTTAAAAAAAAACTAATATATTTAACGT
>CM037786.1:29326763-29376763 GCA_021229015.1 Solen grandis
AAAAAATGCGTTTGTTACAAAAGATTTATTGACAAACAATTCACTTTGAAAATATTGATATAACAATAATGGGCTTTGAGATGATTTTATGTATAAAGCAATGGTTTATTTGAACATCGTTTATTAGTACTTAACGGAACGAGTTTATGCCTATTTCATTAGACGTGGCTCAATTCCTGGGCGCATATTTTTAATTTTGTAAATTACCTAAGCTTACTTTTTATTTTGTAAATTACTTAAGCTTACTTTTTATTTTGTAAATTACCTAAGCATACTTTTTATTTTGTTAATTACATAAGCTTACTTTTTATTTTGTAAACTACCTAAGCTTATTTTTTATTTTGTAAATTACCTAAGCTGTCGGTTTAGTTATCAGTTTGACTTACACGTAGCTGTATTGGACTGAATTTGACAGGAAAAATTGTGTGATGTTATCGTTTCCTCAGAAATATGTATATGATGATAATGATGTTCAAATATAAAAATAAAAGATTAAGTAATATTAAGATATTGGAAGCGTTCTACTGAAGAAAGAGTCGAATACATAAAATAAAATGTGTGAATGACTGTTAAGGAATAAGGTCAAAAAAAGTTACGCTTCTGATCTCCAGCAAAAAAAAACAGAGAACATGTAGGGATTTTTAAATGAAAAGAAAGGTAAAAAAAAGGAATGTTTTTTTTTTTGTTCTTAATGGCGGTAAAAAAGAAAATTGTTTAGAGTCGTTCGTAAAAAACGGGGGTCGGTCGGGAGACCAGAAACGGAACTTTTATTTTTTGCCTATTGATAAATCATAACACATTTACAACACCGGCGAAGGTTAAAGTTTAATTAATTATTACTAATCATGTAAATGTACTTAAGTGTTTTATGTTGTTTTTGATTAAAATTATGACATTTGTTTTGCTTTGTTTATATTGTCGTTTCAATTTGTTAATTTTTCAACGGAAAAAATATCATGTTTGACTAGCTTTCATTCATGATTACTGTACATTGAATTTTGTTCATTCATCCTTTAAAAAAATTCCATTTCTTAAACATTGTACCGATATTTTTCAAGTAGGCCAAAAAGAAATGTGTGTTTAGGGCAATCGTCTCCAAAAAGTAGGGTATAGATTTCTTTAAAATCCAGTCATAACAGTGAACGGGATCAAGAAAAACGGCGGTCCTAAATTCTAGGTAGGGTCGGGTTGCCCGAAACACAGATCTTTTAGGCCCTTCAGCAAAATTTCGAATTTCCGAGAACGCAAACATCCAATCAACATTAATTATTTGAAATATACAGGTATTCCCAGTACATATGAGAAAAAATGAACTCGAGTTTAAAGAAAACACTCTTGGTAATCCGAAACCTTCGATAACTCGATTTTTTTTATTCCTCCACGCAATCATATCTCGAAGTATCGCTTTTTTCCATATTTGCTTTGTATTTTATCATTCCGTTACTTTACTTAAAAAAATATATAGTCATCAGTCGAAACTTTAAACAATTTACACAGTATGGTGCAGTCAAGTTTATTCTTTTTATTTCGGTGGCCGAGTGGTTACAGCCTCTGCCTTGGGGGTGGGAGGTCGTGGGTTCGATCCCCGACTGCGACCTACAAATAGTACTGGTATCTCCCTGCTTGGCGCTAAGCATAAATACAGATTGAGTGTGGTTGCAGGACTTGTTGGTCAAGTGTTAGGGTAATGTGAGATGGTGTGGTATCATGCCACATGTATATGGCATGATACTGCAGTGTGACAGCACTATATATGTTTCAAGAAATCTCCAAACGACCGAAATAACGAAACATTTTTTATACGAAACAATGTCAATATGAATCATTTTGTTTTACACAAAACAATTGATATGCACAGATCTTACATCGATAAAACTGTTTATATCGGCTTCAAAATCATGTTCTAATTTCATGGACATTCATGTCAGTATGATTTTTGATTGTTGATTATTTGTCATCGTTATATTAATTGATTTAATTCATTAATTCATACTAGACATTATATTTGTATGGCTTTAGTTTTGCCTGCCGGAAATGTTTTCGGGACAAGGACGTTTTTATACCAGGAGAAGTATAATCGCTGTTTTTGCTAAAGCAATTTATTAAATGAATAAGAAACGCATAGGGAAATAAACAAAGCGGTTGCATAATTGCAAATGTTACTCCACCCCTTCCCTTTCTCTCTCTCTCTCAATGCTTAATAGTGTTGTCAATTATTTAATGGTCAACATCAACATAACAAATTGTTTGACAGTTGCTTGTAAAGAATCATTACTCTTACAGTTACTATTTTTATCAGCATTATTGTACATAATTCGGTGTTACCCTCGAGGTTGTTGGAGAGACTCCCAGTCTCTCTCTCTTTCTCTATTTTTATTTATTTACTAGTATTTTAAAATTGTTAAATTGTTTGCGCTTGCGGTAGACCGGGATTTCTACATTGGTGTCCCTTGCGTTTTTTCACAACTAGCATTTAGGTGGGCATGAAAAACTATCGCGGTTACGCTAGACTTTAAAACAAAATCTTTAAAGGTCACTTGCTAGTTTTCCAGCATCGCAATTAAAAAATATGGCTGTTACTTTTCAAATACCCCCATTATTTTGTTTCATTACGATGATGTATCATTTTTATGTAAGCTCATGTAATTATCTAAATATCAAGTCATTGATTCTGTAAAAATTCCGTTTTATGTTATAAATATTACATATCATTTGTTTCGTGTTGTATGATCATTGCGTTTGTAAAACTCTAGTGACAGCCATAGAGAAAAAGAAGAATCGACTAAGATCTGGAACAAAAATAGATTAGATGACTACTTGTATAGATGATTTCGTTATGTAAACGGAATCTTATCATATCATTTGTATAATAATACGTGAATGATATATTTTGTAATTCTGTTGAAAATTGTTGTTTTGTTAATTAAATCTGTTATTCGGAATGCTACTTTTTTATTTTTACGAACAAAAATGAAATAACATAGCTACCTCCCCGGTACCTCCCGGTCCATGACACATGTATGTTCCTGACACAATTATGTTTACAGTCATCCCAAAGAGCGTTTAATGCTTTTGATTATATATATAAACCTGTCTTAAGCGGTCAGTCAAGGGAACAAGAGAAAGTGGCCGCTTAACAGAGGTGGCCGCTCAATGAATTTTAATTAATATATATAAAAAAATATTACATTTTAGTTATATTTACTTTGACCACTAAACGCAGTCTGACCGCTTATTAGAGGTGGTCCGTTAATACAGGTTCAAGTGTATATATTTTAGTTTGCATCAAAATATGCTCGAATTCAAAAGAGGCACTTTTCAAAGTTTCATATTTTTATATTCTATTATAACAAATAATATCAAAAATTATTGTTAAGAGGTCATCGCTATATGATTACAAACATACATGTACTTACATTTGCGTAGAAATCTTTCTTTCGATACCTTAAACAGACCCAAAATCTTATATATCACATTTCCTAAGCATTTATATACAAAAGCTGAACTAAGTATATATCAAAGGATGTGAAGCAGATGTATTAAACCAAAAGCATGTTTGAACCAATGAAATGATGACACGATTTAATCTAGGTTAATTCCAATGATAATGCATATACTTAAAATGATTTAAAAAAAGTGAATTTAAAAAAGAACTGACTCCGACGTGAACTATCTCGAAAATTTGAGATTAAATTAAACACACGAGTTCGAAATATAATAAAAAATGCTTGTCTTATTTGAGTATCTTAAATGTTGGCAATAGGTGGATCATAGCGTCAATCAATATGTCTAATTAGATTAGAAATACCGTGTTCGTCTCTTGGCGTCTATCACAACCCGTTTTATCCGCACTTAATTGCACCTTTCTCTTTATCCGTGTGACTGGAGTTTGAAAAAACGATGGATTACCAAATTTAGGTTATGTCACTCAAATAAAAGAGGTTGTGGTATTACTTCTTTGAAATTCTTAAGTTTCAAAATCAATGGCCTTGAAGAAGATTGGGAATGAAAGTAATGTGTGTTGTGTATAGATTTAATTGTGACCTATTCGGGTTTAAACCTAATTAAATTGAGCTACTGTGCTGTAGTATAACTCTTATCAAACGAGACTGGGAGAATTATAGATGACGAGTTCCTTCCGGATCTATTCCGCTATGCCAAATCTGATGAACATTTCACCAAAATGTACTAACATAGTGTATCCACAGTGAAATATTAAATAATATGGAGAAACTCTTAAAATAATTCAATAATTCTCTTTTGTTATTTTTTGGAGGTGGGTGGGGGGAGTTGGTGGATTATAGGAAAATAGCTGTTAATTAAAAATGTCAATATCCGCTGTTTCAGACTGGATATGATTATCACTGAAATATCTTTTTTTATATACTGTATATATCTCCTGAGTAGAAAACCAATATTTTCAATCGTGGTTTCGCCACTCGCGAAAATATTGATTTTCCTCCTCACTCGATAATTAAAATGATATTTCTCTGATACCAACAATTATCCTTCATTAAAAGCATCATCTTAATATTTCTTTGACACCCAAAACCCGTATCAAAAAAAATATAAAAATAAGAATTAATGATAGTGAGAAATGACAAGCGTAGCGTCTGTCGCATATGAATTTTAACATATTCGAAACATAATCATGTAAAAAGTCCAATGTCATTCTAAAGCAAATGTTTCATGATTTCTAAATTACTGTTTGTATTAACAAAATCAGCTTTTACAAACATTTTGTTGCTACAGCAACAACGACACTTACTACTAAAATATCAATAATGATCACTGTCAACAGTGGTCACACTACGTTTTACGGTTTTGATTTGCGTATATTCCTAAAAAAAAAAAATAGACAACAAAACGAGATGACTTCAATCTGACAGAGCTAAATCGATAAAAATGCTGATGGAGTATAATTATGGCCTCATACTACTATTTAATATAATTGTAACCTAACCCGCATGTTTAACAATTTGATCAACTGTAACGTGATATTTATGTGGGTTGGGGCCTGATATGATAGCATTATGATAATAATAAACAATAAAATTCGGAAAATCCTCATACGTTTCCTCAAATTACAGATATCCATCTAACTTTATACAAACTACATGTGTGTTTCATTAGATTTTAAGGGTTTTGGGTCTCAACGAAGATATTACTTATGTCAAGAAGAGACTGATGCAGTGTTGTATCACTGCGATATATCACGCTGTAAACTATTCACAATTAGCATTATACCTCGACCTGTCTTAACCTGACAACCACTCCTGGCTCGAATTCCTCAAAAAGGTAAAAGCGCTATGCTTAAATGCATAAGTTCGAATTTCAAAGATATTACCATTATTTAGTTTAATATGTACATTCCTTAGTTATTAAGTCAGCTTTGTAATGTACATGTACTTGAATATTCGAATATATATAAGATTTACCTTTGTCTTACTGGTGAAATTCGAATATGAAACGAGCGGCAAGCGTAAGGGAGCTCAACTCGTTCACATTTTAGCAACACATTTTATTATGCTAAAGTTAAAACTTTAATTTACATCGATTATGAAACAAGTTCTCACAACTTAAATTAACCACTTTCGATGGCTCTAATAGCGGTATATGTTGTCATTATCTGGAAGAGGGGGTTGGGGAGAGAGACCGGAGAGCCCGAAGAAACACCCCTGTCTGGACGGGCGACCACTACCCTCTCATGTATGTACGTGACTAGGAATCGAACCCGGTACGCATTGGTGAGTAGCGAAGCGCGTTACCACTACGCTGTCCTAGCGTAGTATGTTACAGCTCTGAATCCCGGTTGCCATAACGACTCAACCTTTTCGTTGACCGGTAAATACAGAATGAGAATAAAGAAAATGGTTATGACCAAAATGGCGAAATGCAATAACTCACTTTTGTTTATCCATCTTGAGATTAAGGAAGAGCGCTAAGGAACAGATTACTCCATTTCGTGTCGCGACGTCATATGTGCATTTAATCAGCTTAAGGCAGATTAGCACTAAATGGGTTGTAGACCAACAGGCAGAGGAAAGTCTTGTCCATCGGTAAAAAAAAAAGAAAAAAGAAACAGTGTATTACATAAACCTGAATAAATACCAAAAGTTTTCGCCGTGGAACGGTCATTTAATAAATCATTTAACACTTTCTTCATTTTATAGAAGGATATTATATTAAGGCTATGAGTACAAAGAAAAAGAAATTAAATAAATGTTAAATATTGATACTTTATATCAAATTGTCCTTTAATTATGTAAATAGAGCATCAGTGGCCAAGCAATTATTGCCGATGACTATCAACTAACTTGGGTGTCCGGATAGCATAACGGATCACGCACTGGCTTTCCCTAATGCAACCGATGTTCGATCACAGGTGGGACCGACGTTGTATGTCAACATAGCATTTGGTCGCCCGTTTGGACGCGTTGCTTTGTAGGAGCACATTTGTCTCGGGGCATTTTTTCTCGCACGAGGTGTGACCGATGTTCTCGTCAACATTCATATTTGCGACAAATTGGAAATGAGACAGATGCGTTCGACACACAATAGGAAGGTCACTCGAAGACCATTTGTCTCACATGCTATCATATCCTACTAAATTTCTACTTAAAAAGAAAACTGTTTCTGCTTAGTTCATTGTAATTGTCCGAAAAGGCTGTCTGTCTGTCTCTCTGTCTGTCTGTCCGTCCACATTTACATCTTGAAAATTATCTGCGATAACAGACCTACTTAGAGATGTATTTACTGAAGTCTACACGATTAAGAAACCGCTGTTAGTCGCTGTCAGTCCTTCATATTCGGTTTATTAATATGCTATTTTTATCGAATAGTCCATTTTTCTTATCAATTCTTTATTTTTTAATTCTTTTATTTTAGTAATAATTTGAAAAAAAATTCGTCGCCGATAGGAATGAGGGTTACTTGAAAGTTCTCGTTCTTTCATTCCTTCAGAAGGAAACACTGTACTTTGGACCTTGGACGGGCTTCTTCGCATGAAAGAGTTTGACGCCCCGAGTGAGGGTCGAACCTACAGCGTAAAGGGCAAGTGGATTTTTGAATCAGCGACCTTAACCTCTCGGCCACGGAGGCCCCTAAATGATCTAAGGAAGGAAATGAGAAAACCTTCCCACACATATTTTGTTTCCATCAGAAATATAAAATAACTATATCACCATTTTCCGAGAATTGCTGCTCTCAGATCAGCCATTGAAAAAACAAAAAACGTGCATGAGTTCCCAAAAGAATCAGGGTAATGCCATAATTATTTAATATTAGGCCACGCAGAATCGGGCGAGACGCGACATTCCGACGAGACACGACGCGAGGTACGATATTGTAACACGAGATCTCGCAATATTTTGCGGTAGAATATCGATTCTCGCATGTTGCGTCTACTGGTGTACCATTATTTTAACTCGTTGTAACCGTTTTCTATTGAGTTTTTTGTGTAAACATGACTTCCACTGATACATGCATATGCAATGAAAATTATTTAACGCCATAATCGATTAAGGTTGAACAGTACCGAATTGCGTACTGCAGAATCGGGGCGATATTTGAACGACATAGTATTGTGCCTCGCTTCGTGTCTCGCCCATATCTACTGCGATACACGAAAATCGGGCGATATTTGAACGATGCAATATCGTGTCTTGCTTCGCATCAGATCGGAATCTCACGTCTCGCTTCGCATCTCGTGCCTCAACGAGAATACGGTGAGTCGCGATATTTTACCGCGAGTAACGTAGCGAGACGCGAAGTTCCGGCGAAAAGCGAAGCCGCGAAATCTCATGGTATGGGATCTCATGGTACGTGGCACTGCGACAGTGCGAGATCTCGTGTAACAATATCATGTCTCGTGTAGTGTCTTGTCGAAATATCGGGTCTCGCCCGATTCTCGTGTCTCGTCCTAAAGATGAGAGGCACGATATTCCATATGCCACTAACGGGATTCCGTGTTTCAGTGTACACATTAATGTTCAGCCAATCACATTTCTTGAATAAGATATATTGGAATTATATTTCCACTGCAGTTTTTAGGTTTAAGATTTTATATAAAAAGCATTTGCAAACCTATTTGTGATTACACTTGACATGATGTAAAACGGCGAACGTCGATTTTAAGTTGTTGTTTTTTTTTCTGCCGTGGAAAAATATGTAACAAATGTGCTTGTATTTCACACAAAAATGACATGAGACAAATGTGCTTCCTTGTCCCTTAAAAAACTTGATCGAAACACATTTGTCACACAAAATGTGTGTGTATGTGTGTGAGTGTGTGTTTTGTTAGACACATTTGAGGTCCCATTTGTCTCATGTGAGACAAGTGCTACAGCATTGGTCTTACGTAAAACAAATGTGCTCCAAGACAAATGTGCTCCTACATTGATTTCCTCCAGTCAGACTGGGTAATTAAGCTTCCTCCCTCATAAAGGACTAAGCGAACCGTTAAAGCCATCAACGTTGATATTTCGCCTTCTATTCAGCGTTGTAAATTAAGTAAAGTGACTAATACATTATGAATCATAGTATAGTAATTATTTCATATATCAATATTAAGTAAATACAATGGTACCACTTAACTCTTAAGTTCCGTGGGTTTCAGTTCAGGAAACCTCACTCGGATTTTTAATGTAATGTTTGTTTGTTGGGTTTAACGTCCCACCGACAATGTTTCAGTCAGTTGGAGACTATGTCTACTTGAAACAGGTACAGTGCTGCCACATTGCAGTCGGTATCATGTCGTATACATGTGGCATGATACCATTGTTACGGAACGTATATGTCACACGAGTGAAAAATTCGACCGAATATATCACACGTGTGATGTATTCAGTCGAAAATATCACGCACAAAAAACATAGTATGTGATGTATACGTTTGATTTTAATTTTATAGGAACATCAAAACGAATATCTCACATGCAAAAATGGGTGTAGAAAAAATGAAATTTTCAAAGAATATATCACATAATTTTGAAAACATAAAACGTTTTACAACAGTCAATTTTTTATTATCTAATACATTTTTAAATATTTATTCATTTTTTGTTGTTTGAAAATGATTATGGATTAGAGTTAGAAACTAGAGAAATTAAATAGATAAATCTCTCTCTTTCTCTCTCTTTCTCTCGTGTCTGTGTGTGTCTTCGAGTCCGAGCTGGTACAGCCGCTGAGCTAATATCGCTCAGCTCTTCATCGCTATGAGTTCGAATTCCAGGGCCGTTCGAAATTTTTTCAATTGAGGAAGCCTTCCAGCAAGCTTGTGGTAGGGCGGTGATTCCACCAGGATGCCACTCTCCAACTGTAATAAAATGCCTCCAAGGAACCGGATACAAACGGAGGCTAAAAAGAGCAAAATGCGCTTTCTAATGTATCCCATTTTAGTTTTTATTGTATTTTTTTTAACTTTTGAAAATGTCATTTTCTTGACCACTGTAGGCCCGGGACTACATGGCATAATAGAAGCTGCGCCACTGACAATTTGTCTTTATGGATTTTGTATTATATTACTATTGACGGATTGCAATGGTATTATATCGGTTCATCCTCCCATAAGAATAAGTTTTAATACCGTTCAAAATATTGTATGACTTAATGTTTATTCTTTATAGGATGGTACATGTATAAAGTACGTGTATAATGTTAACTTTCAGAGAGAGAGAGAGAGAGAGAGAGAGAGACGCAACCTGTATGTTCATGTAAGTGTCTCAAATGGATATTAATAGTGGACAGTGTTTTGTTTACATGCTGAAGTTATCATACTTCACCAATTTAAGGGTCGATGATTTGAAGAGTTGATACTCGTATAGAGATATATTGATTAGGCAAAAAAAAACAAAAAACAAAAAACAAAAAAAAACAGTTCCGTAGTTCCGTTTCTGGTCTCCAGCAAATAAAAAAAAAGGACCGGCATATCGGGATTTTTTTTTTTTATTACTATTACTTTTACATGAAACGAAAGGTAAAAACAACTTGAGGGTCGGTCGTTAAAAAAGAGGGTCGGTTGGGAGACCAGAAACGGAACTATTTTTTTTATTTGTGTATTCTCAAAGTTATTTGCTTTTCTTTATTTATCTCCTTAGGCTCGTAAAAATGTTACTTTTCTGATGAGAAGCAAAGAGACGCGTACCTTTCAAACTGAATTATTTAGTTAATATTTAAAACGTTAAATTATGACGTAATCTTGCTGACGTTACGTATGCCATCGTAATGTAGCAATCAAACCATTTACACAGTGTCAGTGCATATAGTTTTCTTTTCTATGTATATTCATGCTGTATAACACAAACCAAGATAATGAAATATTGTCTCACCTCATATTAATTTTGCTTAATTATCCATATTGTATGATGCATTGCCTCTTGAATCATTGTCACTCCACAATGTACGTGTCAAAGAAAACAAAGTAACGAATGATACAGGCAAAAAAGGCATACGAGGCTTTATAATTCACCTGTTTCTATCGGGAAACTCTAAAACTGAAATACGAAACTATTTCGATTTTTACCTGCCAAGATTACTTCAGAATAATTTATTTGTTTTAAACTTATTAGACCCCTTGCAGTATAAGTTTGTTTGTTTGTGTGTTTATTTGCTGGGTTTAACGTTCCACCGACAGATATAGTGCTGCCACACTGCAGTATCACGCCGTAGATATGTGGCATGATACCACACCCAGTCACATTATCCTGACACCGGGCCAACCAGTCCTGGAACTAACCTTGTATGCTGAGCGCCAAGCAAGATAGCTATACCAGTACCATATTTTACGACTTTGGTATGTCGCGGCCTGGAATAGAACCCACGACCTCCCGCTCCCGAGGCGACACTCGTCTACACGTGTCTGGTAAATACATGTATATGTCAATGACCAGACAGAGCAAGTAACTTGTGTTGTTCGCAACACAGGAGTCTCTTACCGGTGAAGTGCATAATTTTTCTGTTATCATAGCACCAGAATTTTCGTCCTAGAAAAACAACAACAACAACAACAACAACAGAGTGACGTGCAGAATCTCCATACTGCCATCTTTTCATATATTAAGTTCCATGATATTATCTTAAACGGTTTTTAAGTTATTGCAGGGTCCAGATTTTCTTGACATACGGACGAACGGACGAACGGATAGATGGATGGACAGACGGGCGGACAGACAGACGAAGGGCATACCTATCTTGTTTATGTATGGTGTTCAAACCGGCAGTGGACTAAAAAGAAACCGGTTAGAACAATCTTGGGGAGACCATGAGTAATACAATATACAGACATCAGGCATTGTTAAGTATTCATTAATAAGTCTAGATACGATGACGTTTGGATTCTATTACATCCAATGATTATATGATCTTTGGTTCAAATTTGAGTTTCCTTTTGAAATTTATGGATAGTTTGTGTTCGAGTGTAAAACTCATACATGAGTATCTTATTTATTTTCGAGAACACTGGGCCTTGATTTCTTAAAGATATTTATAGTATCTATGATGCATGAGACACCTTGATATCTATTCATTTTACGCTATAACATTTTAATATTCGATGAAGAATGACCTTGAGACATGTATTTTTAATCTCGCCCATCCAGTAAGCGTGTGGAAATTTGTTTTGGTCGCTTAGAACCTTCTGGGTCATGTGCATTTATAAACAAGAAATATCTTTAAAAAAGATATTCGGCGTAGGATGAAAGAAAAACGAGATTTCCAGTCTTCTAGAACATTCCCAGGAAAAGCGCGCGAAAGACCGACGCACAACAAATTTAGTACGCTCTAGAAATAGTTCAGTATTTTTTCTATGAAATATACTTATTTATAGTCGGTAATACAAAAAATTATATCTGTAAATAGGCTTGTTTGATATTTGTTCATATCATTATTGCATATGACAATTATGATATAAAAGCGTTATTAGTTGTTTTGGTTTTGGCGAATTAATTTTCAATGAGAGCATCTCGGCAGGCTGGAAGAATTCAATATACATAGTAATTAAGGGGTTTCATGTCATAACATGGTGGATTCTTTTTTGTTGTTTTAAATCATTTTCACAAAGTAGCATCCCTCAATTGATGGAAAAAGATTTTATTTAACTTACTGAAATCACATTCATGTTGACATCAAAAAGAAAAGTAATAACACCAAGCTGAATGATATATACAAGCTGCACCCCTTATTTACAGTAATTTTATAGTCCATAACGATGCGTTAACCAATAACAGGAGTCCTTTTATTCAGCTTAGAATTATTTACCGCTGTTAGCGTACATTTGATTGGTTTAAGATGCGAGTTGAAATCGAAATTATACAGCTACGCCGAAAAAATATATATAAAGAGTGAGAGAGAGAGGGGGGGGGGGGCAATAAACATAATTAACAATTAAGAAATATCTTCCAAAGGAATGAAAATGAAGAAAACATAAATGAACATATATTCGATTTACCGGGCACTTCATACATTATATATTAAATGGCACAACAAAACATTTGATATTCTTCTTTCTTTCTGTTTATTATTTTAACTATTTACATGTCACATTAATTTATGTGAAAAGCTATTTTTATTTGTATATCTTTTTATAAGGATAAACAAATCTTCTATATTAAAACATGATCCTTATGAACACAAATGATCACGTGGTATATGACGTCACTATAAGCTAACGGCGAAAAGCATACTTTGTATCGATTCAGAGGAAAAACAATTGCTGTATTTCTTAATCAATATTTTGTGGTATATAGCGAATGCAAGGCGGAAAATATGTCTGAATGATTCTTTCGACAGATGTAAAGCTTTTCCTAACATTCGGGAAAACCGTCCGAGTTTGAAAAATGTGTTTGCTAAAACGTAAAGCAGAGTACTTACAATGATTTCACTTATGTTAAGAAAAACTGTACATCTGACAAAAATCATTAAGGTATGGTGGCATATTTCTGCCAGCCACTTATCCACTTAGCTATGTCGAAACTTTTCTGAAAAAATGTCACATAGTCAATTAGTATCTGGCAAGTAGAATCTTAACAGAACAAATCTGCCTGTTAGTGCCCACTACTGCCAGCCATATATTCACTTAAGATAACTGGTTATCTCGCCTTTTTTCAAGTTAGTCAGTTAAATTATGTGGATAACAAGCATTTTTTCACATAATTATCTGGAAAAAGGCACGATATCCAGTTAAAATAAGTGAATATGTGATTGGCAGTAGTGGGCACTAACAGACAGTTAAGTCCTGTTAAGATACCTAAGTAGATAACTTGAAAATTTGCTACTTGCCAGATACTAACTGAATATGTGACAATTTTTCAGAAAAGTTTCAACATAGCTAAGTGGATAAGTGGCTGGCAGAAATATGCCACCATATTAGGGGGTTTGTGTAGTGCACAATTTTCCGCTTCGCATGCGCAGTATATATCTCATCAAAATTTGTGAGGAAATAAAATACACTAGTTTTCTCTTTCGGATCGAGGCTAATTACGTGATATAGCCACACTGCACCAGAGCTATCGAGAGTGATTAATATGAGTTGTGATAACATGTTTCGTAAACGATGTAAAATAAATAAATTTTAAACTTTGAAACCGTGGTAATGAACTGATGATATTTCCTCAGTCAATGATTACAAACTGGTACCGGTTTATGAGTTGTTAGAGCGAACGCTCCGTTAGTGGGAGGTCGTGAGATCGATGCCCGGCCATTCGTAACAAAGAGAATCGGTAGAACCGATGAATGCTTCCCGAATAAATGCTAGTTCAATTTTTTTTTTAAATATTCAATATTTCTTTCAAATATATGTGTTCAACTAAATATTATTAAACAGTATTACAAAGGAAAACATATGTATGACAAAGGGCAGCAAGAAGGCATCAGAGATTAAAGAGTTTTTGTTTTTTGAGTACTGCACATCAACTCAAGGAGACATATCTAGCTATCTAACTCAAATTCCCAACATAAAAATAAAACTCAATGTCTGCAATGTAATGAAAGAAACATCAAGTAAACCAATACATACTGCAGCTCTGAACACTGCACTTCACCTCATCTATCTAACTATGAAGTTTCATATTGATACCTCTCATACTTTTTGTGCTATGCTCCGGACAAAATTTAAGTATGAAAAATAACAAAGGGCAATAACCCCAAAATTATGTAAAGCAGAGTTGTGGTTCTTGTACAATGCATTTTCCCTCGTTGAGATCTATCTACTTATTAAGTGTCATGTCGATACCTCTTATAGTTTGTGTGCTATGCTCCGGACAAAATTATGACGGACGGACGGACGGACAAAGCGGCAACTATATGCTCTCCCTTCGGGGAGCATAAAAATGATGCTGGTATAGCTCCCTTGCTTGGTGCTCAACATATAAGGATAGCTGCAGAACTGGTTGGCTCGGTGTCAGGAATATATGACTGGTGTGATACCATGCCATATGTTTACGGTGTAATACTGGAGTGTGACAGCACTATATCTTTCTCAAGTAGACATAGTCCCCAAATTAGTGAAATGCTGTCTGTGGAAGATTTAACCCAACAAATAAACAGTATTAATTTTCACATAAATTTTTAAGATGTTATGGGGGAAAAACGATGTATCTCCTCTTTATTTTCTAGACAGCCTTTAGTTTGGAGTCGGCGGGACGTTAAACCTATTAAACAAACATTGATTAATTTGTCTCTGTTTTAACTTAGGTCAATGATTTGGTAAGACAGCAACGCCGAAGTTGGAAGATAAGATTGTTAAATAAGAGAGATTGTTATAACAATCCCCTTCAGATACGATTATACAAGAACAGTACAAACAATATATGCTCATCACAGTCACTTAAAAATGTCCTTCGGTCTCATTGAAATAAAGATATTGTTAAGAACGAAAAAAGAAACTGATAAAAATAATTAGCATTCAGTCAATTTTTGCAAACACTTTACTTATTTTCAGAACCGCTCGTGCGATACTGTTCTTTGTTTTGTTTTTATTCTTGATAGAACCCGTTTCAACAGGCGAAAACAAACCACTGGAAGACTGTTATACAAGGCTGCAAAAATCAAAACTACCTGTCATTTTACAAGCGTCTCGAGGTCGAATAAACATAAAACCAATACCCCAGATGATTCATGACATAACACAATTTAACATAACACAACATAACATAACTCAACATAGCATGTTTTTTTTAGATTATTATTATTTCTTTCTTTTTTGCTTTCCGGAGTTTTACCTATAATTAAATGTAAAATAAAGATACAATCAATGATTTGTGTTTTTGGAATCCATTTAGGTTTTTAATAATTTTTCATGTTTCATGCTCCATTTTGTTAGTCTGTTTAGTAGACCTTGATAATAGGTTTTGGATAGAAGGCTTATAAGTGTTCTTCTATGTCTCCACCTTTGAAGATGGGGCAGATTATACCTTCAGCAAAGCAGGTGGTTGAATAGCTTAAGAATAAAGTGCAAAGTTTCATTAAATGAATATCTATAAATTCAGCGCTTAATTTTATCTAGGCCAGTACTTTCATGATTCTTTTTTTAGAAAATATTGCATCCTTTAGTTCAGTTAACGTGATTTCTTTATCAAGATCATTGTCGTATGATTCATCATCTTTTCCCTTTTTTTTTTTTATTTTTTTTTTTTTTTTTTTTTTTTTTTTTGCATATTCTCTTATTATTATTTTTATATTCTTTTGTCTTATCTTTTTCCAAAATTTCCGCGGGTTGGATTTACTAAATTTTGTCAAGTCATCATTTTCTTTGTTCATTAATATGTTTTTGCTCTTGATTTAAATGACTAATATTTTTGTCTCTGTTAAATGCCTTTCTTGCTTTTGTGAATTGTTTTCTGGCTCCATAATATTCGTCATTAACAAAGGTTTTCTGTTAGTATTGACATAGGTCAGTGGTGGTTTGCATTTCTCCTGGCCGAATATACTAAAAGAACATTCTTGTTACATGTAACTTGAGATAAAATTATTTGTTACATTATTGATATTATAATTACTCTCAACTTGTGAAGTTTGAGATGAAAGTTCATGGTACTTTGCTGATAATAAACTTTGAAATTAAGTAAGTATAAAACAGCATCCAGCTGCACATCCACATGAGATCATCAGCTAGGCGCCGTCCATCACTGAATGTTTCAATCCTTTAAGCCTAGGACACTCTCAAGACGGTGGATCAGTAGTGATTTCTTATCACTACCCCTCAGTGGATAGCTTCCAGTTCTCTTGGTCCCTCTTGAACAATAACCAGCTGGAGGCTTTCTCTGCTGACTGCGAAAGCGCCTTTACAGCAGCTTTCCTGTTCTGTCCAACAATGCCAAGAGCGCCCAACGTGGACCACACTGATTGAGCCGGGAACCCTCTGCACCCAACTTCTATTGGAAATAACCATGTCTGCCACCCGCGGTCTTTGCACAGCTGTTGTAGCTCTGTGTACTTGGTCTTTTTGGTTTCATGTGCGGTTTGGCATCTCTCCTCCCAAGGAACAGTGAGTTCGACCATGACGAGGCACTTTCGGGCAGGTGAATGGATTACTATATCTGGTCTACGAGTCGTCTGGACAACTGATGGGAAGTTCAACTTCTTGTCCAACTCTACGTCCAGAATCCAGTCTTGCGCCTGGTGTAGTATTCCTGTCCTCGTCCTGGTGCTTGAAGGGATCTGTTTGGTTCCTTCTCTCACGAATGGAATCAGTTCCAACTTCTTCACCTTGGGGTGTTTCTTCTTTCGTTCCAGCTCAATGGTATGGGCGATCTCTCGAAGTACTTTGTCGTGGCGCCATCTGTATCTACCCTGGGACATGGCTACACTGCAAGATGAAAGGACATGCTCCAGTATTCCTCTTTTTCCACACAGTGTGCAGCTGGGATCGTCAGCAAGATTCCATAGGTGGAGGTTTGCAGGTGAAGGAAGGAGGTCGTATACTGATCTCAGTAGGAACTGCAGTCGTACTGGCTCGTACTGCCAAATCTCTGACCACGATAGGGCTCTGTCTGGGAGTGTCCAACGAGTCCATGCTCCCTGCTTCCCTAGTTGCACTGCCTTTGTCCTTCTAGCTTCTTCCTCTACTGTTCTAATTTCTTGCTGCACCATGGTTCTTCGCTCTTGGGGTCCCGCTGTCTTCCACTGTTGAAGTTTGACTGACCCTAGTCCCTGTCTTCCCTCACAAGGAGTTCCTACAATGTCCTTTTGTCTCAGCCTGGTCTCCGCCTGATAAACCGCTTGACTTGCTGACCATTTTCTGCCTGTTCTTGTCTCTATTCCTGCTTCACGCACCAGTTCATCTTTCGACTCTCTCAGTGTAACCACCAGCCTTGTCTTCACAACCTTGAACTCCTCTACTAATGAGGAAAGTGGAAGTTGCAGCTGCGTTGTCTTCCCAAAAAGGCCAACGCTTGTGAAACTTGGTGGCACCCCAAGCCATCTTCTTAGGTACTTGCTGACAGTGCGTTCCAGCTCTTCAACTGCTGTAGTTGGAACCTCATAGAGTGTAAGGAGCCAAGTCAGTCGTGGTAGTAGTCCATGCTGGTACATCCATGCCTTGTACTTGCCTGGAAAGTCGGTCTTATCGATGGCTGTCATTCCCTCCTTGGTATGCTGTCGAAGTCTGTTTACACTGTTACGGACCTTAAGGCTAGCGTCATACCACTTGCCGAGGCACTTGACAGGCTCATTCGTCAAGGATGGTAATGTCTCGTCTTGAATACGGAGTTGGAACTTGTCCGTCACTTGCCCTTTCCTAATGATGAGGCTTCTAGACTTCCTGTGTTTGAATTTCATGCGGGCCCATGACACTGTGTCGTCTAGAGCTTGAAGAACCCATCGGGCTTGAATGTGGCTCTCTGTAGAGATTGTGAGGTCATCCATAAATCCTCGGTTTGATGGTTGCCTGATCCCACTCTCTGTTTTCGGGCCTTCTTGTTTCCCTCTCCGCAGCCTTGATGAGATTCATCCCCATGACGAAGAGTTTTTGAGATATTGTGCATCCGGCAATAATGCCCTTCTCCAGGTCCTGCCATCTCGTTGTTTTCTCCTCAACTGTAAACCGAAGTCTTACACCGCTAAAGTAGATCTTGATCAATTTCTGTGCATGATCTGGAACATGATAGTGTTGAAGAGCTTCTGCGATGAGTTGGTGTGGTATCGATCCATATGCGTTGGCTAGGTCCAGCCATATCAGTGTTAGGTCTCCACTCCGGATCCTTGCCTCTCTGATAAGCTGTGAAAGGGCGCTTGTATGTTCAACACAGCCAGAGAATCCTGGTACCTTCTGTACTGACGTGTCCACATAGTTGTTTGTTGTCATGTATGTAGTAAGTCTCTTGGCTAGCACAGAGAAGAAGATTTTCCCCTCAACGTTCAGTAGGGATATTGTTCTGAACTGCGTAATGTCTTTGGCGCCTTTCTCTTTCGGGGCAAAGATCCCTTCTGCCATCTGCCAACATGCTGGAACCTTGCCCTTTCTCCAAACAAGCTTCAATAACGTCCATAGCCTCCGTCGCAGTTTGGGGCACATCTTGTAGATCTTATACGGGATCCCATTTGGCCCAGATGCTGATCCTGCTCGCGCTTTCTTCATTACTTCTTTCACTTCCGTCCAAGTAGGTTCTTCCATCTCCAATGGCACGTTGGGCTCATTGACAGGTTCAATCCGGGGACAGTGACCAAGAGGAACATCCTTTTGGTCGTCTTCATGTGTCCTCCTTAGGTAGGTTTCCACATCTTCCAGACTGGTTTCAGGCGTGCCTGATTTTTCCCCATCAAGCAGAGACTTGGTGAACTTGAACGGGTTGCGAATGAATGAAGCCCTCATCTTTGCTTTTTCTTTCCTCCTCTTCCGGATTCTTTCAACTTTCCTTAGTTTTTTTTAGATGCTGTCGTTCTATCTCCCTCAACTGATGCAGGCCTATCTTTTCTTCATCTGTAGCCACCCTGAACTGTCTTCGTAGAACTCGAAGCCTTTGTCTGATCTCCTTTATCTGCCTCTCGAGTCTGATGGGCTGTGGTGGTGTGCTTCTCTGTTGCTTCCTCTCCAATAGTCCGAAACCCTCTTGGCTGACAGTGTAGATGATGCTTGTCATGGCTGAAAGCTTCCTTTCTACATCTCCACACAAAGATACTTGCAGGATGGTGTCGAGGTCTTCATCTTACTTTGTCCATAGCTTTGTGTCATTTGCTCCAGGCCATCTAATTCTCTGCTTTCGCTTGCCCTGCTGCGTTGCTCTCGAAGTTGCCACATTGTTTGAAGGAGTGGCAGAGTCAGCGGGTGATAACAGTAACTCAAGTAGCGGGTCTGGTGAATGGTCCCTGTTACTGCTTCTTGTAGACCTGTCTATGTCCGCCGTGGTGGCAGGCATTGTCTCAGATTCAGAGAGATCTCCAATGCTGTGGTGTTGTTCCTGACTGGAATTCTCCACCGTCTCACCAACTGTAGATACAGTTGTGCGTTGAATCTGCTTCCCTGCCTGCCCACACTTTGTCCTCGACTGGTGGATGCGTACCCCCCTCTGGTTCTTACACACCTTCCCACATTGACAGGTGGCATCTGCTGTTTCGCCAGTCAATGTCCGTTGTACAAGCCTTGGTCTGGTATCCGATAATGTCTGGTTGAGCCTATCATCCTCCCTCCCTCTCGGTAGGCTCTGAGGGTGTTCTCTGTTTGTCTGTGTTGTAGCTGGTTGGTGGGTGTATCCTCTCGGAGACTGTAGACATTTACATTGTACTTTAGTTTCATGAAATAGAACGTATTTTTTGGTTGGTATTCTTTTATTTAATGCAGTATTTATATTCTTATTTAATATTTTCCATCAATACAGATATTATCACAGATAAAAGATATAATATTATTAGAGAAATGAATAGACATTGATAACAATAATTCACAAAATTCTTACTAATATTTGAAACTAGGCCCCTGTTGACCTCGCTCTCATGAAAGTTAAACAAGACTCACCGTGACGGTTTAAATTGTAAATATCTAAAATAATTATTGACCATTCAAATAGAATGATAATAACAAAAAATACCTTTTACTGATTCATCAAGTATAGTGCAGCATTTTTACTCTCAAGTCCAAATATTATTTTCCTCTTATTATATTATATATTTAGCTCAATATGTTTCCCATATATCCTTTTAATAAGCTGCCTTCTTGTGTAATTAAGTGTTCTAGGAGAAGAACATTGTAAGCTTTGCTTTCGTTCACATCCTATCCCAATTACTTGAATTTTTTTATATATGTTGTATTATATAGTGGGAATAAATATGTTTAAACTAAGTATAGTGCAGCTATGTTCGAGAATGTGACTTTGTAATTTATGATGATGCACATGGCCAGTCAAAAACCTTTTAAACAGGGTTTTACATCCAAATAGAATTGTCCAGTTCTGTCGTTCAATTCTCAAACAATGTCTAATAATGACCGGAAATAATAAATACAGCTTGATATCCTAGATAGATTCAATTTAATAATTGGTTTTAATATAATGAAGTACAATAGAAATGCAAATCATACAAACGTACATATAGTAAAAATATTTCAAAACGCATTATGTACAGACCCGTCCCCGGTGGCCGAGTGGTTAGAGCGTCCGCCTCGGGAGCGGGAGGTCGTGTGTTCGATCCCCGGCCGCGACATACCAAAGTCGTAACAAATGGTACTGGACTGGTTGGCCCGGTGTCAGGATAATGTGACTGGGTGTGGTATCATGCCACATGTCTACGGCTTGATACTGCAGTGTGGCAGCACTACATCTGTCTCAAGTAGACATCGTCTCCAAATGACTGAAATGCTGTCGGTGGGACGTTAAACCCAACAAGCAAACAAACATGATGCATAGTTATCGACGTTTCTATATTACAAGGATTAAATCGAAAGCTCACTGGGATATTCTCCATATTTACAGTTACACTTGTTTTGACAATGGCTTACCATAAAGTATCTATATTACGAAAAATAAAGTAATTTTCTTTTAAACTATATATTATCAGTAGAAAGACAAAAGAAAAAAATAGGTTTTATTGAATTATATATATAATTATATACATACACAAATACACACACACACACACACACACACACACACACAAATGCAGAAGAAATAATAAAAAAATGCCGCTGCTGCTGCTGCTGATGATGATGATGATGATTATGATGGTGAACCGAAGCCACATTTAAAAAAACAAAGTCAGTGGTCTACATACACTTACCCTAAGCTGATCATAAGTTTTCAAGAATGAAAAATCAAGATAAATTAGAATCAACATTTATAAATAACACTCTGTTTCAATATTTCGGCTTTAAAGCCTTTATCAAGACGAACACTTCTCTTTTGGAAAACTATGTCCTGCCGGTCGCCATATTTAAACAAAAAAAATGACGTTACCTAAACAACGTTAAACGTTTCCGCGCATTAAACTACGTCAAATAATGTTGTATGGATTTGAGTGTCTTTGACGTTACAACCCACGGGTTATAACGTCTGCAACTTCTTTATCCATACAGTTTCATGAACCTGTCTTTCTGTTTTTGTTGCGTCATATAATTTTCTTAGAATTGTAAATTTCATGTCCGAAATCGAGTGCTGCGTCCTGGAAAAATGTGTGTTTATCGGCTTGGCTTTACCTAATCAGACGTCTCTGATGTGTTTTTTCATCCTTTCCCGCACCTGTATGCCACAATACTGCATTGTTTGCAACTGATCGCATAAACAACATTCTTTTCTGTGCAGTCGATATTTTGTGGTACAGCATAAGTATTTTTGGAGTTGGTACTTTTAACCGGATCCTTTGATAGGACGCTGCACATGTCGCAGTTAGAATTACATAATTTTTTCCTTTTCCTCTTTGTATCGCTCGATTTGCTTTTCCATGTACCAAATAATCGCATAGGTTTTTGTCCCTCCTGAAAGCAACTAAGGGTGTTTCCTTAAAAATATCTTTTTAAAAATTTAAAAATCCCATCAACAAAGAAAGAACTAGTATATGGTTTAGGACTGAAAAGAATTTGTGATCGAGACCAATATTACAAAATACAAAGCAGGGGTTTGAAATACAAATTAAGACAAAGAGAATATAGCAGCAGATCCATAGAAAAGCAATTAATGAAAGTAGACAAACTTAACCGAGACGATTTGTTAGCGGAAAACAAATCTTCAAATTTAAAAGAGAAAGAAAAAAAAACTAGAGTTCCCCTTGTCCTCACTTATTCACATTTGTTACCAGATATCCACAATTATCCTTTCCAAACACACAAGAATACTGCATGAATCGGAAAGAATGAAAAAGATTTTTAAGGAAACACCCTTAGTTGCTTTCAGGAGGGACCTTGAAAAGAAAAGCTTTTTTCCATGCCTCGGAAAACAAGAATTAGCAAGAGAGTAATTAAATAAGTCAGATAATGGATGTGATATCTCAGATGTACATTCACGCAAACCTCTATTGTTAATAATGTCTGGACCAGATGCTTTCCCAACAGTTAATGGTTTTTAAAACGTCTGATACTTCATTTGGATGAATAAAAAGCGAGGTAAGTATAGATTCAGAGACTATTCTGTTCATTTAGATATGATGCCTCTGACTCGTCTAAGATTGTTTGTTGAGTAAAATAATCATTCGATATATTTGCATTAGAATTTTCGTCATAGACAACTACATCATTTGATTTAAGTGGTGGTAAATTTGAATTCGAACATGGTTTAATAAATAACTTTAGACAATGCCACTAACCCTTTGAACAGTTATTTTGTGTTTTATGGTTCTTCTTTGCGGAACGGATTTTGGGTATGATACTATTTCTGATATTTTTAAAACTATTCCAATTTAATTCAGTATTTCTTTGGCTAGCCCTACGGTAAGCTCTTTTGCGTTTTTAAATTAATCTGGCTAGTTCCGTTGTGAACCATGGTGGATTTCTAGGCATAACTGTTATTGTTTTGTTTGGTATATATTCTTTGAAAAATACTGATGTAATTGAAATGTAATAATTGATTTATTTATCATTTACAAGGGCAGATAACTCAAAATTAAGCCTATCGATATCTTATTTTATTTCACATTATTGTTTGCTGTTTCAGTCTTAGTCATTATGCAAATTTTAAAACAATTTCATCCAACTGATTTCTCTAAATGTTTCAGCAAATAACTATACTGCGTTTTTCTTGAAAAAAAAATGAAATTATTTTTTATATGTTCGCGTTTGTGACTTAAGTATCAAAACTGTTGCATAGAATTTCAACAACTTTTACACAGAGATAGGGGATAATGTACCAAACATTGCATTGAAATCAAATGAGGTGTTGCTAGCCCATGCTATTGAGTTATTTGCCGTTGAAAATGACAAAGATCCAAAAACTCATATTCAGGGGCAGATAACTCAAAAAGTAGCATGGAGACCCCATTTTTATTCCATAAATTTGTTTCTAATTTGATTAATTTAAAATTCTGTTCGCTGGTTTTGACTTTCCTTCTTTGTCTATATACTAGTAAAATGGCGCTATTGTGATATATACGCCTTTTAAAATAACGTCATATACCACGTGGTACGGCCACACTATTTCGACCGGTGATTCGATAAACACAGACGCTTGAGGAGAGATCAAAATTAATTATACTTTGAAAGTGAGGTTAGGTTTCTGCCTTGTGTTCTTAAGTTTTGTTTCTTGTATTTTATGAGGGCGCCTCGGCTTTTGCGAAACGAGCTATCGCCGCACTACGGGCGTTATGAAGATCTATAAACACAGGATTAGATTGGCTTCAGGTGCTGTGAATTGTCTAGCACAAACAGCGAATTGGAAGCGAAATGTATTTTGGTATGAATCGAATTCTTCTGAAACAAATTTAAAATAAGAAATATCTTAATAAAATATTATATTCGGCGTTGATGGTGATTAAAGAAATAGGGGATGTAGAATAGTTAGTATGTAACTTAAAGCGCCCCTACACTGCTATCAGCGGAGTTAACATTATTGAAATGAAGCGCATTACAACCATTTTTCAGTCATTTGAAGATATGTAAAACAGATTACAATATACTGCAGATATTCCAGAGATGTGTTTTGATAAAGTTGAAACTTCAATTAATATATTTAAAATATAATTGCTTGTGAGTAATGTAATTACTTAAAATGAATGAATAATATTAATTAACATATCTAATTGATAGTGTACACAATTTTATTTTTGTACATATACTGAAAACAACAACAACGGATATGTTACAGATATTTAGTGTGTATTAGCGCCGGCACTGCGTTTTCTTTTTTATTTGACAGAGCTATTCCGGAATTAAGAATATTTTGGAATTTCCAAACTAATCCGGGGGTACAAACAAACTTGTACAGTTACAACTACGTTGTTACACTAATTCTATTGTGAACGGTAATGCACCGTGGAGCTATAACGGTAAAAGTTTGTACTCCTTTCCGGATAACATCTATTAAGAACTGACTTACCTGCAATGTTTTTGTTAGTCGCTTGGAGCATGATTATATAAAACATACGTAAAGGCTGAATTATTACCCATTTCTTTGATACACGTACGAATTTCTCTTTGTTACGATTTAATGCTTAATCCATTGTGTGTTCATAAGTTACTTTTGTTCAAGACAACAATTTTGTGAATAGGTGAAAATATGCATTCCAAGAAATCGCTATTGATTCTAACATCAAAAGCCTCTAACGGTGTCTTGGAAACTTTCTAATCATCGTAATGATTAATCCGTTTATTTCCAGACTGATAATACTTTTTGGTAGGTTACTGACTTGTTTCATTATAAAAGGCCTATCCTTGTGACCCTAAAGTTGTTTCTCCTACTTATTTCCTTTGATAGCGCGAATGATAAAGATAAGAAACACAAACAACTTATTAAGTAATTAATTAATAATTAAGATTAACTGCAGACATTAAATGTCATTGAATGAAATCCTTGGAAAAAAATCAGACTATTACACAGCAGAGCTTTTTTTTTTTAAATTTACAAGATATATTCAGAGACTTATAAACAGATTGGCAGCTTATTCTTTGCCCATATCAACTTTCTGAAGTCGCGCGCGGCCAACGAGACTTCAACGAGACCCGGACGAGATTAAAAATCAAATACATATTTATGGTTAGTTCCGCAATGGATGTTAAAAGATCAGTAAGCAATCATTCAACATGTGTGCCTTTGAAGATGTGTCACTTACCAGCAAAAGTCAGGGGTTAATCGTGCATGTACACGAGGCTATCATGTAACTCGACGTTTTCTCATGCCACGCTTAGTCATATCGGACTAGTTATCTGTCTTTCGTTCTTCTTCTCCCCTTCTCTCTCTTATAATTATAATTAAACTAAAAAGTACTCTTATCATGCATCCGTTCTCTTCTTTCCTTCATCTTAAACTAAAATCACTAGATTTACAAGTATTTGGATTTAGTTATTGCCCTCCAAGTCCGCTACCCGTGTCATATGTGGGTCACTCTCGTTAAGTATCGAGGCACGCGATAAAGCACGTTATTTCGGAAAGCTGCCAATCTCTGTTTATAAGTCTCTGATATAATCAAGGTGATCAAAGTTTGTTACATAAATAATATTCAGCTAACAAAACAGTAAGCGTCTTGCAATTGCTAGTCGTTTCCTTCTATTCTACAGGTTGTCCTTCTTAATCGTTCGATAAAATGCTTGTATTTCTTTCAAAATTTGAAAAAAATGTTGCATAAAATGAATATGGAGAAAATATGGATGTTTATGGTGTCTACGTGACAAAAGCGGATTAAGGGCGGAGCTAGTTGCGATGGCGACTGCGTTACGACACAGACTCTGAACCGTACTTTGAGCATCACGGAAACGGGAGGCAGGTCCATAATGCAATAACAGAGGTAGCTCTATGGCGTACGTGGCAAACTGTAAATATGTTATGGTTTAAATTTTTAGGATTCATCGCAGCGTTTCGCTTCGCGCTGCTTGCAATATATTCCATAAAATTTAAAATATTAAAGACAATTAATACATATACATGCATGATAAACACATGATATACATATATAGGATAACATTTTATTAAACGAGTTCAGAAAATGTAAAAAAGCGAGTCTATGGCGATCTTTTTACCATTTTCTTGCATGGTTTTTATACTATTTTATGTTATATGTCTTTGACAACTCATATGATATTCTTTTTATCACATGACTTTAAAACGGAATAATAATGCTTTGACATATTGCGCGTTTTTGCGCGTTGTTTTTATCATATGAATAGTATAGGGTTAAATAACGTCATAACGTTGTTATATTATACGTGTTGAATAAATAAAATCCCGAATATTGGAAGTCCTGTACATCTGATGAAAGAATTACTAGGGCCTGTATTTAGATAGAGCACCGCTTCGCACGAGCTATATCCCACTGACGTTATTTATGACCTCATTTCTTGCGTGAAACCCAGCACAATTGACGCTCCGATAAGTTTATAATGGAGGGTCGGGTTCAAGTTCCTGATAATTTCACTGTTCAAATAGTGAAAATTTATACCTTTGAAATAGGAAAGCAAACATATGTATATCTTAAATTAACAAATACCATGTAAAGTGTACATCGGGTTAAGCAATACTGAACTAGGATAATGACCTCCTTAGAAGTGCAACTTATGAATGAAACCAAGGTCATGACCCTCACTTCGAATTATTATGAAACAAATCAAAGTGTCCAATGCACTGAGAGACTTCCGGCGGGGTAACCGATTTCAGTTGAGTTTCAGGAAAATGTGTCAGAGTTTCAGGAAAATGTGTCAAGTTTGAGCGTCATATGACCTTTGACTCTATCGAGATTAAAACTATCGCTAGTTCATGTAAATCTTGCCAACTGTCCCTCGGTTCCATGAACGCTTTGATTATTTTAAGTGTTCCAAGCCAACGTTTTTGTCTGTCTTTAAAAAAAAAAGTTGCATTGATTTACTTTGGGGAGATTTTTTTTTCAAAACTTAGAGTCTCAGGATTACTGTAGTGTAGGGAAAAAGGTACACCGAAATCTCATCACGAAAATCTAAATACGTTTTAGGCTGCAATAATTTCTATGCAGTCTGCACCTTAACCCTTTCCCTCATATAGACTCATTTTGACGCACTCAATAGGTACCACATATAGCCTGATCTGCAGAAAACCCCAGTTAAACCTTACCAAATTTAATTACAAAATCCTCATTTCCAGACCACTGAGGAGCAGCGAACAGCATAATACCTGATCAGCCTGCGAGTTACTCGCAGGCTGATCTGGTTTTATGCTGTTCGCATAGGTCTTTTCATGGTTTCCTCTATGAGGGAAAGGGTTAATTACAGTTTTCAAGGCGCTATGGTATTTCATAAACCATTTTCTTTAAATCCAGGTCGTTTAGTAAGACTTTCACACACAATGACAACAGGACACCTACATTATTAGCTGACGCTTTAGATCTCTGATGCATGAAAGCTAAAATATTCCCTGCAGTAACAGCTTATTTCGACCTGCTTTTACGTAAGCGCCCGTTTTCGACGCATACGGATTTTTATTATTTAACTTTTTTTCGTCATAAGTACTAATCACACAAATGGATCACAAACTACTACTACAAACATACAACTCTTTTAATCTTATTTTGCAATGAAAATAACACTGCATCGATCATAGGACATAATGTAAAATATTCTATGACAAATGTACTTTAAATACACAAGTACATGTAATATAAATTCAACATATCTCGACATCAGCGAAATCGTCATTTTTATGTCGAGATATGAGTATGTCGACATATGAATTTACATGCACTTACTTTATATGATTTAGATAAACGCGTATGATTGCATCTAGCATTAACGTTTTAATTCAAAACATTACATGTAGTTCTATGTTGTAATTGACACTAATTGCGGTGGTTGGGGACATAATCTACCAAAGTGTGAAAACTTACTTCGGAGTTGCTAAATATTCGAACGTCAGTGAGCGTGTCGACACGTGTCGAGATAAAAACATAGTTTCGATGAGAATTACCCATCGGGACCAAAGAAATACGTCGACATATAAAAATATCGTGATAAAAATGTCGAGATAAGAATGGAACGTAATCAATTTAATTATTAATGACTATGCATATCTTTGAAGTATACAAAGCGTTAAATAAACGAAAGCAACACTCTGTTGAATTAATCCTACTTATTTTGATGTGTATTTGCAACACCAGGATCTCATTTACGTTATTGTGATCTTATCAGAAAAATACCGATAAAGTATTGAAAAACGAACGAATCCTTGGGCAAACTCAGATAAAGATCATGATTGAAGTGAAGCAATATGGTGATTTTCTTCAACAGAAAACGGGGTAATTCCCTTCGCTTTATTAAACGTCTTTTTTGTTCTGATAAAGAAATACAAAAGATAAAATTCCTGCATGTTTTATTGAAATCTGAATTTAAAAGTTCACCTTTCGTTTACACTTTGGACATTTTTTTTTGGTACGAGCGTATGTAACGAGGCAATGTTACAAACCAAATTACTAAACCCATTATCTTGTAGCTTTCTGACAAGAAGACTTTAAAGGACTCTCCTAAATAAGTGAAGTCTATATAAAAATCAAGTGACTCCTGGGACGGCGCCAATTTTGACCCGAGGTTCATGATGTGAACAAACTTTGTAGATGTCCATTGGGTCATGTTACATACCAAAATATCTAAACTTGGTAGAGGTCTACTAGGCAGAGTGGGGGCCGCCGTGGCCGAGCGGTTACAGTCGTGGACTACAAATCTCTCAGACCCTCACCGCTGTGGGTTCGTATCCCGGTAGGTACTTCGGAATTTTCATGTGAGGAAGCCTTCCAGTTGGTTTTCGGTAGGTCGGTGGTTCTACCCGGGTACCTCTGTGTACTCGGGGTCTTCCTCCACCTGTAATTAGCTGGACGTCGCTATATGATTGAAATACGTTCGCAGCGACGATAAACCCCAATACAACAACAACAACAACTAGGCAAAGTTACACAACAAATATCTAAACTCCAGGCCTTGTGGTTTCTGACAAAGGGATTCTTCAATTATTTTCCTATATAGGTCTATGTAGAACCAGGTGACCCCTGGGGTAGGGCAATTTTGACCCAAGGGTCATGATTTGAACAAACTTGGCAAAGGTCTACTAGGCCATGTTACACAACAAATATCTAAACTCCGCCTTGTGGTTCTGAAAATAAGATTTTTCTAGTTTTTCCCTATATTAGCCTTTGTTGAATCAAGTGACACATAGAGCGGGGCCAGTTTTGAAAGGTCATGATTTAAACAAACTTGGTAGAGGTCCACCAGGCCATGTTATATATCAAATATCTAACCTCCAGGCCTTGTGGTTTCTGACAAAAAGATTTTCTAGTTTTTCCGGGGGGCCAATTTTCCCCGGGCCTTTAAAAAAAGGAGAGGTCTACTAGAAAAAGCCACACACTAAATATCTAAGTCCTATGCCTTGTGGTTTCGGAGAAGAAGATGTTTTAAGATTTCACTTTTAAAATGTATTTCTTGCTCCTGTGACCTTATTATGCAACAGAACCATTTAGACAATTTTATAGGGGACCACCTTAGGCAGAACATCCTTGCCAAGTTTGATTACTTTCCCATCAGTAGTTTCAGAGAAGAAAATGTTGAAAGTAAATTGCTGACGACTCACGAAGACGGACGCCGGACACAGGCTGGTCCAAAAATCTCACCTTGGCACTTTATGCCAGGTGAGATAAAAAGAAAATGCGTGTCGTATCTCATTTTTTCATAATTTTTAAAACGAAATCATCTCACATGACATGTTTTTACATTTATGCTCTTTTTTGACGTATCTTTTATTTTGGTTGCTTTGGGGATTACTGTCGCAATGACAGAATTGCAGTCCTAAAGTGTTGTTCAGTTGAATGACGGGTAGAGAAAAATCTCTTCCAACTTTCCTCACAAGAAAACCCGCCAATGTGATCGGACTGCTTCTTCCTGCTATAATGAGTAAGTATCGTATCAAAACATGGCACAATGTTTCCCTTTTTACCTTTATATCTATAATTTTAAAATAATCACCTTGGTGGTAGTTTATGATGAACTTTCTAATAACACCATTCAGTTTGTTACTGCGCTACATTAGTCAATTAATTCAAAGAAAGCGTATCTATGACCACTTCTTTAGTGGCCCGTGTTCAGAAAGTATTAGATGTGAAAATCTATGAAAAAAGGGTTTCTAGCAAACATTATTTTTCAGTATTGATACAAGACAAAAGTTTCAAGGAGTAGGGATGAGTTTCTTCTTCCATAAATGAGTAATTCGTTTTTGTTGGCCGGAGCATTATCATAAGGTTCTAACCAACACACACACACACACGCACGTGTGTGTGTGTGTGTGTCAAAATTAATGCCTAACACTATTCAATTTCGACGAAGAAAAGTATAAAAACAGTATGCAGTATGAACTATTAATTAGTGATTTACATAATATAGCGTATAAACCTTGGGTCGCATATTTATGAAACAAGAGGGCCATGATGGCCCTGAAACGCTCACCTGAGTACCATTGCTACAACTGATTACAAGGTTTTTAAACAGACAAGAATTCTGATATAACTCAATCTTAAACATTTTAGCCCTGACAATACTACACACCAAATATATAAGCACTGGGCCTTATGGTTTCAGGGGAAAAGACTTAGTGCGGGGTCATTTATCTCCAAAGGGCCACCATTTTGAAAATCTTGATAATGAACCATTAGATGATACTACATACCAAATATCTAAGCTATAGGCCTTATGGATTCATAGTAGAAGATTTTTTTTAAAGATTTTCCTGTATAACTCTATGTAAAACAAGTGACCCCTGGTGCGGGGGCATTTATCACTGTAGGGCTATGATTTGAACAATCTTGGTAATGAACCATTAGATGATGCTACATACCAAATATCTTAGCTCTAGGCCTTATGGATTCATAGAAGAAGATTTTTAAAGATTTTCCTTATAACTTATGTAAAACAAGTGACCCATGGTGCGGGGGCATTTATCACCGTAGGGCTATGATTTGTACAATCTTGGTAATGGCCAATAAGATGATGCTACATACCAAATATCTAAGCTCTAGGCCTTGCAGTTTTGCAAAAGAAGATTTTCAAAGTTTGCATTTTTAAAATCTATTTTTAGCTCCTGTGACCTACTTTTTTAACCAATCTGAATAATTTGTACAACTTTGATAGAGGGCATCATAAGGATGATTCCTGTGAAGTTTGGTCAAAATCCCTTCAGCGGTTCATGAGGAGATGTTGTTTAAAGCAAATTGTTGACGACGGACGCACGCACGCACGCACGGACGACGGACGACGGACAAAAGGCGATCACAAAAGCTCACCATGAGCACGTTGTGCTCAGGTGAGCTAAAAATAGGGTTTCACACCCAACATTACCTTTCAGGACTAAAACAAGAAAAAGTTTCATTGACTAAAGATGAGTTGTTTTTTTCTTTCAAAAATGAGTGTTCGTTTTTTTCTTGTCGCGTCTTTGTCATAAAATTTATATAATTCTATATATATGTACATTGTTAACCAGCTGTTACTACCATGTCTTGTTTTCTGACAGTTCATCTTTCTGGTACTATCCTTGTAATAATGTACGTCAAAATTTGAAATAAAACAGAACCATTAAAATGAAATACAAATATAAACGAATATATATATAAAACCCAGCTTTCATAGTAGTTGATTTTAGGATTTTCCATCCACTGTTCAATGCAAGGTAGGGACTGAATAAAGTGCAATTAAGTCTCAACACTTTAAAATATAACGGTTTGGCTGTAATAATTTCTTTCCGAGAAAACTTTGGCAGTCTGAAGTATTATTGAATTCTGGGAATATGTTAGGTGATGGGGTACTCATCTTTAACAAACCTTATTTATTTTAAGATGCTAAGTTAGACAACAATTCGGGCATCTAAATATGTTAATGTTTCGAGCACCCTCTTTGATGCGTTCAAACACAGATGAAATGATTTTTAGATTGTCAGCTGATTTCGACATGCTTGTAGGCATGCGACCACTTTAGACAATAATTATTTCCTTTATTTAATTTTCAATATCCATTTGCACACCTAACATTACACAAATCACATACGAAATAGTGAAAATCCCTATCTATATAAGTTGGATCATCTTTTATTGTAGCTAATACAAGTATTTCAGACGTATTTTCCAGTGGGCATGGCAATGTATCAAATGACGCACATGATATAAATTGTTGGATTGTCTAACATACGGAATATTTATTGAACTGTAAACTTCCTGATTAAATTCAGCCCCCAAAGCCTGTTCACGGAAATTTGATTTTTATGAATACTGACAACAATAGGCTAAAAAATGAATATTAATTATCCATACGATTTTTAAATAATGATAATAATTCTCTCTTTCAAATGGACAAGCATTTTCTGTGTGTTTCTATGGCAGAGCCTTCGATCACCGACGATATCAAAAAGCTAGCGGAAGACTATCTGACTAATGGAAGCTTTAACGAATTGGACTGTCTATAAAACTGTTCCAGGATTATAAATCCTACGCATTTCCATTGCTAATGGCTTTGCATGTCTTTGAAGTATATTTAGCGTTACATCAATCAAAATAACGTCGAGATGAATTAATCCCAATAACTTCATTTGTTTTTGCAACACCATGGGCTTTCTCCATTCTTTCGTTTTTGAAATATCAGAACATTGCACAGTCCTCTAGAGAAGCGGTGCTTTAAGAAAAGGACGTGGTCCATTAGTAGTGTGCATGACTTCCGGTCTGAAAGTTGTGATTCCGAACCCATTTTGAGGGAGGCAGTCATTCTTTCATGACCTTTTGGGTTCAACTAAGGATCTGTCTGGTACGATAAGAATAAGATATAGATATATATATATTATCGTTAAAAGACATGTGTAGTCGATCCTCGGTTGCGAAACTACCAAAAAAAAAAAACGTTGAACGGATGCAAGTATATGTCCAGTGTGTTTGGCGTTCAGCATAAACCTGTATGGCAATTGAAGCATAAGGACAATGTGGCAGTGTTGTTGCTAAAATTAGGCCATGTAGACCCAAGCCTTGAAGTTGGTATAAAATCACATCGTCCAGAGTCCAAAAAAGCAATAAAACTGGAAGAAGAGGATGTTCAAAAGCCTCGTGCATGATTTGCAATTTGAATACAGTGTTCACTTAAATTTGCATCGAATCAAATCAAAGTTTAACGGATAGTTTTATTGCTTTATCTTCCCTTAAAATACTTTGGAACGCGCATTTTGCTCTTTTTAATCTTCGCTTGTTCCCCGGACCCTCTTACCCAAGCACAAACGCCACTTGGGACCCCTTCTATGGTCCTACAAGCTTATAACAGCTGGCTACGCCCCTGATGTGAGAGTGAGCTGTTACTATATTTTTTGTCCGTGACATGATACCAAAGGAAGGCAATAGATTTATATCATGTTTAAAATGAATGAAATGCTGGCGATGGTAAGAAAAACCAATAAAATATATACGCAATCTTATTGCTTTGCTTTCTTTGGAAATAATCCGGCTCAATTGCTACTGAGTTTAGGGAAATGAACAATACTTCAAACAATACGAATTAATTTGATACGAGCAAGCGATCCTGTGGAGATCTTTAGGGTCAATTTCATTCGTAAGTCTGCCATTTATTAGTTTTTCCGACAAAATAAATAATTTATGACTTACCCGATCGGACCCTCACGACGAAAACTTCTTCGGTTATATTGACCTTGACATTCCTGAAAAAAGGCTATTTCAATAAAAAAAAAACAAAAAAAAAAAAAAAAAAAAAACAAAAAAAAAAAAAAACATGATTTAATATCCAATGTCGTCGTCACAATAAACCCATTCGCTAAATCAGCATGTTATAATTAGTTCAAAAATTCAATTCTCCCAACATAATTGTTAGATTTGTTTGTTTGTTTGCATCATTTACAATGTAAATGGTGGTGATCAAATATTCATTGAGAGAATAACAACGCCTCATTTGTTTCCTACTATTCTAGAATCATTAAATTTCGTGGGAAACTAATTTTCGTTGATTTCGTGAATGACTTTCTCCACTAATATTTATCCCCACGGAAACTTTATTTCATAGACCTCGTGTTTTCTAGAACATGGTTCTACGAATATATGTACCGACGAAATTGATTTCATCACATATTCCACGAAATTTAATGTCAACAAAAATAAATGATTTTACAGTATTTTACAAATTGCTAGACGAAGACACTTAATCAAGTAGTTCTAAAATCATCTGCCATGTAACAGTATGAAAATTAGAGAGGTGTTCCAAAAATAATGTCACGTGTGCTTTATTACGCGAAAATCGTGCTATGCGTACTCAAAACAACCGCTTGTCAATGGAGCGAGAACTGAAGCGTAACAAAGGTAAATATCTCACTGACCTTGGCACGCACAGTGTACATTGCTTTATAGCATACTCACAACACTATGAGTCTTATGATCGAATTTCCGAAGAACCAGAGCTGAGTTGCTCACTCAAATAGTTCCAATGTGTTTTGTAGTCTGCTTCCCGCTCGCTCTCAAGTTATAGATAACGTAGTGTAAGGGCAAGGTACCACCGTCAAGAACAAGACAATGAAAACCTTTTTGGAACATTTTGTGTGAGTAACGCGTGTCCGAGTTAAAAGCTTGGGTTTGTTTCAGTCGCGCGTGCTTAACTGTATTGCGCTTGCGCAGTTGTTCTGTTCTCGTTAACGACGAAGTAAACTTTAGGGTCGGGTTTCAAAATGGACGACCGTATGCCACTGTTTACATTTTTCTTCAAGTTTTTTTTTTTTCAGACTGTTTCAAAGATGTTCCATTTGTTCAACTACTAACGACTACCTGGCAGTAGCGTTGAAAACTTGCAAGCGAGATGTCATCCAAAAATATAGTAGGTTATTATGACAACGTTAGTCCATCTTTTCTAGATGAGAATTTCATGACACATTATCGAGTCAATAGAAACGTTTTTCTGAGAATTGTACAGGCACTTAACGCAGATTTATTGAAGAATTATGGCGGTAAGCAAACTTACAAGTTCTCATATTCCTGTGTTTTATGAGCATCCATGCGTGAAGTTGACCACTATTTTGGAGTTGGAAAATCGACTGTTAGTTTTCAACCGTGTAAGGAAGGCATTCGTTGAAAACTTCATAAATGTAAATATATATCTAATATTTTGTAGAAATGTTGACCCTTTCCTTCACGCTTTAGTCTTTCTGTTATATGCAAAAAGTGTTTGTTGTTTCAGAAAAATAGACACTGACACAGACCTAGATCTATCAAATGGGGACCAAATGATATACATGTACTCGCATAAATATCCGATGTATTACAGATCCGTGATACTGGCTTTTATTCAGTCCATGTAAACAGAATCAAATGTTCACGTATTAAAGTTTATTACATGACCAATATTTTCGTCGTGTAAAAACTCGGTTAATATCACAGAATTTCAAATAAATTGAAATTACCATGATCAAATTAACGGACCTAGCATGAGATTTAAAAAAAAAAAGAAATGGTCCATTATATCATAATCGGGGAATGGCAAGACTGTCATGTTGATAGTTAAATATGCACATGTGAAATCAAATGAGTTTGTGCTTATTTTACAGATCATCAATTGGCCAATCACATTAAATCATATCCTAATTTGCGCTCCTCAACTATTCGCGATTAGGATCTGACAACATCGCATTAGGGTTCACGTCTGATTGACCTTTAAAGTAATTTATATGCATAAACAAGTGCTCGATTTTAAACCAATTAAATAACGCGTTTCTAACTGACTTCGGTAAAACATTTGTTACAGGGTGTCTAGTTAAACCGAACGATTCTGTAGCCGCTGATTTGATTGGCTTCTACAAAGGTCATTACGAGACGACCCTCTATAAGATGTGGTCAGCTCCAGATAACATACTGAATCTGATTTCAATGAGATTAACCAATTTGCCAGACGTCAGGAAACCGGGACTCATCTCTACTGCACTCTGGCTGTAGTGTGGCCTACAAGAGATAATTTGAATTCTAAATTGCACATATATCCGACTTTCATTTAAGATTAAGGGGGACAATGACTATATCAACAGAAAAGGGTTTCCCTCAATACAACTGCATGTCAGAACTTTGTCTTTCCAATCCACAAAAGGAGTTTCTATTCACGTTTATGGCATTAATGCATGGTGTTCGATTTTGGTTTGGATGTATCATCACCCTTGACTTAAGTTTTGTTTGTTTGTTTTAACTTCATCAAGAACACAATGGATTAAATCCAGTCGGTCGCACAATACCTCCTAGACACCAAGGACTGAAGTAAGGAAACCATTATTTCCAGGTTCTGTTTGACTCTGCCGAGAATCAAATTCTGACCTCCTGCATGGCAAGCAGATGCTCTTCTAGTAATACTACTGAGCTATGTGGTCGATTTGACAGGCGTTTCTGTGCAAAACTAAGTTCAGTATTTAGGATAATTTCAGAGCTAAAAACCAGGCCCATTTGCTGAATTATTGTACATTTGTCGTAGCAGAATCAAACAATTTCTGATTGTTTAGCTGTAATAGTGATGTCTGCCATATAACCCTTTACTTGATCTTTATTCATGCAAAAAATCACATATTCCTTTATATATTTCTTCTCTTTTGTCCTGAAAGATGAAGAATTTTATTGATTTAACCATTGATGAAAAATCTGGACTACAGTATTTTATGAAGCAAATCTGGGTCTACTCTGTTTGTATAGGTCTACTGGATTTCAAATTACCAAATTCGCCCTAAAATACACACATATGCCATATAGTTAGCGCAAACTGCGCATGACTTTATATCAGAACGAGGCAATAATAAGTTAGGGACGTAAATCATATTTAATTAAGCCTTTCCTCATCAGAAACATCTTTTAACGCGTCAGCAAACAAGAATAAACCTGGGTCTGGCGGCCAATTTATATCAGCTTTTGCTTTTTTAAATTTAGTACATTGTATTCCAGCTTTTGTAACACAGATAAATTAATAATAAAAATAAATAAATAAATAAATAAATAAATAAATAAATAAATAAATAAATAAAAATAAAGACATGCAAACTCGGTTGAGTTTTGCATGAGTACAGAAGAAATAAAGTGTTTTTTTTCATGACTCCGGTTTCAGGTAGTTTGTGATGACAAACTTCTCATTAGATATGCCTATGATGGATGACCTAGATGCACCCATGCGTATTTCCCATGAAATTCTTCCTTGAGGGAAATGATTGACACTGGCAATAAGATTGCACTAAACATGTATGTCATTGCTGATAGTGCATATCAATTGACTGAAAGTCTGATTACGCCTTTTAAAAACAATGACCTTTAATGGAAAAGGATAAAGAAAATATGTTGATTTCTTTAACACTTTCAACACCATACAACTACCTATAGTACACCAATAACAATGCATAGTTCCATGACCCACATATAAGCATATGTTAACAATAGATTACAGTAAGATTTTGTCCAACAAACACGGTTTTATCAAAGGAGCACATGTCATTGTTTGTGGCCAAAACTATTTTTATTCAAATAAAAGTTAGGGTCAGGGAACTATCCATTTGCAGTGTAGACCCAGATCAGAAGGCCTATTCAGGAATCTTCTCATCAGGGTTTTCACCGTTTGAAATGTTTTTATATTCATTTTTTTTTTCAATTTACCAAAATATTACAGTACACTAATAACATAAATTTGTAATACATTACAAGTAACGAAAACAGATCATTAAGAATCAAAAATATCTACTTAGTGTTGAGAGTCAACACATATGCATATACTTTTGAACCAGATTAAAACTTTTCCTTCAGAGACAGTAGATTAAATACCCAGTAAACACACCAATATGGGACCCATATGGGCTATATCTGGGCAAGCCCATACGGGTTTGCCCATGTGGGACCCATATGGGACCTTTGTGGGCAAGCCCATATGGGTTTGCCCATAAGGGTCCCAGATGGGTCCCATATTACAGCAACTTTACGAAAACGATTTTTCATTTATTTATATAATAATTATTTACCTTTAGCTAGTGTGTGACTAACTTATCATAAGCTTCGTTTTTTTTTTATCTAAAAAAAGTAATTCAACACATATCGAATATTTTACAACCCATATAGGTCCCATTTGGGCCTACAGATAAACGACAGCTACTCTGAACAAGTGCATGGAATTGATTTATTTATTTTTAATATAGATTTTATTTTTTATAAATGAGATATATAATGTATCATTTAGACATAAAAAATACCCATAAAATGTTAAACCATCGCTTTGATTTAAAATAAAACAAATTTCGAGCATGCGCAGACATGATTTCCGCTGCCGCCGGAACATTTGAAAATCAAACGATGGCAAACATATTTTGCAATGGTAAGTTGCTATATTGTACACGTAGAATTTTCTTTTGAATTCAGATCTCATATTATCGACTTTCCTCTTAAAATTCACGGACAAATTGTTGCATATCAGTTAAATTCGATGTTCTCCTTTCTTTGCTTTGCAATTGTCATGTGTTTTCGCGGAATTCTGTTTACATTTTTCACGTTTGTGATATTACCCAATAAACTGTCCATGTCAAGGAGGTATGTTGCCATATCTCGCGTGCATGCAAGAGTATATTTGCTTACAATAGTTTGTTTGAGAATGGTGAACGTTATAAAATGACTATTTCATCTAATTGTTAGGCCAGCAAAAATCTATGAGGATTGATCAGACAATAATGTGGATCACTGGATGATGAGAATGCGGGGGACAATGAGAGTAGGCCACCAATATTTCAGCCAGACACAACACCGAAACGGACACCTGCTGCAGATGTATCCCCCCCTTTGGTTTGATGATATACACTGCGAGAGTATAGCAATGCAGTGCAGCTGCAGCGTCACCCCGTTGGCAGACTATTGGGGATTAATATGTGAGCTTAGTACTGTAAAATATATTCCTATAAATGTTGTTTACAATACAAACCAACAAACACAACAAGCTTGATTGAAAATCCCATAAACATCTTCTGTGTTTAACAGAGATGTGAATACCTACCTTCTTTAATGTTGCTTTGTGACTTGGTGTACACATATGTCGTCAATTATACATGCAGAATATTGAATATACATTACAGTTGTGTGGTATTATGAAAGGTATATAATGAAAGGAATATCATGTTGAAACATGGGCCTGTATCACTTCTCTTTTTCTGTTTGTTCAGGCCTATTACAAAGTTTAAAATGTACAGAAATGTGACAGGAATTTATGAATTTATCTTTATCACAGTGACATTTTCATTAACCACACTTTTGACATTGTTTTTCAGGTACTGTTATGATTCCGTGGTCTTGCAGGAGTAGAATCGTAAGATGAAAGAAATGCTGCAGCAGTTGTTGGCCAGATCAGCATCATATGACCAGCCGCTGCAGCTCCTAAAGGGACACCCCTCTAGCATAGTGTAAGTCATTTATGTGAATCTTTCCAAGTTATTCAATCATTAATTTAGGCCAGTGCACATGGGGTTAGGAATTAAGTTTGTCTCAGACCCCATATGCACTGACTTAAATGCTGAGAAACACAATTATCTGTATACGTGTAATAATTCTGTCATATTTACATTAGACAATATTGCATTTTTTTGCATGAAATAGTCAAGTGTGCTGTCTTACGGACAGCTCTTGTTTGTTTAATTATTTTTTAAATGTACAGTGCAAAGAAAATATTATCATAACTAACACCATAACTGACTTTATTCGATTAATGACCAATTAATACAAATATTGCGCTTTTAATTGGGTAATTTATGAAGCCGCTAATGATGTCATGGTTTCATGATAACTGTTTTCATGTCATCCCCAAACTATAAAGCAACTTGGGGTCTTGTTATAGATTAGTAATTGTCACAAACAAACAGCAAATTTTGTCGTCCCAAAAAAGAAATTTAAAGTTTAACTTACACAGAACATACAAATAGTGTGCCTGGTTATTTATATATTTGCATTTCATTGTTAACAAGGAATGCCACAAGGAAGGACATAAAAATTGAAGTACCCAAGTGGACAGTGTGGGTGTAAGACTGCAGGTCTTTGGAAGGAAGGTGCGAATCCTAGCCTTAACCTTTGGCGCGAGAAAGGAAGAAAGTGACTGAAAAAGCAGAAGTGTTAGATAAATAGCAGTAGTATACAAAATGGGGAAAAAGGGGGTTTTGTACTCCAACAGGTACACCTCCCCCAAAGTAGAGACAAAAGATCGGTTAATAGAGCCGCCCTAGCCATAGTTCGGTGGGGTACACTCGAGTTCAGAAAAAAAAATGTGGCAAAATTGGGGATAGTACGAAGTAGCCGGAGCGTTAGCAAAGTGTAAACATGGCGGCCCACTTCTATAGTGCCAGCATACCCCAATTAGTAGACGCAGATGTCTTCCGGAATTTTTGTACTTTTTGTAGAAATACAGATACGTACCTATATACCACAAAAGCGAGTATGTCAGTTGGAGCTCTACCACGAGAAGCCTACACCGAAATACGGTCTGTACGGAAGGCGAAGGAGAAGTACAACATCTTCCAAGAAAGATACTTCCGAATTCGCGGCGATGCCGGTGGCTATACAGCACCAAGGGGTCCAAAACTTTCTCTAGAAGCCTACACCGAGATACAGTCTGGCAACCTGTCTGTACGGGAGGCAAAAGAAGTACCACATCTCCCAAGAAAGATACTATCGGATTCGCGACAGCATTCCAGAGGACGCAGAGGAAGATACTGCAAAAGAAATAGAAAACGAATGGAACTGCCTTGTAAACAAATTTTCGCATGTACTTCTTTCCGTTGCAGAAAAACAAAAACTAGAACAGGCGGGGTACCGTTTCTACGAGCTGCACGAAATTCCTAAGCAATTTCTAGAACTATACATACATACAATGTACTCGTCTTCCCGATTTCGTACAGGAGGGAAAACTATTGGACTTTGTCTACCTATACCAACCCATCGACTTTCGCCCATCTATTGGCTCGTAGACGAGATTTGTCCCAGGACCAGATCCAAGAAATCCGCTCCCTCCGAGGCCGGCTGTCGGCACACGAGGCGAAAAAGCGCTATGGTATCGGGTCCTCGAGGCTCTACAAGATTTGGCTGGACGATTCGGCAGTTCCTGCCGCGCAATTTGTGCCACAGTCCTATCCGCAAACTGTGCCGGCAGTTCCTGCCGCGCAAATTGTGCCCGATCCGCAAACTGCAGTCGTGCCGCCGGCCGGATCTTCTATCGATGAACGGCTGGGCCAGGCGCAGCCCGGCTCCTTGGCACAAGTTGTACCACAAGAAGGGCTCTCTGTCGTAGACTTCTACGAGCGGCTGGGCCGACTAAAGGCTCGCGCGGAGCAATCTACGAGCCTGCTGGTGGCAGTGCTGGCCCAGTTGGCACACCCCACGACGACGAAGACGCCTTTCTCGACGAGGTGCTGGTTGCTGTCGGCAAGCAACAAGAAGAGATAGCGGAAGAGCTGGCTGCCGAAGACAAGAAGCAAGAAGAGATAGAGGAGCAGGTGCAGATGGATACGAAGATAGTTGAAACAGCCCAGAAGTGGACCTACATTTCCCTCGCTGCGGTGCTTGTCTGGAAAGTAGTTGGGGCAACCTGGAAGCAATGCACGCCCACCGAGCAGAAACAGACGCCGCAAAAGTAGACACCCACGGAAAACACGAAACCAGGAGACCCCCACAACATTGAATAGCAATGGAAAAAATTCGCAGAAAAATTCGACCAGCAAAAAGTTGGGTTGCCGGGACAAAAAATACGTGCACTGTGGCGATTTGTATATTTGTATATATATATGTATATAGGAATGGATCTCGTCTGGCAACAAGACGGACCTCCTCGGTTCCCGTACGACGAGTTCCAGGGTTGGCGAGACGGCATGCGAATCTGTGGAAGGGCTAGTGGAAAAGGCGGTGGGCTTGGACGATTGGAAAATGTTTGGCCGGATCGGAAAAAGGAAGGCAGCGGCATGGAAGGGCTGGGAAAGAAGCAAACTCTACGCCCTGGACCGCGGCGGCGCCGTGTATTTCTGCCTGGCTTGTGGTCTCGTGCTCGTCTAGACGCTGGCCTCGCAGACCGAGAAGCGCCAGTCTTTTTTTTTTGTAGCAGTTGTTTGGACGTCCCCCAACTTGCAGCGCATCGGAGCGACCACTGCTTCCAGGCGGAGCTCGGCGATTTCTGTTTCTAGGAAGCTTCCGTATACGGGCGTATCCTCGTCCGTCGCGGGCTCCGTTGCGTCGGTTGGGACGAGGAATAGGGCCGGCAGAAAAAAATGTGTGTGTGCGGCGGAGTGTGGTGTGTTTTTTGTGTGTGCATTTTTTCTTCTTTGTAGTCGTCTAGTCTAGCGTTCCGGCTCTTCTTGTAGCTCTATTCTAGCCACTTGGTCTGTGTTTTTGTTTGTATAGGCTTTGTGTTTTCCCAGGTGGCATACAAACTCTTCTCAATAGACCCGCAGCTTCTCTATTCCGCCAATGTAGCGAATTTCCTGGTCTATGTGGTAGCCATACACAGGAACGTCTTTGTCGGACTGCAATCGCAGCAATACATTCTTTGTGTTGCGCCTCCCTACTGCGAAATTCCTGTAAGTATATTCTCCTGGCGGCATATATCCTGCTCTCCTCCATGTTGCCCGAGGCGGAACTATATCCAGTTCCTTCCCTCTAGGCGAGCCATAGTTTGCCAACCCCGCACTTGGGATGTTCTTCCTCCCTGGCATCTGTGGAGCTAGATCTAGGCCCATTTAGCTGCAGAGGTCCTTCCCCGCGAGTTGTCGAAATATGCATGTATTTTTCCTGCATGGGCATATTTTGGCCAACTTCCGCACAGTTTGTATGTAGCGTAGCGTCCAGCTGAGGCAATCGTTGTCGTTTAGGTTTTCTATATTGCAAACTGTATCGGGGATTTTGATTTCCTCTGGTACTTCTAGTTGCACTCGTTTTTCTTCCAATATTGGCAGGTCTTTGTTTTTCCAAAGAACGCATTTCTCGCTGGAAAAGCAGTGGTCTATTGCGCCACATCTACATGTAGATTTGTCGTCTGCGAGTAGTGGTGGGTTCGAGATAGTAGCGAGGCAGTCGATGCATTTCCCTGTACCCCTTGGTGCTGTATAGCCACCGGCATCGCCGCGAATATAGGTACGTATCTTTTTTTCTCTAATTGGGAGTACAAAAATTCCGGAAGACATCTGCGCCTACTAATTGGGGTATGCTGGAACTATAGAAGTGGGCCGGCCTGTATACAATTTGCTACCGCTCCGGCTTCTTCGTACTATCCCCAATTTTGCCACGAATTTTTTGTACTCGAGTGTACCCCAATTCGTACTCGAGTGTACCCCACCGAACTAAGGCTTGAGGGGCTCTATTTGCCGATCTATCTCCTGTACTATGGGAGAGGTGTACCTGTTGGAGTACAAAACCACATTTTTTTCTCCATTTTGTATTCTACTATAGCTGTGAAAGTAATTTATTGACTAGTTTATCATTTGAGCATTACTCAGGAATCATTGTGTTAAATTCTGTGGATTTACAAAAACAGTTTCTTTTATTTATTATGTTTATTTATTTTATTTCTAAACTGATTGACATAAATATCAAAACAAATGTTCCCTTGTTGACATTTTAATTTACATACAAGCTACAGTAGTGCGTAATATTGGCTATCGCATTAATGTCTCTTGATTTTAGTAATGAGTCTTGAAGATGTGTATTATTATATACTATTATTTACATAGACATTTTTTTTATTTATTAACAATATTGCATATTAAAGTTTTAGTGTTTAATCATATTGTGTTATTTTCTTTCGTGCATGATCATTGATGTTAAAGTCATTTGCACCATAATAAATCTGTTTTCAAGGAAAAAGAAAGAGTTGAATACGTTTAAATGGAAGCGCTGCCCCTGCTGAAACATTAAAGATTTTTGCATGTTTGTATCCGTTTCTTACGTGTGGTTGTTGATTGAAAGTCCAGTAAACATTAAATAAGTGCAAATGGATCTAGCTTAATAAACAAGATCTATCAAAAAAGGAAATATGTGGGCTGCCCATTGGGGACCCATACTGAGTAACATATGGGACCCATCCGGAACCCATGTGGGCAGCCCAAATGGAACCCACATGGGTCCCATATAGATTGCTATCTGGGTATGAATTTTCTCATCGCAAGAATGTAAGTTTTATCTCTTATCCCTGTGTAATGTTTTTTAAACATCCCATAAAATGGATCCTTTCTAAAGATTTAATCTGGCCTTTCCTTTGGTGGCCAGGACTATTTTTCAAGTTTTAACATTTATCTTGTTAACCCTTCATCAAATGTATGTTTATATATAAAAGAAATAAAAGAAATATGAACAGTGAACACATGGAAAATGGAGAATATTGCTCCTTGGGAAATGTGCAAATTAATCAACATTTCAATTTAAGAAATGATACGTACATGTGTGACCTCATATGAGAATAGCTTCTGCCGGACACATTTTTTTTATTAAAAAATAAGGTTGAACAAATGTTTTCTACACTCCTGTGACATCCTGTCCACATTAAAAGTGAAAAATCATGATAAAACATGCATACGCATGTCATAACTGCCCACTTACATTTTCGAACAGACGATATTTTCTATTCATAGAAAAATCTAAATGGGCCGAATATAGTTTAATTTCCTTTTAATGATCTAGAAATAAAAATTCCATGGACGCACTTATAAACCATCTCTAAACTATGAACAATCAATCAATGCATCCAGGTCTAGTCTCAGGCTAACAAACAGGGTTTCCTCTTCCACAGTTTATGTGCCTAAAACAAAATATTCTCAATCACAAATTATAATTGTTCGCCGCTGTTGTCCCAGAAAAGTCATATATTATCGACTTTTGTCTTACCATTCTAGCATATTCGGTTATAAAGCACTTTGGAGCAATCTGTGTTGTGCTGTCTTCATTAAAAGGACAAGACATCAAACTGACTGCTGACAAACATTCTGAGAAACATTGTGTTGAGACATTACTGCCAACAGACAACTTGCAATAATTGTCAAAAAATTCTGACAAATCCTTTCCACGTTGATTACGATTTTTTACCTTCACTTCAGTCTGTAAATTTTGGAAGTTATCTTCTCCAAATTCCGTAATTAGAGTTTCATCTGGACTTCCACCTGTAAATTTATCATTTAAAATTTATCCTCTTAAACCCTTCCTCCAAATAATCACCTCTGTACACCTTTGAAATAGTGGGGTTTTAAGTAAGTATTATGTAAATATTATGAAAAAGGAAAATTTTGCTTCACAGGAGCAAAGGTTCCATTTCCATGATATTTCCAAACAAATTCAAATCTTAAATTCACTTCTAACTGAAGTATTACACTTTTGTCTTAAATATAGAAAGATGTCATTACCCCATAAAATATTTTGTAGGAATGGTTAACCCAAGTTCATAAACAAAACAGCAGATGTATGGTTTATAAATAAAAGCAGAAAATATATTTTTTATATCTTTACTGTATGATATTAATAAAAACCCAGACCGAATTAACCAATCCCTTAATAATTACAGATTTGTATGGCTTTGTTAAGATCCAGACCTGACAGGTCTTTCAGGCTCGCTCTGATCTGTGTATTTTCTCATAAGCTTGAGCAAAGATTCTACTATTGTCACTGTTTTCAGCAACCATAAAAAGAGAAAGAAAGATGTCTCGCTAAATAGATGGCGTCTTAATGCAACTTAAAAGTATTTTATGGGTTTACCATCTCAACAACAGTATTTCACTCATTTGGAGACCATGTCTACTTGAGACCAGTCCAAGAACTAACCTTATGTGCTGAGTACCAAGCAAGAGAGATGTACCGTTACCATTTCTAGCAACTTTGGTATGTTGCAGACGTGGTTGGGATCTGCACTAACCAACTAGATTATATAAAATAAAATATTCTGTCAATGGTTGCTTTCAATAGTCTATTCTGAACTGTGAATTGTTTTGAGAGGAATGTATTTCTATCATCATGACAAAAAATGCTTTATAATATAGCACCTACTTGTATACTGAAAACTCGGTACGCATGTTGACCAACCTCATTAAAATCATATCCTAATTTGTACTCCTCAACTATCCGCGATAAGCATCTGACAACATCGCATTATTGCTAACGTCAGTAATTTATATGCATAAGCAAGTGCTCGGTTTTAAACCAATGAAATAGCGTGTTTTTAACTTCGGTAATACATTTGTCACAGGGTAAGAAAAATGTGTAGCTTGACCGGAACTCGAACCGAGCCTTTTGCTTACAGGGCGAATGCTCTACCGAATGAGCTACCGCTCTACTGAATGAGCTACCCGGCCGCTTAGACATCTTCCTGCCCTATTGTGAGATTTATGCGGTTACTTCCCCCTGATATACCGAACGATTCTGTTGCAGCCGATTTGATTGGCTTATATAAAGGTCATTCTGAGACGACCCTGTATAAGATGTGGTCAGATCCAGTTAACATACTGAATCTGAATTTAATAAGATTGGCATGTTGACGAACAGCATCATCTGAAAAGCAAATATGTTTCATGTAAAAAGCAAAGATTTCCAAAGTAAAATGGAAAAAGAATATGTTTAAATAGAAATAAGAAAACGAAAACTGTTTTATGCTTCTCGGTTTTGCGTGTTCATCATATTTAAACACTCTCTTTTACATTTAACAATAAGTTTATACTGAAAAGTCAACTGTTGGCATGTTTCTCTCCAAAGGCTATTCCCATTTAAAGCAATTACACCTGAATCACCAATAACTAATCACCAATATTTCAAACCATTATAAATATCTAACCTTTTCATGCACATGATATGATTAGACCTTAATACATATGTATAAGTTTATAATTCCAATTTTAGATACAAGGAAAGAGTTTGATGCTATTCATACTGAATTAAAGATTTTAATTATTTTGAAAATATTTTGGGAAACTGCACTTGCTTCTCACGAGCAAATATGGCCATTTTCCTTATTCTTTTCAAAATTCAGAGGCACTAATGACTAATGTGAAAGCAAGGATAAAACGTTATCTTCTCTCTTGGCTAAATCAAAGTTTGATTATGATATAGTGTATGCAAAGCTTACAAGCAATAATATGAAAGTAACCGACAAACTATTTGATTCCGATGCTTCCACAAAATCTGGGGATGCTGTGATATGGCGTTCCTCGCCATCAATGCTCAGGAAGAAGTTCTGCAAGCATAAAGCTAAACCTAGTTTGCTCAACCGTAGGAAAAATGATATAGATCATTTAACTCATCAGTCTTATAAGTTCAGCCATCATCTTTCCTAAATCAGTTTTGTAAAAACCAACAATATATAATGCTTAGCCATGTTAGAACAGAACGATAATCTGTTCTAGACGGTTTTTTTATTCATCAAATTTACTATTGCTTATTCAAACATGTTTATATTTCCTCCCATTTAAGGATTATTTTGTTCATATAATTCCGTTATAATTCATATACCGCATTTGTTCATTTTTAGTATTACTTTATAATTATCAAGTGTGAATTTTTCTATCAGACTGATAACAACTATGGCTCTAAATGACTTCCGTACATAAGATTGTTGTGAGGTGTATTTATAATCAAACCTGCACTATTTAACAGATGTTGGTTTATATAAATCAGTTATTGTCTGCTTGCTGAGTGTTATCGGTAGATTTAATAGATGATAAAAAGAAGCATTAGTGAAAATGGTATAAAGTCGGTACTTCTTTATTAAATGAATTTGTGAACTATCACACAAGTTGCGAAAATAAACTTCATCCATGTAAAACTCTGGTTGTCTTGGCAACGGAAAGAAAAAAATATTAAAATTTTATAAATAATCTCCTTCAAACCTACTGGCCAAATTTCAAAATGTTATAGTACAGATGTTTCTTGGGTAACCTCAACTAAGATTGCTAAAATTATTCCGATCCGTAAAAATACATGGTCGCAATGGGGCGGGGCTAATTTGACTTATATGTATATAGTGAAAACTTTAAACGACATCTCTGAAATCATTGGACAGAATTTGGTTAAACTTGACAGGGATGACCCTTGGGTGAACCGTCGCTGAAGTTGCTAAAACAAACTTGATTTATGTAGAACTCTGGTTGCTATTGCAACGGGAAAATGAAAACTTTAAAAATCATCTCCTTCAAAACTGCCAGCCAGAAATCGAAATGTTTTAGTACAGATATTCATTGGGTAACTGCCTACCAAGATTGATAAAATTATTCCAATCCGTTAAAAAATGGCGCCAGGGTCGGGGCTAATTTGCCTTATACGAGTTAAAACTTTAAACAGCATCTCTGAAACCGCTGGAGAGAATTTAATTAAACTTAACAGAGATAATCCTTTGGTTAACCTTCACAAAAGTTGCTAAAATAAACTTGATCCATATAGAACTCTTTTTGCCATGGCAACGGAAAGAAAAAATATGAAAACTTTAAAATCATCTCCTTCAATATTGTACTGGTTAATTTCAAAATGTTTTATTAAAGATATTACTTAGGTTAGCCTCTACCAAGATTGCTAAAATTATTCCGATCCGTAAAAAAACATGGCCGCCTGGGGTAGGGCAAAATTTGCCTTAATTGTATATAGTAAACACTTTAAAAGACTTCTGCTCCAAAACTTCTGGCCAGATTTTAAATTGTTTTGACACAGATGTTCTATGGGTAAACCCCTACCAGAATTGCACATTTAGAGCAGTGGTTGTCAGCCAATATGGCCCTTTTGTTATATGAAAGTCTTGTCCGAGTAAAGACTTTAGTGCTATTTGACCCGGAGATCTCAAACTTGGTATGGTTGTTGCTTATGACTAGATGAAGACCCCTACTGATTTTTGGGATATGTACCTCAAAGGTCAAGGTCATAAAAAATACGTTAAAATCTCACAAACACTATGTAAGCATTGTCCGACTGATTACTCAAATCTAATTGACTCCTAGGTCTAAAATATTGTACAATAATTACTTATAATTAGTAGAGAACCCTATTGATTTTGGTGTCTGTACCTCAAAATCAATTAAATCATCTTAAACAATGTGTTAATGAAACATTGTCCAACTGATAGCTCTAAGGATCCCTTTTGTATCAAATATTGCACTATTTTTGCTTATAAGTAATAGGAATTTTCTTTTGATTTTGGGTATGAACCTCAAAGGTCAAGGTCACGAGATTATGAGTTGAATTCTCACAGTCACTATTGAGTACGTATTGTCCGACTGACCATGAAACACTTATGATCGTTTGGTTGTATATCATTAATTTAATGACTTACTTAAATTTTCATCTTTTCAGCAGTGTTCATAATTTTCAGTAGTAAACCTTCACCAAGATAAGTTCTGGACCAAATTGTGACATGCCCACGGTATGATGTCAAACATCATATATATGATATATAGCTATATAAATATGACATATGAGGGGGGAACATTCCTTTTGTTTTGGTCATATGTACAGTATTTCCAAAATTTCGGGAAAATATTATTAGCTATGTGCTTTACGTGTTAGCAAAATAAATTCACGTACTGAGAAGATTTTCCCGAATGTTAGGAAAAACTGTTCATCTGCCAAATGAATCGTCGATTTGTGACCCATGTGTAGGACACAATTTTTTGTTTCGCATGCGCTATATATACCGTTAAATTTGATAAGGAAATCAAATACTTACAGATGTTTTGATTTTCCCTCTGTATCGATTCCAAATATGCTTTTCGCGATAGTTTAAAATGACGTCATGTACCACATGGTATGGTCACACAGAGAAAATGTGCTTGAAATTAAAAATTCGCAAAGCGCCCAAAGGTATTGTAATGGGAAGAAGCCTTGTATGTTATATATGGTACAATACTGATGTCTATCAAGGGCCGAATTATTTTCAAAAATGCAAAAAATGCTGACATGAGAAAAACACTTTTGTTTGATTCCGACGTT
>CM037786.1:29376863-29426863 GCA_021229015.1 Solen grandis
AAAAAATGCCCCCAATGGGTCCAACATGATAAGAAATCGTATCTACACATTAAACGAAGCTACGCCCTTAATAAGATTTTAATCAGCTGTGAAATAAGATAAACTAGGAGTACATTTATACATTTTGTTTTTAAATGTACTATTATTGTGCTTTTAACCAGGAATGAACCATTATCTCATAGAAAAATCATTATTTCCGCTAGCAGATGCCTATATTAAATTTAAAGTCCACTTCAGTTGTAGAGGGCATTTAGATAATTTGATTGTACCCGAACGAAAGGAGTTCAAATTTCAAGACAGTGTGAAATAATATAACCAAAGTACTTAGATACTGTAATTTTGTAAACACCCATATATAGAGCGGAAATGGGTCGGCCACTTTCGATTAGAACTAACCAGTATTTAATTGTTTAAATAACCCTTTAAAGAAATCAATTTAGAATTCCTAAGAAACATTTATATAACGTGTTGATTTAATTAATAAATTTTATAAAATCTCAATGAGCCAGCGGGAGGCAAAGGAACTGAGAGTTTGTAATTGCTCGTGTCCTTAACATCATACTTAAGTAGAACTGAGGGTCATTTCCCTAATGGTACTATTATATATCAAATAGATTTATTTTATAGCTAGAATTGATATTGTATGCAAGTTATCGATGTCCTTTTATAGATTTTATCAAGTGGATTGGTATGCTATTGTCTCATAATGGATAATTATAGGTGAAGAGGGCGTTTAAGAAATAATAACTTATTGACGAAACGCACAATGTATTTGTTCAATCCCCCGAGTATCAAACAGCGGTTAATGTGTTGTATCAGTTTTTTTTTTTGTTTTTTTGTTTTTTTTGTTGTTGTTGTTTTTTGCATAGCAAAGCTTATTTACGCTATAATAGGATCTGTTAAAACAAAGAAAAGTCCGAACCCAGGATAAGCTCACGATGTGTCACGGATTTTTTTTGTAAGTAAATAATTGAATTAATGGTCATGCAGCAAAGGCAGTTTAAATATTGCATGCATCAATTCATCAATCAAAAACACTGTGGACAGGTCTCTCCAATCATAGCTGTTGATCCACAAGAGTCTTCTGCTGAAAGAGGACGTTAACATTTGAAAAGTCTAGTCAGTCTAATACAACCGGGAAATCATAGTTTCTGGCATGTGCGTACCTGGCAACATGTTAATTAGCATTTAAGGATATCAGATCTATGCTACGAAATGTATACCTTTACTTTCTGGTTCTTTTTCCCCCATCATAATCAAGTTTCCCATGCTTAATGCTGTTCAGTGTGTAAATAAATAAACACTGAACGTGTTAAAATAACCTTAGGGGGAATGTTATTAACCAGACATATAAGCTCATGGTTTCATGGTCTCATGTTATAATTGGATACAAAGATTTCCAACCAATTTAACGTCACGCGCATGACGGAAGTCATCATTCACGAGCAGTTGGGGCAGTTGGGTTATGACCGTATTCTTGATTTATTTAGTGCCTTGCGTGTTCACCTTACAATAGACAGATAGGGAATCAATTCGGCCCATAATGAGACGGTCTGGCACCAGATGCTTGTCTACACTATTGTAGTAACTCTGCTTGGGCACATTTTAAGGGTTCTAGGTAAAACACGCATTTCTGGTTTACTGAATTTAATTATTAATATTTATTATTTTTATAAAAGATAAATTTCAAGCAGGTTTTTCTAATCCACCTGAATTAAAATATAACTAGATATATCCTTAAAGCTTACCATGTAAAGTGGAATGCACAGATAGGGATTTCTAGCAGAGCAGTTCCATTCAGAAAGGATATAAGCTTACTCCCCGAATGAGAGAAATACCCATATGGAGGCATGGAAATCATGAAGGTCATAGTACTGCTACCATATATACCCATTCTTTACAATAGAAACCTGAATGAGTGCAAGCATAGATATGAAATGATATGATTATACCAGTCTATAACATTATCATGAAATAGTTATTGGCTGTTGTATCGTAGATCCTTAGAGCCTTTTTTTAACCGGGAACCGTTCTAATATCGCCTAGTGTGAATTTTGTCAACGTATTTCGCTAAAATTTTGAATGTAAATAAGTGAACACATTAGATATACGTCTCCGTAATTTTATTCCAATTGATAAACATAGAAATATACAATTAAACAAATCAAAACTATAATTGTATAATATGAATTAACAAAACGCAAAATTCTAACAATCTGAACAGTAAGTTAATCACAGAACAGTTAATACGTCCGAGAAATTAGGACTCCGAGTGTCTGTGTGTCGCGGTCTTGAAATAATCTTGGGTGAGATCGTTATACTAACGATTTGCATATCCTGTGCAAATGATTTTACCCTTTTGCGAGGTTCACTGTGTTCGTCATGAACCTGGCCTGTGCGCTGAAACATCTGCAAAAGGCTAACTATGGTGGACACATGTCTGCCAAAGACTTGGACATCCTGCGAAGAAAATAAGTCAAAATTCATATTCAGATGATCAATTAACATTTACTACTAACTATACTTATTTTGTAAATATATGTTTTTGCAGTGAAAATACCGTTATCTACTAGTGAATCCGATGTACTTACTTGTCTGAGTGAATGTCCGGCGTGTAAAATGCCACCCTCTTGGATATTCATCCTGGCCATAACAATTTTAACATTACTTTTCAGGCCGTGATAGGCAAATGAAAATAAAAATCGATATTTTTTACTTACCAATATTTCCTCGTACAAAATTAGGAAATTGTGCACGTACCAGACGCAAAATTGTTGGGTCATCACGGTTGAAAGATTCATATCAATTTCTGCATAGCTTATTTATGTAAAGTTTCAAGCTAATTCATTAAAACGGAATGTTTAAAAAAAAATGGGTTAGAAATGGCTTTAAGTGTATTTTCATGGGAGACATCTGGACATCTAAATGATAAAATCCGTCATGAAAAATATTAACGATTGTCGATTCATAAAATCCGTGTTAAAGAAGGCGTGCTCGCTCTATCCCATTTAGCTAAAACAAACAATGGCAAATGCGAGACAAGACGGAAATCAAGGTATCAACCCTCTGATTTGTAACTTTGATTCATTATCTTTATCTGTAAAGACCAACCCCGTAATACAAAACCATCCGTTCCAAAACATACATTTCCATAGTCATCAATCAAAAACAAACTTGAAGCTTTTATCCAACAGTGTAAACATGTGTTGCTCTTCGATAACGAGCATAAAACTCCGCAAACGCCATCACGCAATTCTAAGCTTTGTTTCTATGTGGAATGTCCTGTTAATGTGCCATCGAAAGGAAAAAGGCAATCGGCGCCTGGCACTGTGGCCAGCAATACCCTCATCATTGCAAATATATCAATATTTGTTTATGTTTTCCCTTGGTCATGATTGGGATTTGAAATGACGTGTCATATATTCTTACACGTAAAAACAAGGTCAAAAGTATTCATTCTTTCTAGACGCACACTTCAACCTTTTACGCAAAAAGAAGGATATAAATTGGAGTGTGGATGTAAATATTTGGTATACAATAGTTCAAATTTAAAGATGATTGAGCGATTAATGATTTAGATATATATTATCGTGAGTGAAAATAGCATAAACATCTGTGGTAATGAAATGTTAGAAGATGAATTATCTGCCCAATACCGATACAACTCATCGTCTGCTATTTGAGACGCGCGTGCGACAATGACTATACTGAAGCCGCCATTTTATTCGATAACAAGAATTATAAACTATATGATCTTGATATCTTTATCAAAGAATCATATTTCTGCATAACTTCTGATAATAATTCATAAAACAGGAGAACCGATTAGATTTGTCATCGCCCATGTCGTCAATTGTTCACAATACTGTTCAGTTATTTTTACGGTGTTGAAAGCGATATAAACATGATCGTTATCACGTCTTAGACATTGCTTTTAGTGAGGTCGAATAACAATTCACAAATCGTCTTCAATTTTAAGTTTCCTTGCATTAAGCTGAAATTGATTATCTCGATGCATGTTTGCACCAAAACCTCAACATGACATTTTCAAACACCAGTCTAGTTTCAGTTTAAACTTGTTATTTTACGTCGATTGGGAAACAAGTTTTCACAACTTATACTAATCCCATAATCCCTCTCCATAGGGTTGACCAGTACTTTGCGCTTGGGAAGGTTGTGAAAAATCTTTGCCCCTATATGAGTTTGAAAATCGCAACTTTGGATCCGTAGTCGGGAACGTTACCACTGAACCACGGCGCCCTCACTGTTAAGTTTTGAGTCGTGATGTATCGTATCATTTTTTTCGATGTATTGAGAGAGGAAATATAATAATATTGTAACGTTGACAGACCATCCTTTTGTCCTACATATAGCAACCACGTCATTTTTACAGACAATAAATTTGAAATTTTATATCTGAATGTAGACAAATATGTCAATTTTATACTAGTTTTGATATCAGTATTTGTTTCCATGTGAATCTCAACAGACTTCTTTTCCATACCATAGAATTTCTTACTCGTGTTTGTAGCCTAATATCTGTTTCAGTTTGCCTCGGTCACAGTCGATGCATAAATCCATTAAACCTCTCTAAACAGAAGTAGCAGAAACTAACGTGACAAAATACTTTTACCGGACTCGATTGAATTATTTTTCTATCGGGTCCATTTAAATCCTGAATCCTTCATTCCATCGATCTTGAGCCGCCTCCTTTCTAAGCCCAAGTTTAACTGGATACTGATACAGTGTATGTATCGGGCTGTCGACAATTCACTTGAATATTCTGTCGAAAAAAAAAATGGATGCTCACCAGGTCACAAGTCTTAAGTGCGCAGGCAAGTTAGACAACCGAAATTTCTGTGCCGAACAAAATATTCTCTGTATTTTTCAAGGAATACATTTTAAAGAAAATAGTGCTGCTTTGACAGAAAACGTATTATGTTTTGTTTTGCAAAAGTACATTTTGCTATGGAAAGTGTGTGCACTTAGGTTTTCGTTGATTTTAAAGTATTTTGTCTTTTCGAATTATTTTTGAAATAAATAATAGAATATCGTATAGCCAATATGGTGCACATTTTGTTTTTGGTTTTGATGTTTTAAAGGTTTGGTTGCAAACTAAACATAATGCATTTTCCCTATGAAAAACATTAAAATTAACAAAAAAACGTTAACATTTCATTTTGTGGCTTATTATATTCTTTAAAAATGCAATTAGTTCAAAGAATAGAACCATAATAATTAAATAAAATCTTATTAAGATATTTGCAATGCTTAGATCTGTCGTTAATTATCAAAGTTACCCTTAGTGAAATGGAGATACTTGGTGATGTGACACCCCTGTTTAAAGTGTGGAACCCCTGGAGATTCGAGTCATCAACACTAATTGACCTATCTAATCTGAAGCTCATCTGGATAAATCGTTTGTGAATTAGGGATTTTAATCTTGAAACAATCTGTAGAATTATCTCTATCTATAAATATTTTTGTTAATATTCACAATAATTAAGCCTTTTTGTTTTGATTGATTAGCGTTGAATTCACTTAATTTTGTTTGATTGCTTCTTGCAATACTTTGTCAATTTTTTAATTAAATTTTCCTTTTTGGTTTTTAACCATTAGAACATTTTGCATCATTCTGGAAATAATTGCATTTATTTCTTAATTCTGAGAATCCACTTTCTAAGAATTTAGTGAGCTACTTATAATACAGTAAAACCTGTATTAACGACCACTTTAAGCGGTGAACCTGCAATTAGCGGTCAGTTTTAATATTACAAAACTAGCATTTTGTTTTATGTTAAAGCTTCATTTAGCGACCACCTTGTTAAACGGTCACTTCCTCTTGTTCCCCTCACTAACCGCTTAAGACAGGTTTGACTGTACATATTTTGTGAACAAATGTTCGTGAATTTGCTTGAAATGAAAACGATCAATATGCAAATTTGGCTATCTTACTTTTCAGTATAATCAAACTATGTTTGAATACTAATTTTGCTTGTATAAAACTTCTCAACAGTCATTCTCGTGAGTATAATTAGAATTTTAGGATTGCTGTACCGGTATGTGTTAGTTTAAATTCTCAATAAATGTCTACACTAAATATGCCTTATTATCAAATACTAGCCCAAGAGGAGCTTATAGATGTCTAAGTGTTGTGAACACTTCCTTTGGTGGAGTCCCTGAATAGAATCACGAGGAAATTGAATTTCACTAAACATTTCATCCACACATAAAAGTAAACATAAATACCCAGGAATGTGTTGATGAAAATTCCGAGGTCCAATTAGCACTACACTTACTCCTTTAGTTCAGGGAATTTACGATTAATATTTCTTATTTTTGAAATTGTTTAAGCAACTTGGGCAAATTGTAAATCAACGGACTAATGAGAATCTCCTACAGAGGAAAAAAAGTATTTTATTTTCTATTATATTTGCGGTCCCTCATTAATAAGATCTACTGATTTGTTAAATACTGATTTGTTAAATACATGCGCTTTAATACGAAGTATTTAACGTTATTTGTTTGACCAAGTTGGAGAGAAAAGAAACCATTGCTATATCCATACTACAAATTTCACCACAATTTGGCTTGTTTAAAGGTAACTGCTCGTAATATATGTACCAGTCCGGGTTAGTCATCAATCTCCACGCAGTTATCTCCCCTTCATTCTTCGGCATAAATAAGGGGAAGTAACCGCTGCGGGCAGTTTTGGTTAGTCATATGCTTGATATATATTTACAAAGGATTATAATAGAACGGAATGGAATGCGCAATACAAATTTCAAGAGTACACAGCCTTAATTTAGATTGCAGGATACGATAAAGTGATCGCCCAGTAAGTTGCAGAAACAAAAGGATGACAATCCTTGGAAATAGTAAAGAAAAAGTGTACCCATCTCTCAATGTATTTGGTCACAGAAAAGTTTAAATGTATCGACTACAATGGCAAGGCAAAACGCGGCAAATTCGAGTTCTCTTTAAAGGGAGCTGTTTATATATTTTATCATCTAATAAGTGTGTCCAAAATCAAAGGATGATAATGCTAAAAAAAAGTTACCAAGGGAACTAATCTAAAATCTAACTGAAGCTTTTTCGAGTTGGTGGTTATTTAGAGATATACATGTAATAAAAAATAAAAAAAAATAGCAAAAGTATGAGTGGGATGTCATTTTACCTTTTCATCGTTGATATTCATGTTCAAATTAATAAATTGCCATTAATATTTTTTTGAATATTAAGGTAATCCGTCTATTATTAAATTGTGATCAGGTCTATCATAATGTGATTGGAGGAGATTTATAGTAAATACAAGTCAATAGATGTTTGCATCTGCACTTAAGTCTTTTTAAGCATTTGAAGGACCATGATTATAATACAATGATGAATGAATTACCTCAAATGGCACAGGAAACAGTGGATTTTCTATGTCGTATAAACTGTAGAAACTGAATTGTAATAGTATACTGTAAAATCATTATTTATTTCGTGACATTAAATTTCGTTGATTATGTACCCAAGGAATTTCGTGGGTACATTTATTCATGGATCTATGTTCTAGATAACATGAGGTCTATAAAGAGACAATTTTTAGTGGGGGTTAATTTTCGTGGGTAAAACCCTCCACGAAATCAACGAAAATTAGTGTCAAACGAAAATTAATGATGAGCTACATTGTCTGCGTCAAAACACGACTTCATGAGGAGAGGGTTTAATATAAACTTTATTTAAAGTAAGTAGTAGTATACACTGACTTCTGACCTGAGACTTGTCTATGCGACCCCTTTTGAGAGCGAACACTTTTCAATACCTTCCCATTTCAGATTACTAGATGGACCAAGGGAATATCGGAACGGATTAGTATAACTTGTAAAATAATGTTTCCAGATAGATGCAAAATAAATGTTTAAATTTTAATTTTGAAGACCTGAGGAAAAATTCCAATTTTGTTTTCGTAAATGGATTCGTGTCCTGTTCTCTAGTGAAAAAAAATTATTGGAGATGCAAAACGTTTTCATTCTCTTGCGGATTGTTCCGCCAAATAAAGTTCACAAAAAAGTAAAGTAATTCAAATTTGTTCCATAAACAGTTCTTTAATTCTTATTTACTAGGTGTGTTTCAATCTAAATATATGTTGTATTTTTTTGCGATCCCCTCTAAATGGACATATTTCAAACACAATTTTACATGTATATAAGATAAGTATTATGTTTATAATGTTTACTGTATGTTTTATATAATGCTAAAAACGTTTATTAAACGGATTAGGTAAAGTCCCTTTAATGGATCCGCCACGTCTTGGACCACTTAACTCTGCCAAGATAACCAAGGTACCCTAATGAAGTCCGAAATGTAGCGTAACCATCACAGGGACTTTACCTTATCACAAATGTCTTCATGCGAGTGTTAACGAGATTCATAACAATTAATGAAATATAATGATATGAAAAGTTTCAACGAATCCAGTTTTTAGATTCATTAAAATTAATAGATATTTTAGAAATTTTACTCGCAATTTTGCATATTTTGCCTTATAAAAAATACTTTATGGTTATATTTCATCGAAAACAAGTAAATGCCGTAAGAAATACAATTTTTAAATAGTAATTTTAAAAGCAGAGAAGAGTTTTTTGCCAATACAAGTGCTATCCTTTTTTTCGACGTAATCTCCCCGGTCTCTATTTGACTAATTAGTAACCACTGTCATTATCTATTCATAGTGCTAGAGTTATTGTCCTTGGGTGTGCAAAAATATACCTATTGGAGACGGGGCCTTATTTGCGTAACTCACATTAACACAGAAAAGCCGGAGGGAATCCCAGGCAGTAATTATAGCAAGGTAATCAAGCCTCCTAAATTGTACTAAAAATAATCGGAGTCATTGAGTACTGTTTGTTTAATGGGTTTAACGTTCCGCCGAAGGTAGTTCAGTCAACGAATATTTAAAGCGACTTCTGCCATAAAATTCCGTATAGTATGGTATATTCTCAATATGTATTTAATTGCTCCGTATATTTGTACAAAGAGATTTGGAATCTTAGCGCGAATTGTCTCGTGAAAATCACTACAGAGGAACAATGGAAAGACGTCAATGTAGTCGTGAATGAAATTTCATGACAGCCGGATAAACGTTAAGCGTACATAGAATTTAAAATCCATGGTTGAAATTAGATACCTTTAATCAATTTTTGGTAAAAAAAAAAGTTTTTAACACAAATAACCTCTAATATCGGCGTCATTGGATTTTCAGTAATTGGTTCAGTATAATTAAAAACCGTGGCAGAGTAATGAAGCTCATTCTCGTTCTACAGTAAAAATTAAGTTAAACGAGAATGATTCATTGAGCGTAGAAGATTTCAAATTTCAAGTTTGTCTTAAGACTTTAGAATAAACAACAGTCCCGAGGTCAAGACATGAACATTAAACATATCATGTATTATGCTGAAAGTAGACCGGGAATCAAGACATGAACTTAAATTCAGTATATGCTGAAAGTGGATAGAAGAATCATTCGTATTATGCTGAAGTAACCGAATCAGACGTATATACATAGTCGAATCAAGACATGTGTTTTAGCATACCACGTGTTAGATTGAATAGTCCTGGGATCAAGACATGTACATAAATCATACCATGCTAGAGGTTGAATATAGTCCTGGGGGTCAAATCATGTACTTAATCATTACACGTATAGGATTTAACAATCCTGAGGTCAATGCATGTTCATAAAACATACCATGTTTTAGGCTGAGCACAGCCCTGAGGTTAAGACATGTATTTAACCAAAGTTAAGTCCGGGGTCAAACACGTACTTAAAATTCCACTTAGATTTATCAGAGTCCTGGGGTCAAGGCACGTACTTAAACATTCCACGTTAGATTTATCAGAGTCCTGGGGTCAAGACCACGTACTTAAACATTCCACTTAGATTTATCAGAGTCCTGAGGTCAAGACATGTACTTAAATATTCCACTTCTTAGATTTATCAGAGTCCAAGACATACCAATAGAATAAATTTATCAGAGAGTCTGATTATAGTTTTAAATTGGTTTCATCAGTACAATATCGAACAAATACGATGATATAGATCAAATGGACTAAAAAAAAATCAAATGAAATATAAAAATAAGAAAAACTGGGAAAAAGCATTTTATATGAAAGTAATTTTCGATAAAGAAATGTCTTCATTACATACTTAGTAGTTCAAGTGTCGGGAATCCTTAACCGTGGTATTTGTGCTGATCGTATTTTCCAGACACTGTCGCTATTGGTCTACCGTAATGGACCGCTCTATGGCTTCGGTACTACATATCAATGCCGTGTCAGAACGAATATCCTTTTCATATTAAATTGAGTCTTTAATTAAAAATCCTCTGCTGAATAACTCTGGCAGACGACAGGTATCCCTATTCCATTTCCTTCATTTTGTCAGAATGCATTAATACGAAACTTGCTGAAAAACAAGTGGACGACATTTAATGTCATCGGAAGACCGCCATTGTCTTAGAAAACAACTCTTCTTTGTGAAGGGTTTAAAGGTACCAATCAGTTTGCTTTAAAGAGTCTACTGAGGGGAGGTAATTCGTTTGTCTAAGGATAAAAACTATCAATAATCAGATGTAAGTACATGCTTCATGAAAAATAATAAACCATTTATGTGCTTTTAGTGACTTTTTTCCATTTAGAATTGTTTCATTACTAATATTTCAACAAATTATTATATTTCATATCATAATAAAAAAAATGTTTTCGACTTGAACTGCGAAATTTAAAGATACAAGAACATATTCAATGTCGTTAATCAACCTTTTGAATACACTTAACGCATTCACTGCGGAAGAAATGAACTTTTCGACATTAATTTGCTTGTTAATCAGAATTAGAAGGAGAGAAAACTCATATTTGTGGCGATATTATAGGTCGTTAATTCCTCTCCTCATTACTTGACAAATACTTTATCATTCTTAGTTTTGTCTTCATTAACTTAAGCCTTTTCAACAAGATGATCTCAAATACTGCTTTTAGTTATCCCTATAGGATGAATCTAAGATGTCTTCATTAGAAAATGATATTGACATTATGTAAATTCTTTTCTCAATTTAATAGTGCTTTAGAATTTATTTTTATTTTAATAAGAATATAATTTATCAGAAAATTTAAGACAACTTACCGATTTAAGGCATAAATGAATTCAATAATTTTCATAACATTTTGGATAAATATGCCTTCAAAACCTGATTAGAGATTATATTAACCGTGTTTTTAAGTTATTTTTGTTTCATTTTTTTAATATTTCTAAATTTAGTCCCAAATTGAACTGTCCTCACTGAATAACAGCAACTCTATGTCAGAGTTTTGACAGAGAACTTTTATCAAGACGGATTTAAAACCATTTTGCAAAATCACTGTATTTGCTAGTATAAAGAAAATGTGGCGTAGCACTAGGGAATCAAACACGTTCTGACATATAGGGATTTTTTTACTGTTTTAGATTTTCAATGACCATGTCATGTTTCAGTTGGTTCTTGACAAGTCACTTAATTTGCAATACTCTTTTCGCTTTATTTTTGCTATTCTGACAGAACTTAATTGATCTTGCATATTTGCGTCGCCACCTCTTCATCTGTCCGATAGTATCTTATTTTTTCTTCTTTTGAACTTCGAGCATTATATTTTTTTTTACAGTGAGGCGTCCATTATTCCGATATTAATGGCATTTTAGCATCGAGCTCATGATTACAGCCATGTAAGGCCGGAATCTTGTGAGAGAAAAGCTTTTTTGTTCATACATCACATAAAATGATTGAAAAACCTTGTATTAATGATCTTTAAGCGCCATTTTTCTTGCTGTGATTCTTTTCTCGTTGCCTCGTTATAATTAAAATAATGGCGCTTTGCATGACCTTCCCAGCTAGAGACGAAGAGAACGTGTCTCCAAGAAAACAAAGCCTTTAGAAACTTAGGAAGTTGGCCAACCTGGCCAAAGACAGAATAGTATTATCAAATTTATTAATAAAAAACAGTAACTCCTGCATAAAAATACCCATACATGCCATCGTGTTTCGTTTTGTGTGTGTGTGTGTGTGTGTGTGTGTGTGTGTGTTTTGGGGTGTACAAATTTGTGCCAATTTATCATTAAATGTCCAACCTTATGTACATATTTCGTATACCATCATTCCATATTAAAATTCATCATTTCTAAAATACTGTAGAATCATGAAATTTCATGGGGAACTCATTTCCGTTGACTTCGTGGAAGACTTTATCCACGAATATCTATCCCCACGAAAACTGTTTATTTCATAGACCTCATGTTTTATAGAACATGGTTTCAAGAATGTATGTACCAACGAAATTGATTTAATCACAGATTCCACGTAATTTAATGTCAACGAACATAAATGATTTTACACAGTATGATTAGTAATATAAAAACATTAAATGAAATGTTGTTCTGTACAAAAGTACAAAAATAGATCTGTATATTGAATTGTATTGTTTTGTATCAACATATACAAAATAATACTCTTTAATGTCTTTGACTTGACTTTGAAGAACTTTTTTAAGTTTGAATGTTTAAACTAATGTTAGCATATATGCACGACGTATAAGAATAAACTGTACTATGAACTTAGTGCCATTTATGGACAGGACCAAGAATTCTTAAGTAAAATACACAAAAACTTAAACCTCATAAAACATATGAAAAATAGAGTGTTTTTGTAGGAAATAAATTGAGCTGAAGTAATTTTTTCCCGGAAATTCAATTTCCCACTATGAAGGCAGACCAATCGATGTAGGAAGAAGTCAAATCTGGCCCATAATGCAATATACTGTACGATGAATTAGTTATTGAATGTTTAGGCACGCGCACGAGGGATTCGTGCCTTTCGTTATTGAATAAGATGGCTGGGAGTCGCTAACTACTTGTATTGATGGTCACAAAAGCCCCAAACATCCTTAATTCGTCTAATGAATCCGAAATGTGATTTTTGAGAAAATACAAACGTTTATTTGATCGCTCTGTTTCTGCTGGTTTCTAAACATTTAGCAAACAACTTACTGTTTAATGACCAATCGATTCTTCCGTCGCTTTTGCTAATTATGCACGAAAATTGTATTCATTTTTATCAAATCATTTTTGATATAACAAATATTAATCGTTTGTTTTTATTTATGCTTGTTCTTATCATTTAGAATTTCTTTAACGTCGATAAGGAATAAGTACTTACAACACCAATCGGGATCTTGACCTGGTGAGTTTTTAAGGTCCATGTAATGGTTCCGCTACGTCTTGGACCATTTAACCTCTACCAAGATAACCAAGGTACCCTAATGAAACATTAGGAAACCTTGGTTATCTCAGTGAAAGGCCACAAGGTCCGAAATGTAGCGGAACCATTAAAGGGACTTTACCTTAATAAGACAATTTTTTCCCTATTCAGGTTTTTGATCCAGGGGGAAGATACCGATGGTTCTAATATAATTTCGCCCTAGTATATCTCCATGTCTTATTTTTTCGATATTTTGATATCTTTATTTGATGAAAAGAAACGTCATACTTCTTCATGTTTGCCAAATTTAAGTGTAATTGTGAGTTTCTGTGTTTGCTTAGTATGTTGGTATTCAAAGCAAAGATCCTTGAATAAATTATACACTTTTATGTTTTTTTATTTATAGATTTTTTTCTGCTGCACTTCAACATTATTGTTAATTTTATCCTTGTTCTATTGTCATCCCTACCAGTACTATAATCTAATATGAGTGTTACTATAGCGTCAGGAAAACCGAAAGAAATGCCATATACATCAACACATTTATATGGAGCAATTTTTCATAACTTAACGGAGAATGCCTGTTGTATTAAGGCGAAACATAGGAAAACATTCAAACTCCACATTCTCCTTATAGCGCATTTGAAACTGCAGTACATCAGACATGGACTGTAACAATGTAAAAGAATCTATTGAGTATTGGGTGATAATCTACTGCACAATAGTATTGAGAAATGGCCAAACTAAGAGACAAGAATTTGGCTGTTAGATATTTGACAATAATGTCTTAACCCGTGACACAAAAGCTGAAGAAGTTGAAATTTAACAAAATATAATGATGTATTCATTCATACTCAACAACAATATATATTGAATAATGGGAAAAAGGTTATTTGTGGAATACGTTTTAAAAGTCGAATAAACTTTTAACTGATGGATACTCAGGAATTGGGAGCGCTTTGGGGCTTTCATCTCATATGCTTAAATATGAACCGAATTATAACACACGTGAAAGTAATTCATTAAAAAAAATCTGTAATGATACAATTATGCGTAAATAATCCAAAAAGTCTCGTGCTATACCCGAAAACTTTTTTTCTGCTGAGAATTGTTTAAACTGATCATTGGAGAAAAAGTCAGTGACTAATTAAACTGGCGTAAAATATGCATTTCTCTTGTTGCAAGTTAGATTACATCACAAGTATAATTGCAATACGCATAACTAGTGCAATGTATTTACATGAAAAGATCATTGACCTTAGGCAAATAAACAAGTATGAGACGTCCAGGTAATTTACGATTCATACAAAATGTTTTTTTCCCTCATTAACATATTAACATAGAAACACTTTTTCAAATGTACTCTACCTCGAAAGAAAAACCAAATATAGTTTTATGGAAAAATGCCTCGGGTATAAAAAAGAACATTACCAATTTTGTGAATTGGAATGGTTTTTAGATATTAACAACCATGCAAATTAGTTCTTTGAGATAATTCTATCAAAGTGAAAGCACGTGACGACAGTTTCTAAACATGTGAATTGAGGTATTTATCTTAAAAATGTTTGAATTTTGAAAACAAGACTAGATGTCTAAAGATTAACATGAAATGACACACTAATCAAGAGAAGAGAAGATTCGGACGAACGAGTCAAAGATGCTTTCTAAAGAACATGCTAATAATAATAGCTTTGTTATGTAAGGGTCTTTGATTTGGAAAAAAAAAGCAATGATGCATCCAATCCCAGCTGACGTTACGATTCGATTGTCTTTGACAAAATACAAAAATAAGTGTCTATGCACCCAATAACGTGTGTATGTCACACACACACACACACACACACACACTATTTACTGATGCTTTTATACAGAGGAAAACTATCATGTGAAAAATGCAAATATATATCTTCGAACTCTACCTTCAAAGTTTATTTTATAACATTTATTGCAATGCCTATTCTTCTTGGGAGTGAACTTTCAGAATTATGCCAAAATTTTGTTGATTTTATGGGTAGGTATGCCTTTCATGTTTATAATTTCCTGTCAAAGACATATTATTCATAAGAGTAATGTTTTTTTTTTTTTTAAATTGATAATTTCCAGTGAAATACATATTAAATATTATGGACTATTTCTCTTTTCAGACCCCCCGCATCTTGCAACTTTACTCTTCCTTTTGGTATCCTTTCGAACCAGCAACTTCCGGTATGTTTATTTATGTAGTTGTATCAACATACACGCGCGCAATTTAAAACACATATACACACATTTACATTCATGTTTCACTACCAAATACATGTATAAAGTTTTTTGGGAAAAAATCATGATTTTAATTATATAGCCATGTCTTTCTACAAGACCGTTTATTTTCCAATAGTTTTTAAATAGTTACAAATCGTAATTTTTGTAAATGTGTATGTTCATGGCATTAAATGTGTCGGCTAATTCTCTCCAATTTATTGATTCATTTCATACATGAAAGCATGCGGCGCTTGTTTTTAAAGCAAAAAAACTCTTGTCCGCGCCTTAAACAGAATGCGCATCATTTACTCAACTCAGGTTCTAATTGACGTGTCATCTTCTGACATTTCTCTTCTTCCCTTTCATTGTTATTTATGGAAACAAACAGACGGAGTTCTTAATATAAAATCAATCATTTCATTTGTCTAGTATTCTTTTTGCTGTAACATTTAAGAAAGACAAACCAAATGATGGACTTTTCCGTTATCACACCCTACAGCTAATACCTTTTCAATAGAAAACAAATCACAACCGTTACGGATTTAGACTTCTGAGAAAATACATTTCCCGGATTTATTAGCAGTGTTTAGATTTTATTGTCGACATCATCGCCAGTAAAATGCAATAAAGCAATGTACTCTGGGGTAAGATGGCAAGATGACGATGTCAAGGTACGGAAAGGTCCATCAATGACTTTGTTAAGAAATGAATGGCTAAACATTTATTTTCTTTTGCTAACAGACGCAGCAGACGACATAAATGCTCAAGCGACCTCTGTCGGCGGCAGCGAGCAAGGCACGCCCCGTCTTGTGCGGCGATACGTCCCGCAATTTGTAGGCAAGCGAGAACCAAGCGGCAATGTTGAGGAGATTGCTAACAATTCAGATATGAGCGAAAGCCAGGAGCTAAGCGAAACTGACTTAAATGAAAACGATTTTATTGAATTCTTGAAACAAGAACTTGGAAATGAGCCTCAGGAAAGTTTATCCGACATAAATGGCTATGAAGAATTAGATGAAGGCGAAGATGAAGATACTGTCTCTGACAGTATGGATCATGAAGAAGACAAACGCTATATTCCGTCATTTGTTGGCAAAAGATATGCCCCAGAATTTGAAGGGAAACGGTATCAGCCTATGTTTGTAGGAAAGCGATATCAGCCGATGTTTGTTGGGAAAAGGTATCAACCAACTTTTGTGGGCAAACGTTACCAACCAATGTTTGTAGGAAAAAGATACCAACCTACATTTGTTGGTAAGCGTTATCAACCGATGTTTGTTGGGAAGAGATACGGTGCAGATCTTGAAGGAAAACGGTACCAGCCTATGTTTGTTGGAAAGCGTTATCAACCACATTTTGTTGGCAAGAGGTACCAGCCGATGTTTGTTGGTAAAAGATACATTCCAAATTTTGTCGGAAAGAGGTACATACCAAGTTTTGTCGGAAAACGGTACATACCAAGTTTTGTCGGTAAACGATACCAACCAATGTTCGTTGGTAAGAGATACCAGCCTAAGTTTGTCGGAAAGAAAGACAATGCTGATATGATTGAAGCCACAGCGACAACAGATGAAACTCCTATGCTTTTGGGAAAGAGGTCTACAGAACACAATTCCGCCACAATACCTGAGAGTGACAAACCAACAATCCGACATAAACGATCAGTTACGGGATTGAATGATAACGGTGGTTTCGGGCGATACTTTCAAATTCCCGACAAGCGTTTTGTTGCTCCAGAATTTGTCGGTCGAAGAGACTCCATCTCTTCCATTTTATCTGCGTTGAAAGTCCTTCAGTACGCTAGATCAGAGCCAAGGCTGGCCTCTAAACGCTTTCAGGCGCCGCTGTTCATCGGAAAACGGGACTCACCAGATGCTTCTGATGCCCTCTTCTGGTACAAAAATGACCTGTCACCATTGACTGAATATAGCTACAATGACTTGGCGGCTTTGGGGGGCTACCATTAAAACAACAAATGCTACATATATTTATAAAAAAAAAAAACAACAAAAAAAAAGAATGTTCTGAAGATGATTAACATAAACATTTGAATTAACCGGTACTTAAACCTGTTTCAATAGCGAACGAACACGGAATTGACTTTAAATAAAAACAAAAGCACAGCTGAGAATTTGAAAATAATAAACAGCCTTGTTTATCCGAAATAAACGCAGTTCCGGCGTTATAACATGATAATGATTGGAATGATGCGAAACAGAGGGAATGATTTAGCTATATATGTAAGTGCTTCTTTTAGTCCTTGCGATATGGACAAGCAATCTTTGAGATATTTTATTAAACAATGTTGACTATGTTTTGCCCTAGATAGCTTAGTCATTAGCTATAAGAGACATCACTGTCAAGCCCTTAAATGACTTATAAAGACCGCACGTACATTAATGTCATTTCATTTCATATCTAAAAAAATATGTTTATTTCTTCCAAATACATATATATATATATATATTAATTATTAACATAGTCAACACTTGATTTCTTAGAACACAAAATCTAATGACGTAGCTTTTGATTGCTTTACGTTAGCATCAGTAACATCTTTCACATTTTGATAACCAGTGACAAATGCCTCATTACAATAAGTAGTGTTTGGAAGAGACATGGTATAGTTTCGAGAAAACGTCATTTGTGTAATTTCTTCACGTGCCATATTTTTTCTCATTTGTTTTCAATATTTCATCATTTTCATGTTTTATTGATAGTTTTAGGTAAGACGTTCCTGGGCTGTTGTATTTTGCGGGTTTCATCCTAGAAACCAGGACTGTATCAGATTGCTTTTGTAACAATTTTCACATGGAAAAATCAATTTTAGGCTTTATTTCAGACTAATAATACTCCCTTTTCTGACATTCCAGTTGTTTATCTTAGTGTATGGTATTTGTGAACGTATTTATTTTTTTAAAACATACATAGATATATATATTGCTTAAATGGGATCAAATTTACAAACACATTTGTTGTAAAAAGAATAGGAATCCAATGTTTAGTCCGGATAAAAAAAAAAGATTCTCATATTGTAATAAAAGTATTACATCTGAAAACTCTTTCTAGTCTTTATTAGAAACGGCTTTCTAACGCTACAACTATTTTGAACATCAGCATATCTGACTTAATCCTAAATACGAAACTTTTTTTGCGATAAGGTAAAGAAATAAATGTTCTTTATCAAAGGATCATCAATAACCTGGATAAAAGAAAATGAAAAGAGAAAAAAATAAGAGAGAGAGAGAGAGAGGGGGGGGGGGGGTTATGACATATTTGGTCAAGTATTTTGAAAACGTAAAATGAAGATTTGTCACACCCTATATAGCTGTCTTCGAATAAAGCTCCACGGGGAAGCTCTATTCAGTAAGTAGCACTAATGTAAGAATAGCTCCTATTGTTTTTTGGGGCCTGCACAAACAGACAGACAGTCAGCCAGTGAAATAGACAATCTCATCAATACTTACTGCTTCATCCTGTTTGCATGTCTCGCGTATTTGTAAGAAAAAAAAAGATTTTCATCTTGCATCAGACACTGGAGAGGTCTATCGAAAAAAGAAACTTGTATCCCAAATTGTGCGATAGATTTATTCGGCGAGTAGAGCTAACCAGAAAGCTGTATACGAAAACGTTTTCAAATATAGTTACCCGGTGAGCTTTATTCGAAGTGAGCTCTATAGTGTGTGACGACGACCGTATATCATGTCTTAACCTTTTAACAAACCTTTTCTACAATCTTTAACCGTATAATTATTATCAAAGTTATGACTACTACACACACTCAGCCCCTCACCGCGTGGGTTCGAGTGTGCAGGTTAATCAAGCTCAACTCGTGAAAGACATGCAATATATATTACTTATCTTTATTTTCGAAAAGCATAGAACATCTACCTTTTTTTCAAAATTCCCTAAATATATTTGAAATATTAAGGCAATTTTCAAATTATTTTACTGGCCGGTTTTAAATAGATCAACAGATAATATGAAACAGGTCTAGTTTAGCGGACTTTCATAACGGTGCACATGAATTTGAACTTCAGTTTGAATATGAGCAGATTTCTTTTCGGCCTTTAGGCCGTTTATTTTCACTCTGACTTCCTGTGAAACACACAGTAATGAAGCGGAATAAAATTAGACTTTTCATTGGTTATTATATACTTTTCTAAATTTCCCATTGGTCATTGTACATAGTCAAAAGAAAAGAAAGGAGTTGCGGAAACAAGTTCTGTTTTTAAAAGTTGAAGTTTTCTTCCCCTGCGAACGATTTGTCCCGAATAGTAAGACAGTGTAACCTTTTTAAGGTAAGCTGAAAGAGTACAACGCTAAAAAATAGAAAACACATAGATTTCTAAATTGATTGTTTGACCCTGACAGATCCTATATTCAACAAAAACGTAACATCCGGTTTCGTTTTGTAGCCCGCGAAACGAAGTCTAATGCGCAGATGTTTTAAGGCTGTAAGTGTCTACCAAGATTGTAAAAATTATTTGGATCCGTGGTGTTTCAAAGAGCTGCAGTGACACAGGAATTACACAACTGTTAAACCAACAGCAAAATCTATTACATGTTAAACCATTCAGATACTAATCATCAAGCTGGTTACCACGGCCGAGTATCTTTTTTAAAGATATTTCTTGTTTTCAATAATTTCTGATATACTTAATTTAACTTGATACTCTATGAACCCTTCCTCACACACACACACACACACGCACACAAGGAATCATAATCACATCCCCATCCCAGCATTTCATATAAAGGTAAAATCCCTGTAATGGTTCCGCTACGTCATGGACCACTTAACCAAATTACCCTAATGAAACATTAGAAAAACCTAGGTTATCTCCGTAAAAGGCCATGAGGTCCGAAATGTAGCGGAACCATTACAGGGACTTTACCATAAAATACTTGAATTGAATCCAATATTAATTACACACGCCAACGATTTCAGAGATTTTTTTTCAGATTTTTTTTTTCTTTTAATTCGAAATTGTGAAAACATCATGACATCAAGTGATGAATATTTTCAATGATAATGTGGTGTGAAATGTCAGTTTAAAGGGGGTCAATACTCCAGATGGCACGCGACGAAATTCATTTTCAGTTTTTATCTAATTCTTGTTATCGTTATATATAAACGGATTATTACCATCGTTGATTGATAAAGCTCTCGTGATTTTCCGTAAATCTTTGTATCACTCATGCTGATAACGCTGCTGGGATCAATCTACGATTATAATGATCCTTTTATTATATACATGTACCTACTTTTCATTTCAAATAATATAAACATATAAATTCATAATTTTGCTTTTATTTTCAAACAAATATTCAGTATTTTACAATTAAACAACAAAGAACAAAGGAACTATTTTTACCAAGATTACAGTACATAAAGTAATCCGGTCGTGTTCTACACAGCGCGTAATAATATGCAGTGTGTAAACGACTATCGTTTTCAAAAGAGGGACATTCACATTGTGCAGTGACATCTTATAAAAGTAAATCCATTCTATGTACATAAAAATATGTTTACACAATGAAGAGAGGTGAACACAATTTTCTGTATTTTTGCTGTTGGAAACAGATTGAAAATGTGTAGTATCATACATAGATATATAATAAAAGAGGATATACCGGTAATTGGCATATGTCTAAGTATTCATTTTTCAATGTTTTAAACTATCAAGCATAAGCCCGATTTTCATATTTCGACTTCATCTCAACTTTTCTTTTTGGCATTGTGAGCAAAGAGATACGAAAATAACGTTGATGTTGTTGTTTGCGTGACGGACAAAAAAAATCTGGTGAACGGCATTTGCACGAAATTTCGCCGAGGCGCTTAAGATCTTGCAGACGCCTTATAGTAGTTATACTCATAAAAGAAATCTGCAATCAAATATGAGATACATAATTGATTTGTGGGACGTTAAACCCAATAAACAAACAAATATATTTGGTTTAATCAGCCATAAACAGAAGAGAAAACTCTGTATATTTATAACTGATATGAGCGAGCTTCTATTTTCTTGCTCTTTACTTATATCAGGGTTGAGAATCACTGCTAGCTTGTAAGGTCTTTGCTGCGTGACGAATGTCAATCTCGCTTGGATTGTCTGTAACAGTTTATGCTTGTTGCTCATAATCAGAAGAAATTAAACAGTTATGTCAACTGTTTCTATTACTGTTTTATCTATTCACACTGACCAATGATTCTCAGAGGAATTTAAAATAATGACAAAGTACATGAAGTTGAAAATTGAAAAATAGCGGTAATGAGACCAAGACGAATATTCCCGAGTTTTGTCGATGTTTGTGACGGAATTATACGAGATGAGCCGATACAAGACGATGTTAGCTGGGACAATCCTTGTCATCAAATTATAATCATGGTCCATGAAATGCCTAAAATAACTCAAGTGCAGATGCAAACATCTATAGGATCCCTTGTCCAAAGTCTATCAAGGCTATAACTATTAATTTCCCACGTTCTCTTGATGAAACAAGATGATAACTAAGGTAATTTGACTACCTTAATTAGTTAATTTTATTCTTTTAGAAATGTATTCAATTCACCATAAAATATAGATTATATGGTTTCATATATGCACGAGATGATTTATCTGAAATTGTTACATTTCGTGATATGTTTTTAAGAAATATAAGTAATAAATTAAGACGATTGGAATATTATTTAAATACAGAATAGCATTGGAATTTATCTTCACGTCTGGGGATAGGGTTAGAGTATCAGTTTGCTAAAATTAAAGTTGCAAATTACAGATTAATTAGGAAATTAGCTATTGAAGATCCGTTCCTTCTGAGTTATTTAAATTAACAGGCAATAATTAAAAGTCGCCAGCGGAGAAAGAACTAATAAATCTACTAACCATAGTCCGTTTCATTTTCAATTTGAAGGGAGAGTAAATTAGTTTAGCAAGAAACGTTAATCTGTAAAAGAAATGATGGACAAATATTCCTGAAGAAATGAGAAAATGAGCAACGTGACCTCTGTGGTTGAAACGAGAATATTTAAGGCATTGTTCGCATTTTTTTCTGGTCATTAATCATTACCAAAATATGTTCATATTAAAAACTTAGGGTGTGCCATCAAAAGGAGGGATCGATGAAATAAACATACATCTCATTTCCAATGTATGTCAAACAGAAGTTATGTAAGTACAGCGTTGAAGTGACAGATAAAGGAAAAATTTATCATGTTTAGGTATATCAGAAACTTGACGGCTGTGATTTATGATACATATTGATATAACAAAAGTAGCAGAACAATGTTTGATAAGAGTCGACTAAAGGTCGCTTTCGCTGACATTCTTGTTGTTCCGAAGAAATAGTTTCTCATAACTAGGGATGGGCAATATATCGCAATACCATTTGTCTGTCAATATAACGTAATATGATTTCAATTTCTAGGTATTAAGTAGATCTATTATCAAATTTATGTAAAGTTTTATTCTTAAGTAAATATTACAACTTTCTGGAGAACAATTGCACAGTGGTTATGCAGTATAAATAAGCTATTATGATTAAGTGGAAATGGTTACTATATAAATGAACGGAGCGTCAGTTGAAAAGTTAAAGTAAAGAAATTTGAGTTATTACCTTACACAAAAAGTTCAAAATATGAAAATAACTTAAAATAAAAGAAGCATCTACATCTTGTATGTATGTTTTGATTTTGGGCAATATTAGGTTCAAATATCGCAATACATTGCAATATCATTTTTGTCTGCAAATCCCAGACCTACTCATAAGTCACTATTAAATGTTGTTAAACTTGAACGCGAAAAGAAATGGTAGCTCAAATTTACAATCAAAAACCGTTAGCTGTATTTGGAATTTAGTCCAGAGAGAAACAAAATGTGTTATTCCTGAATAAAGGAAACTAATTCCTGTTAAGACTGTGTGGGCACAGCTGCATTTCTCCGCATACAAGGGTACAGTCTAAGCCATTGAACTACGCATGAAGGACACGCAATCTTAGGTTTCAAAGAGCTGATTATGTATGCAGAACCATAGCAAAACCCATTGATGACCACTCGAAGATAACGCAATTTTCCGTGAACTAATGCGATTTTTACAAAGTAGACATTGCCTACAACGCACCGTTCTCACAAAATTTCTCAGAGCGTTCCGACGATTGGTGCAAATTTCTCTATGAGGTGCATGTTCATTTCAAAATAGAACTACGAAATTACTTCAAGAACAGACTATCTAAGGTAATCCATCCATCATTGAATTATGATCATGGTCCATCAAGTGATCATTGGAATTTTATAGTAAATGCAAGCCTATAGAGACTTTGGGCAAAAGAGCCTACAACTCTAAGTCAGTGGATGCTTGCATCCAAAATGGTGTTGTTTTAAGCATGAAGGATCATAATTTTAATTTAACGATGGATGGATTACCTTAAGCAGATCTATATTCATTTAATTGGAAGTGCATATAACAAGAGTTAAGGAGTGTGATATGATATCAATAAAATAAAACAGGTAAGTATTCTCAAAACAGCCCACAGCTTGAATAATTTATTTTCACTTTTATTACATGATACCAATAATTGGTGAACCAAACTTAAAACTTCAATAAGAATTTTGTAAATCTGGGATCCTATTCAAGAACTATCTGAAGAATTTCTTTAATTTCACAAAACCTAAATTATTGTAAAACGACTATCCAACGTTTCAAAGAAAAAGACAGCGGTGTCCTAAAGAACAAGAAGTGTTTTTTTTAGTACGAGAGGTTAAATAGCCTGAGACATGCATCACACTTAAACACCTTCCGTTTATTAAAATAGCAAACACCACAAAGTAGAAGTAGCCTGTGATTACGAAATAGCAATAACCAAGAAACACGAGGATCTTGAACTCTGCATGGTTATATAATGTACACAATGGATACCCTTCCTTAGAACAGTTTCAACTTTAAAGATTTGCACTATACACTATTCGATTTGATGCTCTGATAAGATAAAGGATTACGTCCCAAAATTACTTAAGAAGTATTACATTCTCAACCAGGAAGCTATTGTACTAAATAAAGGGAGAAAAATTCTATCAAGGCATACATTTTTATCACTATTTTATCAACAAGGAGGGGAGGTCGTTGGTTGATCCCCGATCGCGACTTATACCAACGTCTTTAAATGTGATACAGATACCTTCATGCTTGCCGCTCAGCATAAATACGGGGTAGTTCCAGGACTGGCTGGTCCGGTGTCTGGGTGTGAGATCATGCCACGTGCCTACGTCGTGATACTGCAGTGTGGCAGCACTATATCAGACTCAAATAGACAGTCTCAAAATGACTGAAATACTGTCGGCGAAATGTTAAACCTAATAAAATTATCAGTAAACGAGATCTTTCATAAGCGATATCGCTTTCCGTCCGACCGTTGTAAAATGAACAAAGATGAACAAAGATCTGTCTATAAATACCAGTCTCTTTAAATTGTTCAAATCAGTAAGATTTTTACTTTGCTTTATAAACACCGCCTCTAAGCATAGTTCAATGATACATTGTCTATGTAAGTTAGTGAGCATTATAAGAAAACTTCTATCACATTTCTCAAAATAAAATCTTAAAATTGTGTTCAAATATGAACTAAGTATTCATCGAAATAAAATGCCAGCCTATAAATAAGGCAATTGCTTTTTACTTCGAAATCAGAAAATAAAACACATTATCAGCAGAAGTGAAAAACGAAAACAGCGCGGTCGACTTTAAATATATTTGATAAAAATGACAGACGAAGTTTCGGGAACGTGTTTTCTATAATATCTATATTTCGATACTGTACTCGCTCCTGCCGGAGCATTATGACAGGTGAAGGTGGCAATTGTTTCAATCAAGTACAATAAAATACTCTTATATATATAATCATAGATAATTTAACAGGTCTACAACACCAAGAAGAAGTCCAATAGAATTAAAAATAAACTTTGCCACATACTGAACTATTTACAAGCAGTAAATGTCTGTCTACTTACCCGATAAGAGGTATCAGACTCTAGCTATGTTTTTTTTTTCCATTTAAACCCAGGTACTGTTTCAGATGAGACAGTTTCATGGGGTAAACGATTCCATAATGGTATTACTCTAGGGAAGAAAGAGAATTTGAATGCATTGGAATACGCTAAAGGCTTCCTGTATTGGTATGGGTGGATCTGAGATGCTGCAGTAAGTGGAGATATTTGGACTTATCAATGTGTACAAAAGAACACAAGGCTTAAATGGTCCCTACGTTGAGATAAAATTGGCCAGGAAAGTTCCTCTAGCATATCTCAAACATTGCTTTTGATTCTCCACCTAAACAGCACCACAGAGCCGCTATTCTCTGCACTTTTTCTACTTTACCTATGTCTGTGGCTGTGTGAGGGCTCCAGATACTTGAAGCAAATTCTAACTGGGGCCTAATCATGGTTTTATAAGCCCGATCTGATATTTTTCGGCGCAAGTGCGAAATTTCGTCTCAGGAATCACAGAGTCCTATTTGCCCTACTAGTGATATTTTGTATTCCAAGTTAAGTTTTCCGTAAAAGTTAAGCTTAAATATCTTGCAGTGGTTTCACTTTCCAATGTCTGATTATGCAGACTGTAATTATAAACAAGGAAAGAATTTTCTGGTGGCTACGGACTCTAAGAATGATGCATTTTGAAACATTAAATTGCAAAAGCCATGTTTTTCCCCACATTACGAGTTATCAATATTATTCTGGGGAGTGTGACAATCTGCTTGGTCAAGATTATTATGGTATAATGGGCCGTGAAAAAAAAGATATTTCGATTTCTATCACAAAAAAAATGCATATGACGTTAACAGTGACAGCACAAATGACATGCCGGTTACTCGATTTACTTCCTTTTCGAAGAATTGAAAATCTGTTCTTGTATATTGGGCAGAATATTTTTTTCGATTTAAAGGTGTTATTTAGCCATTGCTGTAGACAACAAGTTTCGGTAAAAAGATGCGTCGAAGGCTCAAAATGTACACAAATAACAAGACTGTTAAAGCCTCGCCGCAGCGGATTCAATTCCCGGCAGGGTCTTTCGGATTTTTCATGTGAGGAAGCCTTCCTGCTAGCTTGCGGTTGGCCAGTGGTTCTACCCAAGGTGCCTCTGTGCACATAGGGTCTTCCTCCACCTGTACATGTAATTAGCTGGAGGTCGCTATTAGACTGAAATAATACTGAAACACTTATCATACTTATTACCTTGATATAAATCACAGGTGTGTGTGTGGGGGGGGGGTGTCATGGCTATACCCTTTTCCGCCCCTCTTTTAAAAAAGGGGGGGGGGGGGTTCGGACCCCGCTCTGGATCTTCGCATGAATTATACCTGAATATTGCATTTTATTACAAACACTGTTTGCTATAGTCATTAGGGTGAATTAATATTCAACAAATCCATGAACTGAAACATTTCGTAAAACAAGAAAACTGAAATGTGTTCTACCGTAACGCCTAGTGGATTTGGTGGAATTCGAGCCTTGACAGATTCATAGACTTTATAAAGATACGGAGATTCAAACTCGAGGGTGTCCGTTGCATGCTGGGAACTAGCTGGGGCGTGTTTAGCAGGACACCCGGATCTTGTGTGGGTCTTCTTTCTTTGACGTCTTGAATAGGACACCCAGGGTAAGTATCTCCTCGCGATATTTGGTCTTATCCAATACATAAGTACTATCCCTACTATGAAAAACTTCGGAATTCAGGTAAAGTCCCTGTAATGGTTCCGCTACGTCTTGGACCATTTAACTTCTACCAAGATAACCAAGATACCGTAATGAAACTTACAGGAACTTCACCTTAAGAAGAAACATAATTATCAATTTATGGAGTGTGTTATTTATTTAGAATGATACACAAATGACGTATTTTGCACTCATCAATGTTTTGACACAGGGCAGAGGACTGACCAAGGGGAATTTGACATTTTTTATGTTCTTATAATCTAAATCCCTACCCTAGGACATTGGCAATTTGTCAAAATCGCTACAATATATGCTTTCAAAAGTATATTCCCCAAGACCAGCTCGGTCTGTCAAATTCCTGGCTGTCAGGAACGGTCTTCTGTCGAAAGCCCAATGTATGTCCGCCGCCCACACACTGGGGTAGGTGCATTTCGAGTAAAAAAATATGTGCGTTTTTATAGTTTTTAGAATTTAAATTTCCTGCATGTGTATGGATCGAATTCCACCAACAATACGCTAAGCATCACTTGAATAAGGGCAAATTTCATTATATTTGTTCTCTAATATAAAACCTCCAAATATTTCATAATGTAACAAATATTGTTTGTTATTATGTTAATAATGTAAATATAATTAGTGTTGTTATATATGTGATCAATTCATAAAATAGGAATCACTATGGCTATATCACGTGGTATATGACGTCATTTTAAGCTATCGCGAAAAACATATTTTGCATCGATTCAAGGGAAAACTGTTGTAGGGATTTTGTTGTTGTTGTTGTTGTTGTTGTTGTTGTTTTCAATTTTATGGTATACGGGGCGCATGCGAAGCGAAAAATTGTGCCCTACACAAAGGACCAAATGATCCAATGATTCTTTGGTCAGATGAACAGTTTTTTTCTAACATTCGGGAAGACCTAACGAGTTCGTTAAATTTTGTTTGCTAACACGTGCGGCACATCGCTGATAATATTTTTCCAAATGTTTGAAAATACTGTATATCTGACAAAAAAATTATAGAGCTTTTGTGTAGTGCACAATTTTCCGCTTTGCATGCGCTATATCCAATTAAAATTGGTGAAAAACAGTTTTCTTTTTTCTAATCGAGGAAATTTGCTGACTGTGATAGCTTAAAATGATTTAAATGAAGTATTATACCCGGTACCTTTGAGGAATGCTGAGATTAGCTTCTACTGGTTTCGAATTGACTTAAGTTCTAAGTCTTGTTGACGGAATTCGAGAAAGGACAGAAACACCCCTCCGAGTGCACCTGTTGATGGGAAGGGACGCGAGGAGAGTCTGCCGATATTTGTGCCTGACGTACGGGTGCTCCTTTCGTATTTGCAAACGCTTGATCGGTATGCGTTCTTGTACATACTAGACGTTCGAATTCATTTGCATGCAGAACAGGCTTAAATTATAGCGAATTCTTTAAACTAATAGCATTTTTCCTTATTCCTTACTAGACAAGTACGGAAAGATGTGACGTCAAAGCGCATGAGCCGCCAGGTGTGCCCGATCAATGTGTCTAGTGTAAGCTAGTGACGTCAGTCTCTATTTTAGATTGTATTAGATTGGCTCAGGAAGATGTGACGCCAAAGCACACGAGCCGCCAAGTGAATCCGATAAAAAAAATTATGGCACCCTTAAAACCGCGAGACAATATGACTGAAATACTGTCGAAGCGACGGTAAACATAAATATTCAACTTTAAACCGCGAGAAAAAAATAACAGTCCAGAACTGAAGATGAACTTCATCAATTTTGAATTTAAACAATACGTTGCACAAAAATATGAATTACAGTTTGCCTGCAATTTCTATCCAATCGTGAGCCCGAAATTTCAAATTCCTGGTCGATTTAATTTGTTAAGAGTTCAGGATTTTGCGAGACTTGTCTTCTTAACTGAGATTTAACTGTTAAGAGTTTACGGCGAACTGTGCATGTCATTATTTAAAATTTTGCTCCGCCCTATTCACGTGATAGCCATATATGGCAGTGTTTACTACACCGATCTCTACACACGAGGTGTGCTTATCATTTAATTCCACACTGGCGCATGTTGACGTCATTTGCAAACATTGAGTAAAGTTGCTTAAATAATCATGTTTATATACACATTAACATAAGAATGAAGAGCTTCGGAAATATTTTCGCAAAATGATTACCAGCTCAATCCAAACGGGCTCTTATGCTAAATTAAATATTAAAATACAAGGATATTTTTTTTATTATGATTAACGTCCCACCGACAGTATTTAAGTCATTTGGAGACGAAGTCTACTTGAGACAATCACATTATCCTGACACTGGGCCAACCAGTCCTGGAAATACCCTTTTTATGCTGAGCGCCAAGCAAGGGAGCTATAATCAGAACCTATGTTTACGAACTTCGGTAAATACAAGAATTGAAATTGATATAACGTTCATAAACAATTTACAGATCATGTATGAACTCGTTTGATTTGGTTTTCTCCAGGTTATTCCTAGCCTTGATATCTTCCGCTGACAGAGGCTATTCATAGATCTACGATTATTATCCACAAATTTCGTTCTTTCCTTAAAGTCAATCAGTTACTGTGTACTGTCTTAACTAATAAAAATAAGATAAATAAATAAATAAAAAACAGTCATCACTCAAATTAAATTTCCATGCCTCATTTTTGATATCTGAAAAAGAAATGAGCCAAAGGCGAAAAACGCGCGAAATTTATGTGTTGCATCCATATTTGGAAAGCACGTGCACGTGTGTGAATACTTTAACAACAAGCTGACGTAACAATTTTTTGGTGCCATCTCCTAATATAGCAGTGTGACGCAGTAATAGGGCGGGGCAAACTCTAAGTTAGTCAGTGTTTATTAAGAGAGAATTTAACAGTTAAGAAGCCGTCACTCGCTACGCTCGTTCTGGCTTCTTAACTGTTAAATTCTCTCTTAATAAACACTAACTATAACTTAAAATTGCAGAGTTTAACCATTTTTCAGTTTTAAATTAGTTGTAAAATGCTTTAAATACGTTTTTTATCATACCCGCTATATAAGCGACATTGTATTTTTTTATTTACCATGATTTTTTACCATATTATTTATTTTCTACTCTAATTTTTAAATATTTTTTTTATGCAAACCTTAAAACCTATGATGGAAAAACGTAGGAAACATATTTGAAATTGTGAGATAAAAGAAGGGTATATATGCAATGATTCATGCAACTAAATTATTCCATGAATTATCTAATGCTTAATTGTAAAGAGATGTCTTTTTAAGGTAACTGAGTCATAACAATTTGTGATACAAATTTTAAACGCTCTTTGTTTTAAAAACACAATAGGTTCGAATAAAGTGAAACCAATGCAAAATGTGCTATGAGAAATACTTTTATTTTATATAAACTGATGAAATACGTTGTTCTATTAGTGAGATAAAATCCATACCCCACAGTGTGAGTGATATAAATCTGCCGGAACTGCTTTTATTCTCATAAAGGGTATGTACATGGGTATGTAAAATAAATGATAAATGTTTGTTTGTTTGTTTTTTCTTTGTTTTGTTTTTTTGTTTTGTTTTTCGGGGTTTTTTTTGGTGAATGTGGAATATATTTCACCAACAAGTGATACAATTTTCAAATCTTAACTCGCGCTAAGCGCATGTGAAAACTGATAACACTTTTCGGTGAGATATATTCCATATCTCACAAAACAAACAAATATTCTCTATATAAATTAATGATGATTTAGACGTTTGTATAAAAGAATGACAAAAAGATGAAACGAAAGCATAAGGTCAACCAGTTTGTACATATAAAAGTAGTGAAAAGAGTGAATATTCCATTTGTTTCAGCAGAGTTTTGGAAAATTATGTATGTGACCTGATTTCAAAGTTTACCGGAAAATTGGGGTAGGACACACGTTTTAGAAAACTAGCTTAAAGGAAAATGCGAAAGTCGCTTTATCACTATGATGACATATTGTTATAATAATCTGATGTTCAACATGATAATAAGAGAAAAAGCATTCCCTCTCTCAGTTGCAATATATCACAGATGTGCTGGTAGTTCCTTGCTAGAATATAAACGTAAATTATGAGTCTGATGCTCAAGTAAACTAACCCTGAAATCAGGCAAAAATGAGTTATCCCCCTTTTATTGCTCTTCATACATAAATATTTTATTTCCTCTAATGCACATATCTGTATCTAGTCCTATTGCGAAAATAATGATAGTCACATGTTCCATAAATAAGAATATTTTAGTATACATAACTATACTTGAGAATTTTCTGTTTTTCTTGGGATAGTTCAATATTGCACAAGTTTTTATAACAGATGCTGATTGCCTGACTGAACTATCCCACACTTGTGTTGTATTTAAAAAAACATTGTATGAATTAGAATGCTAATGTTTAAAAATCATGTCATGATTGCTATCTTTGAATGTTCATTTGCATATCTCAGGTATCAGATTTTTTTCATTTACTTTTTTAGGTTGGTTCTCTTTTACACCAGACCCTTAAATAGACCATTTCATTCTGAAATGAGACGTAAACCTACGTAAGTCAACGAGCACTTCCGGAACACATAATCAACATGTTGGTGTATAATTTCACACATGACAGTTTGATAGTAAATAAACAGACACTTTTATTTTTCCCCAGTCATTGATTGGTCAATTTAAAGCAGCGAATTATACCGGGTATTGCCGATCCTCAAGTAAAATGGCCTATTAAAATTATTCCAGGATTTGTTTGCTCGATAGCAATAATAATAATAAATAATAATAATAAAATAAAAAAAGGACTGGGTATGTAATGTTACTACAGTCTGTCTCAAGCAGACGCAGTCCCGGGTCTGTATATATACATACGTAAAGTATTCATAGATCCTGCACTGAAATATTATTGATTGAGCAGATAACTTAATCAAATAATTCTCAGTTAGGTAATGGATTATTTCAAAGAAGGAAGAAAACTAACAAAATTAAATCGTTACGTCGTCTACATGCCTAGACATGAAGCCAGTCGAGTGAAGTTTATTGCGCGTAATTACTGCTGTAACAACTTGGTTGTTTCAGATGTTGTTCTAGTAACTTCTAATTAATCTATAAGTCTGTTATCCCTATCTGCAGTTATAAAGAAGATATACTGTACGTGTTAATGTCTAGCATATTTAACGGTGTTGATCCAATTTAAAGAAATACAAGCAGAATTTTATCATACTTTTTTCGGCGTAGTATCTAACTTCACTTTTAGTTACTCACGGATGATGGCGCAAAATAAGACCAAATGCATATTTGAACGATTTTCATTGGTAGAAAGTACATACGAGTATACTCACAGTTCCTTTAACAAAAATATGGTTGCGTTATAAATCAAAACATTTCTCAAAGATGAAAACAGAGGCCTGTTTCGGGTCAAACGTTATAAACATCTGAAGTATAGACTATTATAGTATACTTGCCGCCTGCGTATGATTAAAAGACGGCAATAGTGCGCTTTATTACAATAAAGTTTATTCCACCGATTACGACGGAGGGGACGCTTTATATTATACAACCGTTCTACATTCTCCATAATTTTAAATCCCTATCTTTTTTAAAGATATTACTTGTTTCTTAAACGTACAGCAAATTGCAATAATTCGAGTATCGAATGAGAAATATAAAATATTCGGAAAACCGCGAGGTACGAATAACCGAGAGATTGTGATAGTATATGATTTTCATAGAAAGAAATTGACCTTGTGTTGGGCCTGACTGGGAATATATTATGAATTATTCATAGTATTCGAATAATTGCTCTTCGGGTGTTCGTCATTTTCCTGTAAACTTTATATAAAGACTACGAACGCATCACATGACTAGCTCAGTACTGACGTGCTCTGATTTCACGATTAAGTTAGCTTTAAAAACTTGCCATGACATTTTTGTTTGAATCTCTTTAGTTCAAAACATTGAGAATTTATATTTTTTCATTGTTTTTTTACATTTTTATGATTCTCTTATACGAAACATGTACTTGAACATGAAATCTCAACATCTAAACAACAAATATCCAAAAATCAAACGACAAATATTCCTTCCAAAACCATAAAAAATATCAAAGGACTCGGGGTCCTAATGTTGAGTTTAGCATAAACCAGAACAGGCAAGTGGCTTGTAATTTGGAACTGTTTTATTGATTTCCCTCATCAAATGGTATACCATTTATTTTGTGTGAGGGCTGAATATATTTCAATTGACGACATCATTTTGTATGCCATACACCTGTTAGAAAAACCAAGGACATATTACATGCCAGAGGTCCGTGAACTGCTGCAATTCATGTATACCGCGCCACAGACTTAAGTCACACAATTTAGTTCATAGTATTTTCATTGATAATGACCCCGCTTACGCATCTTTGCAGAGTTATCGTTCGTTGTCTGCCGTCTCAATGATAGAATGAATAAATTGGTGAGCATTTTATTCAACAGGAGCTCGTCATGCAAGCATATTTATCTATTGTAAAACGATGGTACGAACAAACGGGTGCACGTATAGCTTGCCCGTTAGAGGGCATTGAATTTGGATATCTGATAATGTGATCCATGCAATCGGTTTCACAGCGCAATATAACAATATATATACTACATCATATAAGACTGGTACGGAGAATTCATTTTCATATCAGAAAAATCCCAGATGACGACAGCACGTGCTTTCTCCCCTCCACTGCAGAGAGTGTCATAATAAGGCCCATTACGGCATATGAAGGACATCTGGGGAGTGTCTATAGCGCGCAACGGTAACTAAGGAAATAAATCACACGGTTAATGAAGTCGGGCGAGACAGGTTCGGAGGAACAAAGACCACTACAATAGCTTAGAATATCCTGCGTATGTGCTTGATGGCGAGAGGGGAAATCGTTGAACAATTTGTCTATGGTGTTGTGTTGAAAGGTCAGTTCTTGAGGAAATGAACAAACTATGTGTGAAGAATGAATATAACGAAGTCTTATGCCAAACGAATGTGACACTTCTGTATGTTAGAACATTCGCATTATAAAAGTTTAATAAAAATCAAATCATGAATTTCAGCATATATAAAAAGTACCAAATGTCCACTAATATAATACTATATTCAGAACAATTATCTCGTTCTTATGAAATGTACGTATTTTGTTATAACTAGATGATGATGATGATGATGATTATTATGGTGGTAATGATGAAGCCATAATGATTTTTTGTCTTGGCACGATTTGGATCTCGTATATGTTTATCAATTTTATCATCTTTAATTTGTCATTTTCTATCCATTTATACTTTCTCTTGTTTATGAAAGATATCCTTTTATTTCTTTTCAGTTCATCAAATTTTAATAGTTTTCTTCTTATTCAGGACACACATATGTACGACATTATCATTTTTAAAACTGTTATTTCTAATTTATTTGCTTATTTGTTTGTTTCTAAAATGAATACTTTTAGTTCATATAAATTCACCAATATTTTCTTCTTATGTGGAATACAAAAATGTTCGTCAGATACCATTATTAATAAAAATGTCATTTATTTATTTGTTCGTATATTATTGTTTATAAAAGAAATCATTAATCTTCATTTCTGTAAAATAAATATTATCATTTCTCGTGCAGTAAGATTATAATATTCAGAAGAATAGTGGAGAAAATTGAAAATTCTCACATCACCACAATGTCCGGGATACTGAAGTATTTTTTCCTTCTAAATCTCATCACTAGCCCCTAGTGTTTTGAAGTGTATTACAAGGTAGGAACTAAGGAATACACATTACGCGATTCTCAGATATTCGACTCTAAAATCCAAATTTATTCGGTGCATGGATAGCGTAGTGGTAACGCGCCTCGCTTCTCACCAATGCGTCCCGTGTTCGATTCCTGGTCACGTACGTAAGAGGGTACAGTGGTCGCCCGTCCAGACACGTGGGTTTTCTCCGGGATCTCCGTTTTCCTCCCACAAAAATGACCACATACGTCGCCACCAGAGCCATCGAGGGTGATTTATGTAGGTTGTGATAACTTGTTTCGTAATCGATGTAAAGTAAATAAAGTTTAAAACTTAAAAGAGCAAATTTACTGTAATTATTCTGAAATGCAGTAATAGCTGTCTACAGTGACCTTCATAGGGAGATAGCAATGTGTCAACACCGGTCTGAATGACCTGTGTAAAAGCGCTCAAAGAATCATGGGTAAAACATGGCTGCGCCACCAAGATCTCCTGCGTTGGAGATTGCATTGATATGGATAAGTAACGTAAATACAATATTTTAACACGGTATTAAGTTATTGTCAATTTATCATGCCAGTGTACAGTAATTTTTGCATTGTATATTACATTTTGAGAGAAAAATACTTATCTGCAAATTACACACACACGACGACGTTTTCCAAAAATTCATGTGAAAGTGAAAGTAGGATCGTAATTCATATTATATAATATTGCTCAGTCTACACTAGAAGTATTTAAATTACAATTTCGACAATGATTAAGGCACATTTAGTAGTATTCAATCATGCTCATGCTACTAACGTTTTGGTCATATTTATATAGAACCTGGATTTATTTGCGCAGAAGCACAATTCGCAGTTTGTGTGTGAATCCTACGGTCTAGTATAGAGACTTGTGCAAGCTATTGACGTCACAACCTATATTTATAGATTGAGGGAGGTGTATGACTATGTCGTGTAGTTAAAGACAACTATGAACTAAGCAATTTAGCATATGGCATTTTTCTTCCACTAGCGACAAAACGTCACAAAAGTGTGAGTAATGTGGTTGCAAAGTCCACACTTATTGATATTTTTTTTACAAAAGTGTGGACTACGCGTTATAGTCCACGGTGACTATGAACAAATACTGGCACCTGATTGGACGAGAGGAAAATGCCAAAAATTAAAAATTATACTGTTATATAATTAAATGATTTACAGAAAACATTAACCTTTTTATTAACATATATTTTGTTTTCATTTGAATGCCAATGGCAAATATATATATATCTTCACAAAGAGTAAAGTTGCAAGAGATGTGACTGATAATTATTACTTATATTTGACAACTAATGAAAAGGCACTATTTACAGTCTCATTTGACAAAAAAATGGGAGTCAAATTTTATTGTTACTAAACACATTAGACAGGGGTTCCTTATAAACAGCCCCAATATATAGGAGGTTATATTGAGATGGAAATAAGGGGATCTTTCAAGAGTCACTATAGACAGGGGTCACTATGACATTCTCAACTGTATTAAATTATTCTAAAAGTTGTATAATCCGTCAACTTATTTTTAACCAGCATTGAACAAGATTCTTCTAGGAACACGATCGAAGTTTCGATGTAAAACGATGAAACATTATAAAAATATCGACCACCATGGAAAACATCATGTCATGTCATTCCCATTACATTTTAATGGATATCAGAAGCGAAGTGATTCAATCTTCGCTGGTTAAGAAGGTGGTTGCGGGTTCAATTTCATATCGAATTAGCCTCACTGATAACTAAACCAATTGCTGACCTGTGTCAGAGACCATATTGATTAGATTATCAACGTGCGATCAAACTTGTGTTAGACCTTCTTTATTAAACAGCGTCTTCGCCACCCCAAACTCCCGCCAGATGGTCAGCAATTGAATTTACATTGGCACGGTTTTATTAACTTTTAACTATCTTCGCAAAGTACTGCATCGCGTATGTTATAGATTTCACTAAAAATGGGACGTTAACCTACGCAAATCAACCTACGTAAATCACTTCCTGAACACCAAATCTACATAATGATGTAAAATTCATACTCTTTGTTCAGTGGGAAATAAACATATACTTGAGATTTTCCCTAGTCACTAATTGGTTAATTTAACTCAACGCATTATACAGATATGGCCGATGCTCTGGTGAAATGGTCTATTGACAAAGCAAATGAGGATATAACCTAACAGATATCCGCAACTCTGATACAGGTAACGATCAAGTCAAATTCCGTGAACGGTCATGTGACACCGCGAGATAACGTGAGATGTGGAAACATGCTCATATCAATTACAAATTTACTGAGTTTTTTCTTCAACTTATCGCCGATGTTTGTTTATTTAGTTTAACGTCCAACAAACCAAATATGTATGTCTCTTATAAGATCACAGAATTCTTTTGTGGGTGATATTGTAAAGCATCTGTCTGTTTAGCGTCCGCAAGCGTCAACAAGATTTTAAGCGTCTCAGCGAGATCTCGCTCAAATTCCGTTTACTTTTTTTTGTTGTTGTTGTTGTTTCGTCACGAGAAAAATCGTAATTTCGGACAGTTTTACATTTCTGTTGAAAAGGTCTTCGGCCTCACACGACTTCTTGTTACTGAGTTTTCACAATCTTTGATTAATGTTTTATTACAAAATACGCCTCTAATTAGCCGACATCTCGGCTAACCAGCTGGATCCTTCTTTTAAGCCCCAGATTAGGGCATGTTAGGCTGCATTACGACAGTCACTCTCGAATCAAGATAATGACAACGTGTGGTTTCATTCCATTAACGCATTGTGCATCAAACGTTTACAAAAGCAGCGGAAAAAAAATGGTGATCTAAAAATGACTTACAATTTGTCGATAGAATCTGAAATTCCTGCGAACAGACTCTACTCAAGGCATTAACAAAGGTAAAAAACCAGAACTGTTATCTGCATCATTTATCCCGAAGCTCTCGAGACACAAGAATCATGATAGAATGATTTTGAATTTTGGTACTGTGAAGGATATCTATAATTTTGTAATTTATCATACACAATGTACTAAGCACTACCAAAAAGCAGTTTGTAATGTTTCATTATTTATTTGATTTTCATAGACACATATTAATAACGTATTTGTGCCTAATTTAGCATCTTACAATGCGTTATGTCGATGCCATTTGAATTGGTAGTTGTTCCGTGCTCGTTTTTTTATGTACAATCATCAGAAATATAGCTTAATTTTGTCGTTTGATGTAGTGTTATTTGATTTTGTATTATAAGAATACTATTACGTATATTGGTATAGAAATTAATTCTTAAGGAAGTGGAACCCTAATTGACACTATTTAAATATGAACAATAAACGATTGGGTTGTGTTGTATGCCTAAAAGGACACCTGTATGCAAAATCTAAACTATTTTACCATCCGGTTTTGGACTAATGGACATGTTTCTTATCTAAAGCTCGATCATCATAAGGTTCTCCTTTTTAGGAATAAGGAAACTCCAATAGTATGTCATATCCTCTTAAGGAAATAATAGCACGTTGAAAGCAACTCAAAATATTTGAAATATGTAATAAACTGTTACACTTCCAATCCATTTTAAAGACTTTCGTCATTTTTCATCTAATAGTGCCAAATTCAAAATTTCTCTAAAATATTCATTATTAAGAGTTTCAAGTTGATCTGCCACATTTAAAAGTCATAGACTTTTATCCAGTGGTTTTTAATTTTAGACTTTCAATATACAGTAACTATATAGCATATTTGTTATCAAACTTCACATGATTTATACAAATAAATATACAACTTATACAAATATGATCAAATGCTCTTTTCCATCTAAATTTGATCTGAATGATATATAAAGTATAGCTAAAGAGAAGAAAAAGAGAGAAAATTACCCTTCTGGTATTTGAAACTACAACCCACAATTTTAAAGCATTTGATATTTAATGTTAATGTATTAGGACAATGATAATGTGGGCTTGAAGCCTGTTTATGGCAAGGATTTTTCATAGCCTTCCAAGGCGCAAAATACAATTCCATCCCAGGAACCGTTGCCAGGAATAAGCATATGTTGTAAGAACTTCATATGAGTACTTTTGAACTTATGTTTATTAGAATTTGTGATTCAGCAGTTTTTACATCCATGCATGATCTTAACAAGTTTACGTGAGATGCCATTATGCTTAAATTCAAATGCCTTAACAATTCTATATTCGATTGAAATATGCTGTAGACAAGTGGTCGATATGTATGTGGCATGAAAATTAATACTAATTGATAATGATTATATATAAATGAGCAACCAATACCGTCATTAGTACCGTCTTCTTCTTCACTATCATCATCTTCTTCTTCACTATCGTCTTCTTTTTCACTATCATCTTCTTCTTCACTATCGTCATTAATGACATCGTCTTCGCCTCACATTTGTTCATACAAAGTAAAAAAAAAAATCTTTAGTATGCGATTTAACCCTTTCCCTCATATACACTAATTTTGACGTACTCAATAGGTATCACATAAAGCCTGATCTGCAGAAAACCACAGTTAAACCTTACCAAATTTAATTGTAAAATCCTCATTACCAGACCACTGAGGAGCAGCGAACAGCATAAAACCTGATCAGCCTGCGAGTTACTCGCAGGCTGATCTGGTTTTATGTTGTTCGCATAGGTCCTTTCATGGTTTCCTCTATGAGGGAAAGGGTTAAAAACGTCTCGAGATGATATTTGGATTTAAATTAAAACACTCAAAATCTGTATCATTTACATAATAAATCTTTGAAGAAATTGAGTCATTTTTTTCTTCTAAAAACAACTCAAAGTTCAGTATATATAAAATCCTTTGAAATCATTTGTTTCCTTGTTTAGACTGTTTTCGGAAGCCGCAGTCTTTTGTAACTGGAAATCAACGTTAAAGCAACTATTTAAAGTGTATCACTTCGCGTTCAATTCAAATGTATTGACATGACTTGAGTAGTATATCCACGACTTTGCGTCATTTCGCTAACGAATACATTTGGAATGTTGCGTATATTTTTTATTCCAACATCTTTACGCTTTTAATTTGTTGGACATGTATTTCGTTTAAATGAGTTTCTTTAACATAGTTTAGCACTGGAAACATCCATTTTATCTTTGAACAAAAGCAGTAGAGAACGCAATCAAAGATTTTCGCATTTTAAGTATTATTAGTACCATTTTCCATAATGCAATCCATTTTTTTTTCAAGCAATACAATTACACATATATTTGATTACATAAAAACACATTAAATCGAGAATTTGCATGACTTCAGTATGCAGATTAGATTCAACAGTACATAGATTGATTATTCCGTGTCAGATATACCGTCACTAAATTCAACTACAAACTTTTAAAACCGGAAATAACTTGACAGATCTGCTGCATGATATTAAGATTTGAAAGCTTTATTGAAATTGTGTATGCTATTCTGACACAATATCATCCTTTAGTTGTAGATCTAGAGAATAAATCACGCTTGTATTTTTAGGTAAAGTACTCACTTATTAAACCAGTTTTGTTATTAATTTTGAAGGCCATTTTAGGTTTTGCTTCTTTCATATAAAATTTCATGAATATTCGACTCTCAGTTTCTAAATGAGTTTTTCGAATCTTTATTTCAAAATGTGTCTATTTTTAAATGACAGCTATATTAATTATATTTCTGTAGTTTTCTATTCTATTGTTTTTATACGGCGAATTGAAAATAATTCTAGACTTCCTGTTGGTTAGCCTCTATCAAATTAATTTATTAGCAAAATTCGGCATTATGGCCATTGGGTACCTGCAAGAAGCCTATAAATATGGACAATTCGTGTAAAAATACAAATGCAAAAAATATTTATATTCTTAGAATTCATATATATTTAGATAATATTTTATGTAAATCGTACAGACTAAATAATTAAAAAATCACAATGGTATAAATACTACAGTTATGTTTCTATATTTACAAGAATTGCATATTAATTTGATATTTATACTAACCTAAAGTTAACTTTGCATGAAGCAGCATTTATCAACAATTCATCCTGTCTTAATTTCTAAGCATTTTTAAGCCAACTTGACTGAATATCATTATTTTTCAAATTGCATTTTCTTAGACCATGTCCAGAACAACAACAAAACACATCTAATTTAATTAAGTACATGCAGTTCCGATAACTAATCACGTGACATGCTCTTTACATTATTCTTTCTCTTGCAACCATACAAAAGATTGAGACTAATGAATTTCATTTAAATGTCTTCTTTGCTAAAAGAGAATCCAAAAAGTGTTCAATAAAGACTATTTAAACACAGGATACTCTTTCAGACACAATACCTAAAAAGCAGCTTTTCAAACAAACAAAATTGTATTAAGTATTAATCGATATAAACCATCATGCCTCGGCACAGAAAAAAATCGTTACGAAGCTTAATTTAAGAGTGAAATAAAATTTCACATTAGTTTGTTATCATGTTCTTCTTCTTCTTGTAGAGTAAGCAAAGAAATGCTATAATAATAATAATAATAATAATAACAACAACAAAAAACACGTCAAATGACAAGGAACTATGTTTTCAAGTGTCGCCCGAGCCTAAATTATTTTTAGTAACAGTGACCTTGACCTTGACCCTATTGACCTGAAAATCAACCCCAATCTTAATCTTCCCATAAGGAATCTGTATACTAAATCTGATAATTATTCATCACTTCTATAAAAATATTTTACAGAAACAAAAAAGTTATTTTTAGTAACAGTGCCCTTGACCTTGACCCTAACATCCGCCCGCCCAGCGACGCACCCAATTCTAATTACCAGGATTTTTGAAAACATAGTTAAAAAGCAGAAGAGAATGCAATCAAATATTTTCAGATTTTAAGTAAGCTAGTACCATTTTGCATAATGAATAAATTCACTTTTTTGGTTCAAGAAAACAATTACACATAGATTTGATTACAAAAAAAAAAAAAAATTAAATCGAGAATTTGCATGACTTCAGTAAGCAGATTAGACTCAACAGTATATTAATGTTTTTATTTTTGTGTGTTTATTAACGTCAAACAGACAGCATTTCAGTTATTTAGGACTTTGTTTACAGAATGGTTTTCTAACAATAATATACACTATTTGACTGCAGTTTTATAACATCCACCGAATTTTTTTAACCCTTTTTAATAGTGAAAGAAAATTACTTTATTACAGACGAGAACATTTTCTGTTATATCAGATACAAAATTACTGTAATATCAGCATTCAATTGGATTCATCTTTAATAAATGATTTTCATTGACTGTTAAAGCTTGCAAAAATGCCCGTATCACGAGAGATAATGTTCGATTTATATACGCATGAGACATCCTTAATGAAAAAAAAAAAGTCATTGTAATGATATACTTGCTTTCCTCTCATAATACTCTATCTACTTAAATCTCAATAAAAATATTTTTTCCTGTTTAACTATTGTAATTTCAAGTATTTCCTTTGAAATAGGACTGACTGATTTCGAAAGTTACTGGACATTTTTTCTCTGATCGAAAGGGGGTATATATACAAATTTATAGATAAATGGTTCTCGAATTTTTAAGTGTATTATGACGTGCTATATCTATTTTTAATATATTTATCTATTTTTTTTTTATTTTTTTTTGTATTTATTGACGTTAAACAGATAGCATTTCAGACATTTAAAACTTTGTTTACACGAGACAGGTCTAGAATCCTCACTGCTACGAAATATATTTATGATAAAAAGTTTACTTGTATTGGTTTTGTAACTTAAGTAAAGCTTTTGACATGAACACTTGATTTAATATCTAAACTTAAGCAATATTGAATCTCTGGTCAAGTTATAATTGATATAAAGTTATACAAAGAGTGTTCGTAGGTTCTTAATTTTCAAATAAAACAAGTATAAATGCCGGAGTCACTCAGGGATCTGTACTATGACCTCTTTTGTTTTCAATGTATGTAAATGATATAGCTCTCTTTCTATCATGACCAGATTACTTACAGATGGCAGCTCCCTTGCGGTAAGCTCAAATGATACGAAACTTATTGAATATTCTTTGAAACATGAGCTCCTGAAAATATCTATTGGGCTAGTCAATGGTTTTCTAATTTTAATCCGAATAAAACAGATATTATGTGTTAATATCTGTCGAAAACAAATCGCACATATCCAGCTCAATACACATTATAGACATTTGTCCAGTCTCATAAACATCTTGGTGTAACACTAAACTCCGTCGCAGTTTTAAATATAACGTCATCGGCTTCAGACATATCAGGTTCTATGCGTTCACTGAAATTTAAGTTAAGAAGAAAACCTTATATCTAATATATATATATATATATAATAACTGCACACTAGTTTGGAGTATACTTCAATTCTATATGATAGTAGTACAGATAATGGAAATGAAACCCTAGAAAAAAATCATTATGAAAATGTCAGAATTGTTACCGGCCTACCATTATTAAACTATTGAAAGAAAAAAGTTTGGTTTCCAAAGAAGATCTTGGAAAATGCAGAAGATAATTTTAGTATTAAACATAAAACTGAAGAAATACTTGCCTATCTATGAGATCTATGCCCTAATCTGATCTTTCAGTCTAATAATTATTCAAAGCGTAATCAAGAGGACGTTGGTTATAAAATATTCAAAATCAATTAATCAATCATCAATTAAACTATGAAATGAATAAGACCTTAATATTCGTGATTCACATTTATTGTTGTAATTTAGAAAAAAAAAGCTATTAAAACCATGCGATGTTCCTTTATATATTTATCTTGTAATATATTTTTATAGATTCATCATGCGCGAATAAGGAAACAGATGTGGTAATGTTTCATAATGATTTACATTATAGATGCGAATGTGGTTACTTGAATGAAGATGCTGAGCATTGTTCCTTTCTTGGCCCTCGATACACGACCCGGAGGTAGAAATTATTCATTGATGCACGTAGTTTTCATCCACTTTAAATACTGAAATGACATTATTGTTTGGAATAGAAAAAAGAACTAAAGAAAGAAAACACGTTCGTCTTTTATATGTCCATCAATTCATAAGTTTACCAAATAAATTTAACAATTATTAGACTTTTTTTATTTTATGATAGCTGATGAAATAATGTATTCTATCAGTGGGATAAAATCCATATTCCACCGTGTATGTGATATAAATCTGCCATAATTACTTTTTTTATAATAAAGGGTACGAAGCAGCAGTTAGCATAAAATTAAAAGAAACTTTGATTTGAGTGTAAACGAATATATCTCATCTCGAAGTGAGGCAAAAAAATTAATAAGTTGTCTGTTTCCACTAATATCTCCGAAAAAGAAATAGGGTCGGTAGGTCGGCTAAACTTATTTTTATAAACTTTTTAGCTCACCTGAGCACAAAGTGCTCAAGGTGAGCTTTTGTGATCGCCCTTCGTCCGGCGTCGTGCGTCGTGCGTCGTCCGTCGTGCGTCGTCCGTCGTCCATCGTCAACAATTTGCTTTAAACGACATCTCCTCTGAAACCGCTGGACAGAATTTAATGAAACTTGGCAGGAATGTTACTTGGGTGAGGCTCTACAAAAGTTGCTAAAATAAAGTTGATCCATGAAGAACTTTGGTTGCCATGGCAACAACAAAAAAATAATTTGAAAACTTTAAAAATCATCTCCTTCAAAACTACTGGCCAGATTTCAAAATAAATTGGTACAGATGTTCCTTGGGTCAACCTCTACCAAAGTTGCTAAAATTATTCCGATCCGTAAAAAAAATTGGCCGCCAGGGGCGGGGCTTATTTGCCTTATATGTATATAGAGAAACCTTTAAACAACATCTCCTCTGAAACCACTGGGCAGAATTTGATTAAACTTGGCAGGGATGATCCTTGGGTCAACCTTCACAAAAGTTGCTAAAATAAACTTGATCCATGTAGAACTCTGGTTGCCATGGCAACAAAAAGAAAAAAATATGAACACTTTAAAAATCATCTTCTTCAAAACTACTGGCCAGATTTCAAAATAAATTGGTACAGATGTTCCTTGGGTCAACCTCTACCAAAGTTGCTAAAATTATTCCGATCTATAAAAAACATGGCCACCAGGGGCGGGGCTTATTTGCCTTATTTGTATATAGGGAAAACTTTAAACAACATCTCCTCTGAAACCACTGGACAGAATTTGATTAAACTTGGCAGGGATGATCCTTGGGTCAACCTTCACAAAAGTTGCTAAAATAAACTTGATCCATGTAGAACTCTGGTTGCCATGGCAACAAAAAAAATTAAAACTTTAAAAATCATCTTCTTCAAAACTACTGGCCAGATTTCAAAATAAATTGGTACAGATGTTCCTTGGGTCAACCTCTACCAAAGTTGCTAAAATTATTCCGATCCATAAAAAAACATGGCCACCAGGGGCGGGGCTTATTTGCCTTATTTGTATATAGGGAAAACTTTAAACAACATCTCCTCTGAAACCATTGGACAGAATTTGATTAAACTTGGCAGGGATGATCCTTGGGTCAACCTTCACAAAAGTTCCTAAAATAAACTTGATCCATATAGAACTCTTGTTGCCATGGCAACAAAAAGAAAAAAATATGAAAACTTTAAAAATCATCTTCTTCAAAACTACTGGCCAGATTTTAAAATAAATTGGTACAGATGTTCCTTGGGTCAACCTATTTAGGGCCATCATGGGCCTCTTGTTTCCATTTTTATCTAATTTCTTTAGAGGAATTAACGAAAAACAGTGTTTTGCAACCGTAATAGCCCTAATGCTACGAAAAAAAATATTTAGGGTACGTTAAAAAAATAGGATCGGTCGGGATAGTGTAGCAAGGAACTTTTATTATTACGCCTGATACAATTGTCACATTTTCGCTCGCGCCACGCGCTCGTGACAATATTGCAATTGCAACACTTCTCGATGAAGTATATTCCATATCCACCCAAGACAATTTAATATCATTTATTTACAGTTTGTCCTACTTAATCGTCCAATGAAATGCATGCATTTAGTTCATTAAAAAATATGTATAGGTTAATGGTTGTTATCGAGGGTTAGCGAGCGGTTAAATTGTTAAACCCTCGATAACAAACATTAACCTATACTTGACCTACTCTAATGTATGGAATTATGTTTTGACGATACTGTCCTAGTGCCCGTCCATAAATCCCCACCTTTGACGAACCAACCAATCAAATATGCTTCTAGATTGCTCTTCAAATGTGGCTCGTGTCTAAAAAAAAGATGTGATGCAAGCTCTTAAGGACATGGAAGAGATACTGGCTGTATGTATACGCAAGGTTTGATCTCTTAGAGGGATATGGATAATTTAAATGTTGTAAAAAAAACAACTGAAACTAAAAAACTGAAGTAGCGCCTGCTACAATAACGTCGACACCAACCACAAGTGACGAAAGTGCAAGATGATAAACTCCCATACTGAAAACAGCTGTGATAGTCCTAAAATTAAACATTGATTTCGAAACAAGTTCTCACAAATTATATTTATCATTCTCGATGGTACTGGTTGCGGCGTATGCGTTCATTATTGTAGGAGGAAACAGGAGAACTCAGAGAAAACCCAAGTGCCTGGACGGGCGACCACTGTACCCTCTCACGTACGTGACCAGGAATCGAACTCAGGACGCATTGTTGAGAAGCGAAGTGCGTCACCGCTACGCTATCCTGGCACTGTGATAGTCAGAAAAATAAGCAATGATTGAGCGAGTAAATACTTCATGGTATTCACTTACATTTGCGATTTCTTTTGTTGCTGTTGTTTTACGAGTCATATAAGATGTCACTACTATGATTACTGTAAAAAGTCGTAAAAATGGTACTGGTATGACTAGATGGTCTGGTGTCAGGATAATGTGACTGGGTGTTGTATCATGCCAGATGTCTACGGTGTGATACTGCAGTGTGGCAGTGCTATATCTGGCTCAAGTAGACATCTCCAAATGACTGAAATAATCTTTTCTATATTCGTATCAGTTCTCTTTGCTTCATTTTACTACATTTAATCAAAGTCGGTTGATTTTATAGCCACGCCTCTAATCCGACCTTTAAGCGCATGCGCACAAAGGTTGATCACATGTACAGTTAATTCAAAACGTATGCTAGGTTATCCATTAAACCTAGCGGTTTAACAAGTTAAACCGATCGAAAAGTTTGAAAAATACTGCAATCTCATTGGTCAAATATAATTCCATACATTAAATTGCATAAAACGATCCGTATGTTCTTGATACGGAGAAATATGAGTGTATGCTTCCTACGTGATCTTTTGATATAATGGGCGTAGCTTGCTGAGGCAACGATTCATTACGTTATGCCCCTGTTACACTAGAGCCCGTTTTGACTACGTCCTATAGGGCTCCCGAAAACCTTATAAAACGAGTTGACGTCGGGTTAAAACGGAGAGATTTAGCCAAAATATGGCTAGAATACAATCAACTAGTTCACACACCGTTGTTGACTCGACAATTCCGTCCTCAGACCGTCAGCAGACCGTTCAGAACGGGATAAAACGACCATATACAACGTATTCAAACAGTTCTAGTCCGACTACAGCTAGTTCGCGTCCGTTTCGTTACTAGTTCTAGTTCGTTCCCGTAACGTCCACTCCCGTCCTTAACTCGACTACCTCGTTTGCAGACCGTTCAACTCGATCTCACTACGTCCTTGTCCTGTCCTCAGTACGTTCAGATCGTAACTGAGTGCAAGTTCTGGTCCGACCTATAAAAACTCGGCACTTTTCAGGAAGCCCTCATTCTAGTTTGACGCTTCAAACAATCACATTGTTGAAAGCATGCCTCCAAGAAAAAATAGAAGTAAACGTAATACCGCCGCTCTTCCACCAACACAGTCTGATGAACAGAATGTTGTCGCCGAACTCTCTCTTGAAAAGCATGACATACCACAAAATGCACCATCAGATGACTATAATTCAGAGGGCCATGTGTCCGAAGAGGATGAAGGTCAGACTGAAAAGCCACAAAAGAAGGCAAACAAATTCACTACAGCAACGTCATCCATGGTAAATGCGTGACTTTTCTATGATCCTATGAGAGGACGATCCGTATTTATACCCTCCTGTTTTGATCGCACTGCAAACGGAATGGTCGTTGAAAGGACTGGATACAAACGCAACAATTCGTACTTGACACGGATAGAGCGTACTAAGGACGTACTGCAAACGCTTAGGACTGTGTAGAATCGTGTAAGGAACTATCTGTTTTGCTTTTATCAAAAAAGACGAAGTAAGGACGCACTAAAAACGTTATGCAATCTAGATAGGTCGGTCTCTGGATGAGATAAACGAGTTAGAAACTAGCAAGATCGTTGCGAGATCGCACTTCTAACAGCAAGTCGATCGCACTACGTCCCAGAACGTCCTTAGTCCGTTTGCAGTACGACTGTTACGTTCGCAATACGACCATCTCGTTTTCGATACGATAGCACTACGTTTTATTTCAGAACGGTGTACCTTTTCAGAAATTTTGAGTCTGTTCAAAACTTTGGAGAGGCCATCTCGACCAAAGTCGTCCAAACTCGTCTATAACGATCGTAAACAGATATCAATACGTTGTTACTACGACCACTTCGTTTTCACGCCGTTCAAGCCCGTTTCGCTAGAACTTTTAGGTCGTACTGAGGACGAGTATAAGTGTAACAGGGGTATTATGTTTTGCATGTAGCCTTACAAAAACGGACTTAGCATGTAGTGATACTGACTCTGAACCATCACGTGTACTGTCAATCAAACGGGAGTCGGTTCAATAATGCAATATCAAAGACTAAGCTGTATGGCGTACGAAACAAACTGTAAAAATGTTATCGTTTATATTTTTTAATTTTTGGAATTTATCCCGTCGCTGCGATAAATTCCATAAATATTAAAATATAAACGATGACTAATACATATACGCCTCTTGGGGTGAAATGTGCAAGTATTAAAGACTAACGAAAAAACAAAAAACAAAAAAAAAAACAAAAAAAAAAACAGATTACAAATGTTACACTTATGGTGCTAACAAAATGCACACCATTCTGGCCATCTTCATCCATCAAGTATATGCAATGTAAAAACAGTCAAAGTCCACGATCATCATCTACAGCATAAGATGCACGTGAAGAGCATGACATACTAGTATGGTCCTAAGACTATTTTATAGCTGACTGTAAGCTATTGGTTGCATACGGCAGATATAAGTGAAATAAGGACTTTAAATCCAGGAATCAATATAAGGTCATTACGATTGATTAAGGACTAAAGGGGAAATTTTCAGGGAGGAAATAGTTCAATTAATGAAAAAAGATAATCTTAGCCAAAACCTCGGTAAATATTGTCTATATGACAAAGAAGTGAAAATAATGCTCCAGCGTTTATGTTTGTACTGCCGCAATATTTTTAATGTATTTTCCCCTCTTCATAACTGTACTTTTTTTTAATAAGGAGTGACTTTATTTATTTACGAGTATTAAGTATAAGCAAATATTCCGGTCCCGGTTGCCGTATGGTTAGAGCGTCCGCACTTGAATCGAAAGGTCGTGAGTTCGATCCCCAGCCGCGACATACCAAAGACTTAAAAATAGTACTGGTAGAGATCCCCTGCTTGACGCTCAGCATATTAAGGTATTCCAGGACTGGTTTGCACTGTGTCAGAATTGTGTGACTTGGTGTCTAAGGCGTTGATGCTCAGGCAGACATAGTCTCCCAATGACTTAAATACTGTCGGTGGGGCGTTAAACCCAACTAGCATATATTTTCATGGAAATATTTTCTATAAGAAAAAAAGTGTTCTAAAGTCATTAACAATCATCGCAAAGACAGGGAAATCCCCGCTACGCTTTATGTTATCTAAGTATAATCTAATACAGAATTGGACATAGTTTACTCACATCGAAGTGGATTATATTGAGTAACAACAAGCGTTACGTTCGAATGAATGCAATTCACCCGCAGGGGCCTAAGACCATGAGGGTCAATGTCATTTGAAGGTCA
>CM037786.1:29426963-29476963 GCA_021229015.1 Solen grandis
GATATTTGCAAGACCGTGGGTACATTGACATTCTGATTGGTTTTTATGTTTTTTGTTGTTGTTTTTTTTAATGGGAGTATACCCATTTTGTGTGGATTTACAAGAAGTACAGACTTCTGACCAAACAACTGACTTATTATTTACCAATAAATAGGCTTTGCACTGCGATATTTAAATTCATGTCTCTTACAACGTTGCGGGAACGAACTTACATCAAAGTCTGTTACGTATCCTTCTAAGCAGTTTAGATTATGCAGTTGTGTTAATTTTTCATGTGTGTTTGAAATACACACGGGACCGGTATAGAAGATACCTTTCACTAATCTGACAATGAAAATGGCTAAAAGTAATGAATTTATTATTCAATCAATGCAATGAGTCCTTATGGACGTCCTGTTAACGAACTCCTTAAAATCAATAAAGGTAGAATTTAAAACTTAACAGACAAATTGAGCATCGTCATATCGATGCATAAATTACAAGAGTAGAACATAAGGTTCCGTGCATGAATGCACTTGCATTAGAGTGAAACTGATTCAAACTAAACAATAACTATATTTAGGTCTGGAAGCTTCATATAGATTAAATTATTCATTTCCTATTTCGCTTCTCTCAGCCATAAATGAAATATATACTCCTAGCCACTCTCGCACCATCAGGAGAAAGGTATATGTTTTTGCATCTGTCATAATATGAAAATACCGTTAAAAAAATAAAATAAAAAAAATAATAATATTTACACACAATGAAATATCTCAAGGGCAGTCATTGAACGGAATTGGGTAGCCGTTTAGTATAACAGTTAAAGTATAATCTGAAATCTTAATTTTCTTGTAAAATTGACCAACAACCATTGGATCCGTAGCCCTGTGCATTGCCATCGGACCACGGTGCCCTTAAAAGATAATTACATGATTGTATATAATCTACGCATATATGAAAGTTGCATGGTTGTGAATAATTTCAGCAATAAATGTAACTGCATTTTGGCAATATAGTTGGTGGTTTTGAATTTATTCTAACATATTTATATAACCTCGCGTACATTGATACCATCATACAGTTTGTTGCCAATTGATCGATTACTATTTCGCTCCGTCTTAAAACCGCAAATTTTTATGCTATAAAACCTACGTGGAACGTATCTACCAGGCAAAAAAATAAAGGAAAATGATTATTTGCATTTTCACCTAATAAATAGTTAACGCGAACCACCACTGCTGATGACCGTGATTGTTATGTTTTCATTCTCAACATATACAGCTTTATCATCTGACATTGTGCTCAGCGGTTCCCGGTGTCGTATACCCATCACATGTATTTTTCTTATATTTAACTTTTAGGCCGAATTACATTACTCCGCGTCACGCGCGTGTATTCTATATGTATGCTTAGTGTGCTGAACTCGAACAGCTGGATTCATATGATGTTAAAAATGTATGAAAATTACACACTTTCAATCGTTATTTTCGGTTATATTTTGAAACTATTTTCTTGGTGTTAGATTACAGAAACAAATCGTGCACAGTCCGTTCCTTCATTTGTTTGTTTGTTAGTTGTTGAAATCGCGTTTAACTGTCACTATATAGGTCATATAATAAAAAGAATCTGACATGAATTGTCATACCATATCAAATTTTACTAAACTCGATCATGAAAATGCTATTAAGCTCGCCAGAGAAAAATAACATTTTCACTCGTTTAGTAAAATTTGATATGAAATAACAATTCTTGTAAGATCCTAAATAAAAATAAGAAACTTTTATGGGGAACAAATATGAACATAGCTGAATAAGCGTCCCCCATCTTGATTGAGCACTATGTGGATATATCCCAAAGTCTTGTATCATTCGATTGTTTTTAGAAATACTGGAAATCCCGGGAGAACTCCACTGATGACGCGTCAGGCCAACAGTATTTCAATAAAAATAATTTCGACAGTTTCCTATTTTTAAATCATTCAGAATTTCCTGATTCTTTGTATATCGATAGTATATTATCTGATCCCCAAAAATTATGAAATAAAACCAGGGGGTCACCAGCCTTAGGAAATTGTATTAGTAAACCCATTTAGCAGCAGTTTAGGTATGAAGACTATGTTTAGTGTCCTCTTCAAGATCATTACAATCATTTGTAAATGTTACGTCATTGGGGTCACCAGCCTTAGGAAATTGTATTAGTAAACCCATTTAGCAGCAGTTTAGGTATGAAGACTATGTTCAGTGTCCTCTTCAAGATCATTACAATCATTTGTAAATGTTACGTCATTGGGGTCACCAGCCTTAGGAAATTGTATTAGTAAACCCATTTAGCAGCAGTTTAGGTATGAAGACTATGTTTAGTGTCCTCTTCAAGATCATTACAATCATTTGTAAATGTTACGTCATTGGGGTCACCAGCCTTAGGAAATTGTATTAGTAAACCCATTTAGCAGCAGTTTAGGTATGAAGACTATGTTCAGTGTCCTCTTCAAGATCATTACAATCATTTGTAAATGTTACGTCATTGGGGTCACCAGCCTTAGGAAATTGTATTAGTAAACCCATTTAGCAGCAGTTTAGGTATGAAGACTATGTTTAGTGTCCTCTTCAAGATCATTACAATCATTTGTAAATGTTACGTCATTGGGGTCACCAGCCTTAGGAAATTGTATTAGTAAACCCATTTAGCAGCAGTTTAGGTATGAAGACTATGTTCAGTGTCCTCTTCAAGATCATTACAATCATTTGTAAATGTTACGTCATTGGGGGTCACCAGCCTTAGGAAATTGTATTAGTAAACCCATTTAGCAGCAGTTTAGGTATGAAGACTATGTTTAGTGTCCTCTTCAAGATCATTACAATCATTTGTAAATGTTACGTCATTGGGGTCACCAGCCTTAGGAAATTGTATTAGTAAACCCATTTAGCAGCAGTTTAGGTATGAAGACTATGTTCAGTGTCCTCTTCAAGATCATTACAATCATTTGTAAATGTTACGTCATTGGGGTCACCAGCCTTAGGAAATTGTATTAGTAAACCCATTTAGCAGCAGTTTAGGTATGAAGACTATGTTCAGTGTCCTCTTCAAGATCATTACAATCATTTGTAAATGTTACGTCATTGGGGTCACCAGCCTTAGGAAATTGTATTAGTAAACCCATTTAGCAGCAGTTTAGGTATGAAGACTATGTTCAGTGTCCTCTTCAAGATCATTACAATCATTTGTAAATGTTACGTCATTGGGGTCACCAGCCTTAGGAAATTGTATTAGTAAACCCATTTAGCAGCAGTTTAGGTATGAAGACTATGTTCAGTGTCCTCTTCAAGATCATTACAATCATTTGTAAATGTTACGTCATTGGGGTCACCAGCCTTAGGAAATTGTATTAGTAAACCCATTTAGCAGCAGTTTAGGTATGAAGACTATATTCAGTGTCCTCTTCAAGTTCATTACAATCATTTGTAAATGTTACGTCATTGGGGTCACCAGCCTTAGAAAATTGTATTAGTAAATCCATTTAGCAGCAGTTTAGGTATGAAGACTATATTCAGTGTCCTCTTCAAGTTCATTACAATCATTTGTAAATGTTACGTCATTGGGGTCACCAGCCTTAGAAAATTGTATTAGTAAATCCATTTAGCAGCAGTTTAGGTATGAAGACTATATTCAGTGTCCTCTTCAAGTTCATATCTTTAAGATGAAAGCTTCAAAGCAATAGGTTTTTAAAATCCTTAAAATGGCAAAATTAAAACTTTATTTTGGAAAAGAAAAATCCAAAAAATTAAATTGGTTTTTTTAAAAAAATTTTCACCAGGCATTTTCTTTAAGAATATACGTTTTAATTTTGTGGGTGAGGAATTAAAAAGGCGAATTTGAACTTAGGAGCAGATAAAAGCCCATGTACATTTTATTCAGTAATAACGCGTATGCGCTGCAGATTCTGATTCTCTTAGTCGTTTTTTCGACATTTGTCTTGATAAATATGTACAATACAGTAGACAATTTCGGCAATATCTAAAACCGGTTCAAATTTGCAGTTTGTAATAGTACTGAAAGCTTTCAGTTGAAATATAAACGCGACTTTTTTTCGATCTTGACTTTTTCATTATTTAAACGAAAACTATTATATTTGCATTAACCGGTGATACTGTAAAATTTACTTCTGTGATAACAGATGCTGCCGTGGTCGTCTTTAATCTGAGGAGTATCGAAAATGATGATTCGCCTTTTCGTTTGTCTCCTCCCCGATAGCGTCTTGATCAGCCATGTTGTGTATTTTTTTTTTAGTTCAAGCCCCCAGAAACATACCGTATTTCTTTTTAATATATAGCATGCATAAACTATGGAAGGTGTTTTATTTTATACTGTTTAATGTGTTCGGTACACGCATTATTCGACACATTATTGTAAAATGTGAAAATATTATTCATAAGAAACCGAAGTTCGCTGCATTACTAGTATTAGTATTACTAGTATTAAATACGTTTGAACCTGTATTAGCGGCCACCTGTATTAAGCGGTCAACCTTTATTTGGCAATTACCAAACTATTGCATTATGTTATATGTTTAATATTCCTTTAACGACCAATTCTGCTAAGCGGTCACTTTTTCTTGTTCCCCTGATTGACCGCTTAAGACAGGTTTGACTGTATACCTAAATAGCAGGTAGCTTGTTAAAGGAGTAACATATACGACTGTAATGAAAGTTTTATTGAACATATCGATTAAACTGAGAAACAGATTACGTGTATTTTGAAAATTTTAGATGGTGCATAAGTGAGCAAAAAAGAAAAAAAAATGGTGTTTTCGTAGGTAACATGCACAAATACTGCAGAATCATTAATTTTCGTGGCGTCTTATTTACGCCGATTTTTCGGGTGGATATTTCGATGAATATTTCCCCACAAAAACTGTTGATTGAACCGTTGACCTCCCGTTTTTGTAAAACATGAATTCACGAGTAAATTTATCAAGAAAATCAGCTGTATTACAAAAACATGTACTACGAAATTTAGTACTAACGAAAGTTAAAGAGTTCACAACAGAAACCCCGCGCTAAGTAATATTTCGTTACTATTAAATGGCGGTGTTTTTTCATTCTTATTTTTCTAATAAAAATGTCCAGATATTTAATTATCTATCAAGTGTTGTTAGATTTTGAGGTTTTAAATATATGTCAACTTAATCAAGTATTTACATGTTACAACCACACAAGCAAAATAAGAATATTCGTTTAACAGTTCTTTTTTCATTTTAACTTGAAAATATACCTTTTTTCTTTCAAAGTAAAAAACAAACAACAAAAAAACTTATTTTTATTTTATCATTTTTATACGATACGATACGACCTATTGTGCTAACTAAAACTGTTGCTTTCCTAGACAGCAATACACACGGAAAAATAAAACAACCCTTGGAATAACTTTTTTTCGGTAATAATTTAAATGGAAAATTCTACTCTCGAGACATCAGTAAAAATCTCAAAATATTTATTCTGTCCGTTATAACGTCTCCCGCAACTCTGTAATAGGAGTTTAAATCTTGGTAATACACCTTAGAGAGTTGAAAGCATTGTTTCGCCGTCGTATTGTAATTTCACGAAATGAACACGGACTTTTCAGACGGTTGCAGGGAGAGTGTTGCCAGAGTAGGTAATGATGGTAAAAATATAGTAGTTGGGTTTAAAGACATGGAACTTTATCTAATAAAGGTGCTTTAGATATTGACACTGAAGGTTCAAGTTTGTTGAGAACAAGACGTTTTTAAACGTGCACCACCTCCATCTTGTAATCGCGTTGCGCGTTATGATGACAGAATGTAAATAAAAGGAAATTATTAGCACAAAGGCTTTGAGAAAAAACAATTAATTGTTTAGTAATTATACACTATCCATGTAAACATTGGAATTAAATAACGACCCTCTGTCGCAAACAACAAAAACGAAGGTCAAGTGGCTTTTAAAAACAATAGCAGAAGATTCTGATATAATTCTAATGGATATGGCATTAATATGCGTATGCGAGTTGATGGGTTGAGTGGTCATCTGTGTTTGATCTCGCAAAGGAAAGAGGGATTTGTTTTCTCTAATTAAACGTAAAACCTAACATGCTGTTGCCTCGATAGGCAGCAATCACAAATGGTAGAATGAAAACACGTCATGAAGAGTTAAATGAGTTCCCCGAAAATATAAAAGTAAATAGCAAATTGATGTTTGATGTTCATTAAGCGAGAGTGAAATTTATATTGTCGCTATCGTTTTTTGACGTCTTCATAGAAACTAAATACAATGTGTTAATGGATTACCAGATATAGTTGCCATGAACAGTATACGGTCTGTTTGCTAAGCTGTTCCAAAATTAAGGACAGTTTAGCACATTATCATGGATAAAACGTTTTGATTGGAATCCTGATGGATTGACAGTTTTATGAATATATCTGCACAATTATCATAGATACCTAAATAAAAAGTACTAAAAATATACATATTTTAATAGCAACAATTGGGTTAATGTGTTAACGCATTTATTAAGTCAACAAAGATGAGCGAATTTAATTGGGTACAGAAAAATACCTTTTTAATAGAAACGAATTACTTAATATGTTATCGGATTTATTAAGTCAACAGCGCTGAACGTGTTTTTTAATTGTGTCATGGTTTATTTAAAAGCAAAGAATTTTTTTGAATTTTATATTTAACACGGAATAGTTGATTTATTGAGATTTTAATTCTGTTCGGAAATTTCTCTTTGAGGATCATATATGATAGTGTCAGTCCAGTAAATGTGGAAACTTTTTATTTTATTTGTGAAAACAAGGAAAATGTCATACTTTTTATTATTTATCCTATGCCGGGATAGTAAAGTACTAAACGCCCACCTCGGGGTTTGGAGAATATGGGTTTGTCCCCGACCGCGACACACCAAAGTATTTGAAATTTGTACTGGTAGCTCCCTGCTTGGCACACAGCCTATATATAACGTTATGCATGTATATTCGTATATAAAATAGTTCCAGTGTGAGTGTGGTATCGTGCCACATGTCTATGGTGTGGTACTGTAGTTTGGCAACACTATATCTGTTTCAAGTAGTCTCAAAATTACTGAAATACTGTCGGTGAGATGATAAACCCAATGATAAACACTGGCAATAAATTAAAATACATGCAAGTGTACATTTAACCGCACTTAAATCACTCATTCAATAGACAACACGCTTTTTGGAACATTAATCCACGATTAAATGTACCCACGAAATTCCCAAAAGAGCATAATCAACGAAATTAAATGTCAGCGAACATTAATGATTTTACAGTAGCTCACGGATAAAAATGAAACTACGAAAGTCGCCATAAAAGTGGATAAACATTAAAATGTATAATTGTATGGCTTTTATTGCCTTTAATGATATAATATTAGTTTCATTTCATCACCAGGGGTCAGGCAAATGACCCCATTTCGCGAATACTCGTAAACTGCGTGTTTTATGAATACCCCGGAAATAACATAATACTGCATCGAAGTGAATCCGTCACGAGAGCCTTCAATATTGAAAAGGGGTTTTAATAAGAAAATTGAATAGCTCACGCATGCAAGGGATGTTGCGAAGTTTTCTCTAAAAAAAAAAAAAAAAAAAAAAAAAAAAAAAAATTCATCTTTTTTTTAAATTATGAAATTTTGATGGTAATTAAGTTCTCATTTTATCGGTGTTAAACTAATAAATATGATATATGGATAAAACCGTCCACAACATCTATGAAAATTAGTCCTCCACGAAAAATGTTGATTCGTCAGTAATTGAGAAGCAGGATAACTCATATTGTAAAGATATTGTGAAAAAGTAGAATATTGTGTGTATGTAAGATTGATTGATTCAGGTCCACTTCAGAAAAAGTAAAATCTGCTGAAGCCCCGAAAAGGTGATGGCGCCCTTAAAAAAAGAAAGAAAAAAAAAAAAAAAAAAGAATGAAGCTTCCTTCAATCAAACCATTGAATTCAACCATTAAAAATATGTATCCTCCTTTTACAAGTAACATGAACTTTGGGAAAATGACACGGGAAGTACATTAGGAGAAAGAAGTTTCCTTTTCAAATGAAGTATAAAAGATAAAGAAATGCAATAATTCGCGGAGAAAGATCACTCGCGTAGAAATATTTTACCTATAAACAGTTGAAAAGATTCATCCAAGCATTCATAAATGCATAATATATCTTTGCTGAATAAACAAATCCACAAATCTGTTTGATTATTCATTTTTTGTCAGGGCTGGACTCATTAGTTAGACATGCCATTCAAGGACAATATTGACAAAGTGATCAAACGTATTGATAAGGGAAGGAAACATTAGAAAACAACTAAATCCAGATCATAATGATCAATCCGGAAGCTGGGTTTAGTTTTCGTATTGATCTGTTTGGGCGTAAACAGCAGACGACAACTGAAAGTTTTATCGAATTATAAACCCACGACTTCCGGCACGGATAGACTTTTACCTGAATATGACATCTACAGCAAACTGAATGTGGTACTGAGTCACTGCACACAAGTCAGACATGTAAACCCAAACCGTATTGAAAACAATCCTCAGTGAAGAATATATTTCTAATTTCAATGTTTGATTTAAAAAGATTTCATTGGACAGGGCGCGGTGCCGGAGTTGTTAGAGTAAACGTGACATGCAACCAGCAGGTTGCGGGTTCGATAACCAGGAACTATCTAAAATCATTTATGGCACTTTCATATCTCCCATGCCTGGAGGTACTTCCAGGACTGGTTGGTGTCAAGATGAATTGACAGGGTGTGTTATCATGCAATGTGTCCGCGGCATGATATCGCAGTAAGGGAGCACTAGTCTACATCTGCCTAATATACACAAAGTCCCCAAATGGCTGAAATATTGTCGGTCGGACGGTAAATCCAAGCAAACTAGCATGAAATATTAACAGCCTGCGAGGTTTTAATATAACAGCATAGACCACGTGCCTGATAATTGTCGTCTGCTTTGAAACGGTATTCTAATTATTTCATTTGCATAATATATCCATTTATATAGTAATTCGAATCAACCAATATCATGTAAATTTATTCTTCTTTCTTTTAGATACAAGTCTTTATAGGTATTGATAATGCATGTTTGTTGGAATTAGATACAGTTGAATAGAAATGTTACTAACTAAACATGTATGCAAAATATTTGAATAAGGGAAGTCTCAGCTCGATTTTACATAAACGCGAAACTTTATCGCATTTCATGTCGATCCTATAAGTTCTGCTTAAAAAAAAAAAAAAAAAAAAAAAAAAAAAAAAAAAAAAAAAAAAAAAAGATTTGTTTTTCGAAAAAGGAATATTTTATAATAAATTAATGAACGTTTTAAATTCAAATGATTACAAAAAAAAAACATAGAGAGCATAATTTCTATATTTGAATTTAAATTTCGAAATTGAGCGTTATTACCCTAGTTGAATGTGTCATTTGCAAGAAACCAAATGTCAAAACGGTAACAGAAGGTGGCGTAAGACTCCACGCCGTTGTTGTTTCTGCGCGTGCGGTATCTTCTGGGTCTCCGTTGAGATTATTATAAATGAGCAGTAAATCTATATCAAGGATCAAGCGTAACAATCAAATTGTATTTTACGTACAACTGAGGATTGGTTAAATCAATAATGAGTTAGAAAGTTGAAAGTTTTTTTAATGTAAACTGCGTTATTTTCGTTGCTGAATAGATTTTTTTATTAATCAAAATAAAATATAAAATATATAGTTCAATAATCAGCATGTTAGATTACTATTCTATTATAAGATATTTTGCATCCTGACAAGTTTAATATACAGTATTATATAATATGTTGTTGTTGTTGTTGTTAACCTTTTACTTCATATTGACTCATTTTGAAGCACAGGCAAACAGAGCAGACCCAGATCAGACAGCTCCTTTATTGCTCATACATTAATGTAGATCAAATTCTACACAATCTGCAGGGCAAAGGAATATCCACTGTTTCACAAACCATTTAAAGTTCAGTTAATTAATATCCATCATATCATGAATGTGTACATGAATATTCATGACACTTAACCCTTTATCTCACTTAGACCTAACCCCTCATCGCGTAGGTTCGAGTCCCGGCAGGGTAATTCGGATTTTCATGTGAGGAAGCCTTCAAGCTGGCTTGCGGTAGGTCGGTGGTTCTACTCGGATGCCTCAGTGCATTCGGGTCTTCCTCCACCTGTAATTAGCTGGACGTCGCTATATGACAGAAATACTGTCGCAGCGACGGTTACATAAAAAATCAATCAATCAAATGAATTAAATAATTAGACCTGTTTTTACGCACTGGCAAACTGAGCAGACCCAGATCCCTCAAGGAGCGAACTGTTTGATCCATCTCTTACAATACTTTAATATACAGTCTGCATAGGAAGGGAAAATCCTTTGCTTCAGATGCCATTCAGAGTTCTATATATTAATATCAATTAAGCCATAAATTGACTTCTCATGAGGTATAGAGTTAAGGACACCGCAGTGTTATTTCGGTTATAAAATTACAGATTGAGGAAGATTCTAGGTAGACAGAATGTTTTTGAGTAGAACCATCAAGTTGAAAACCTTCCTCACACGAAATATCTGATGACTTAACCATGACTCGAACCTATAGCGGCGAGTGGTTAAGTTATTGAAAGTCACGATAAAGACCACTCAAGCACGGATGCCCCAAATATATAATACACATGTATGCTGTTGTTCATACATCTACAGAGAGACCCAAATTTATTTTGTCGCATCAGTCCGTATCGTAATATTTGATATAATTGTTATGATACTTAGTTAATTGTTATAATTAAATAATAGTGTTATAAATTGGAAACTATTCATAATGTTACAGAGAGTGATTAACTGTCAATAAAAGGAATTTTCAGCTGTCAGTGACAATAATCACTCTTACACGGATGCCCCAAATATCTTATATCCAAGCCCACTGAATACAACAGGTATAGATACTCGTTCTGAGTACCCCAGATACATCTAAAAAAAAAAAAAAAAAAAAAAAAAAAAAAAAATATATATATTCGTCAATTTTCGCGGGTATTAAGTTCGTTGACGATGTAAATATCCAATATCGATCCAGATATACTCGTTTTTTTTAAAATAAATATTTCACGAAATTCACGTGTATTTGTATTCCCATGTAGACTCAGCGGAATTTTAATGTCATTGAAGAACGATGATATTTACAACATATCTTAATGTACTAGGCGGATTATAACAAGCAATTTCCATTCGATCTTGAACGTTTACATCTATATTCATTTAATCCAAAATTAATTGCGTAGTATTAATTAGTAAAGCAATATGTAGGTGATTAAATAATAGTGACATATTTTGAAAAGCATTCAAAATATTACAGAGTGTTATTAACAGGCAATAAAATGAATACTCGTCTGTTACTACACCCTGTTTCATTCTCATTAACAGCATTTAGATGAAACATCTATCAATATTGTATTAACTTTAACTTCAATTGACCGGACTTGTATTTCAGTCATATCTACGTATGCGAATGCCGTTGAACCTGTATAAGCGGACAACTGTATTAAGCAGTCTACCTTATTTAGCGACCAGTTTTAATACATGTATTACCAAACTATAACCTATATGTTTTTTGTCTAACCTCCATTTAGCGGTCACCTCTGTTAAGCGGCCACTTTTTGTTTGTTCCCTTGACAGACCGCTTAAGTCAGTTTGACTGTACTCCATATTGTACAATTATACTGTACTTGGAAGTCTGTTCTGCTAGAAAGTCATGTTCAAAGAGGAAAGATATTATCATAGTGTGGGCATTAAAGTAAAGAAATATTCAGCAATAATCATATGTAGGCGGTTTGTTATATCCGAGGATGATTGATGTCTTAGTGATTAAACAATGGCGAGGATTAGTCATACAGCTATCAAATTTATAGGTTAAAGAACTGGTCTAGTTTAAAGCAGTGGATAAAAATACTCAATCACTTCACGAATTTTATGCTGAAACCAAAAAACTACGTGCATTTATCAACGAATTCAGCGATGTATCGGAGAGAATGACAAAGCCCTCCGAATGCTTTTATGAGTCTCCGCAGACATTACATAATATGACGTTGCGTATATTCACACTTCGCAATTCTCTTGTAAATGTATACCTTGCAAATTGACATTTCCTTTATTGCAGGTTAAAGAAGTATTAATGATATATATATATATATATATATATATATATATATATATATATATATAGAGAGAGAGAGAGAGAGAGAGAGAGAGAGAGAGAGTTTTACTTCAAACATTGTGGACACTTAAATCATCTGTTTTCGCGATAGGCAATCTCACATTAAGTATCCCTAATTTTAGTTTAAGAATTTTGATTTGAAATTATTTATTGCATAAGTAATGACCTGTATATATGCTTAATTAAATAACTTTGTGATACGTTTAGAGTTCAAAAATTTAACGGAATGAGATTTAAAATAGGAACAGTCCTCAGATTGCTTCTTAATAGCAATCAAAACGTGTTATGCCAAAGTTATTAAGCCTATGGAACTGAAATGACTCTCAAGATATCACCAATTTCAACCCCATTTGATCATATAATCAAGTCGTGTTTTTTTATGATTGTAGAGCATTTACCTGGCTAATCATAGTCTAATAAAAAATGAAAGAATTACTTCTCTTGCGTAAAAAATAATACAAAATCTTGCCTCGAAGGATCAATTAAAATTTTCGAATTTAGATTACGTGCGATGACATATTGTTAGACATTAGAACAAATGTCAGGAGAATCATACGTTTTTGCCCTCATTTCACATTTTTTTTTTTTTTTTTTTTTTTTTTTTTTTTTTCATTTAAACATCATTTAATCCTGTATCATTCCCAAAGTTGTGTCATTAAAGCGTGAATGTTTAAATGAAGCTATCAAAAATATGAAAAAAAAGAATATCATATTCTCATTGTGTTACATTTTATATGAAATATACATGTATTACTTACAATGTCATAGCTTAAAAATGACATATTGAGAATCTAATAAAAACGAGGAAAAAATAGTAAATCTAATCCAAAAAAAAAAGTCACTTGTTACATAAATCTAACACTGTCAAAAGCTTTATACAGTCTACATGTATTTATTTCCAAATATTATGGAAAATGCTTTTGACATTCTATTAATTCTACTTAAAACTTGTGATGTATACCTTTGCAAGGTGTCGACATTCGAAACAAGAGGGCCATGATGGCCCTGAATCGCTCACCTGAGAAATATTGCCTTTATTGTCTTTTATAACACAGTTATACTGAAAACAAAATCCATGCAGAAGTACAGCAAAATAATCGTAACACAAAAACTGTACCTGTGGTCCAAATTTTGATTGTTATAGCTTTAAGATCAAGTGACCCCTAGGGTGGGACCAATTTTGACCCAAGAACCATGATTTGAAAACATGGTTTTGGTCCACAAGGCCATGTTACATACCAAATATCCTATAACCTTGCGGTTTCTGACAAGAAGATCTTTCAGAGACTCACCTATATAAGTCTATGTAAAATCAAGTGACTCCTGGGGCAGGACCAAGTATGACCCATGAGCCATGATTTGAACATACTTGGTAGATGTCTATAAGGCAATGTAACACACCAAATATCTAAGCTCCGGGCCTTGTGGTTTCTGACAAGATTTTTTTTCTAGATTTTCCTATATATGTCTTTGTAAAATCAAGTGACACCTTTGGCGGGGCTAGTTTTGGCCCCCAGGCCACGATTTGAACAAACTTGGTAGATGTCCAGATGGCAATGTTACACACCAAATATCTGAACTCCAGGCCTTGTGGTTTCTGAGAAGAATAATTTTCTAGATTTTCCTATTTTAGTCTATGTAAAATCAAGTGACCTCTGGGATGGGACCAAATCTGACCCAAGGGCCATGATTAAAACCAACCTGGTAGATACTCATAAGGCCTCACAAAAAATATCTTAACTCCAGGCCTTGTGGTTTCTGTAATAAAAAGTGCAAATGTAATATTGTTCTTTTGTTAAGAGCTATTATCAAATGCTTTTTGATATCAATTTCATTTTTGAAAATTCCATTTTAATTAGAAAGATATTACATAATTATTACCACTTAAAAGATGTCCATCAGCGCAGAATAACTTGAAAAATTATTCACAGTAGAAATCATAAGTTGCTATTCCGCACACATAGCGTCTTTAATTCAACACGGGAATACCGAATGCAAAATTTAACACCAACAAATTAACATGGCTAACGAGTTCTCTAAAAACCGTCAACATATTAGAAAAAGAAATAGGATCCAAGTGCTCCGGAGAAAGTTCTTAATAGCGTGACATTGGAAAATTATTGGGAATCAAAGAAGTTCATCTGTTTAAAGTTCGGTTTTATGTTAGAATTTAATCTTCTAGCCATTTCATGGAATCAGGTTAATTATATAGAAGTTAATACCTATCATATTCATTTTACATGATTATCAGCTTAATTTATTCATTTTGAAAACTACTCTGAAAAAAATAAATCTTGAGGTGAAACCCGAGATAGCTTTATAATTTTATTTCAAGATGCCAAACACATCAGTTCATTGACAAAACTCTGGAATAAAAAGAATGAAACAAACCGTCGAGCGTGTTAGATAACATGCAATTTTATGGATCTACGATTCCCCTTCGGCAGCTTTTAAATAAAGTGACTTGTTGCAGTTTCTAGTCTGAGAGACATCCAAACTCCCAATATTATTTCAGAGGGTTAGTTCTATGCCTAGAAAAAAAGTGGAATTTGAGTAATTCATCCATTTCAGGAGCAATGATTTTTTTCCTCCTGTTGTCAGCAATAGAATTTAAGGAAGAACCAAATAAACGATGTCCAGTTAGAGAAATTAACCATTCATTACTCTGTAGTTCCCGTGCGTTAATGTTATTATCTTGATCATGCTTTTCTTTAAGATTAAGTACCCTCATTGTTTTTCCGGATGTGTGCTATAATTGGACATTGCATGGAACAGAAATTAAGTATTAATAAATTAATCGATGGTAAAAAAAGTGATCGTGACGCGGTACTTAATTTTGACTCGTTTCTGAGCAATCGTGTAATGAAGGAAGTATTCATTGGCAACGCTATTTCTCATGATAATCATCACAGGAGTATCAGATTATATGATATCAGTTTTACAGTGAATTTAGAGAAGTTCATACGTAAAAGTCACTTAAATAACGAAAAAACATCGTTAAGAATATTCTCATTTACCAGAGAGAACGTTGTTGTGATGGTAGAAATAACTAATAAAACAATAATCCTTGAAATATTAGCTTGAGTATTTTAACTTTGAAATGAATTTCTTTCAAGTGTTAAAAGAGACTGAGAGAACATCTTTTACTTTAAGCAAAAAATGATGTTGGAAAAAAAACCTTATATTCAACAAGTGTTGATGATAAATACGTACAGGGAATGGCTTGATGATAACTCAAGTAAACGAACGTAACTACTTATTCAGAATATGTTCACTGCCAGTTATTACTATTTTCAATATATTCCATGGTCCCACTTCTGAAGAAATAGCTTGCAACCATGGTTCTATAGCTGTTGTTGTTTGGGGATTTTGTCACAACAGTGTTTCAGAGTCCAGCTAATTACAGGTTGAGGAAGACCCTGGAATTCACATAGGCACACAGTTGAACCACCGACCTTTCACAGGCAAATAGAAAGCTTCCTCATATTCAGAGAAACCCAGATGGGACAGACAAGGTCTCTAACTAACAGAGATGAGGGACTATGTGTCAGAAAGACATAAAGTCTAAACACATGATCACCTACTGTACTATGCCCTTCAGCTTCAAATTATCTTATCTACATTTACACAACTCTTTTTTCTTAAATTATTATTTGTCTTTTTTCATATTTTGTCATTTTAATGATGGAAACAACAGGATCGTTACAAACTTCTGTGTTCTCACATCTTTAAATGCTGCTTTTAGGGCCAATTTACTTAAGCAATTCTTGATAGTACTGGTATGCAACTATATTTCCCTGGACACTTCTTCTTATGATAAGACATTTCTATTTCAATGCCAATTTGTGTCCCTTCTTTCTCCAATGATGTGTCATCTTGAAGGAAAGGGCCACTTATTCGCTAATAATCAATGCTGGTCAACCGTAAATATTAAGACATCAATGGCATAAAAAATTAGTTTACGTACCGTACAGGCAGCCATGCTTTCATTGTGCCTGTGTGTGTGCGCGTGTGTGTATATGAGAGAGAGAGAGAGAGAGAGAGAGAGATCAAATAATTTTCCATTCAAAAGTAAAAACATGTCGACAGGTAATTGCGGTATATTTGTAGAACAATCAGCTCGTCCACAAAGAGTTACCATTTCCGCCGCTTCGGTTGGTCCAATATATATTTGCTTTTATGTTCACACATTGTTATTATCCTCCCATAAAGATCACAGAAATCGTCTTAATTAACATCTAAGCCTTTGTAATGAATGTCTCTACAATCCCTAAAGAAACACATACGTATGTCTCGTATACGCTTTCTGTGATAATATATTACGACTTGTATTTCAAATCGATGTATTATACCCATCTCTTCAATTAAGGAACATAAATCTTGAGGCAAATGATGCAAAATTAACAGAGAGACAACATTATCTAGACCTCCATTAACGCTGAAGCGGTTCTAGATTTTTATACCTCTAATTCAGAGAGTTATGATGGTCCACAGTACGTGTTTAAGATGCGGCAATCATTCTGATATAGGTTCTCTATTATGAATCCTTTTAAATACAAAATTAAATGTCGAGAAACTTACTCTATAGCTGTATACCGTTATGTAATTAAAGGGAAGGAGAAAATTGAAGTAAATACCGTTTCAATCAGAATGGGAAATTAGAAAGTATTTCTTCAAAGTTTTTCAACCCTAAACAACATGTTTCCTGTAATGATAATTAAATCACGAAACGAGTCCTAAAATCTTTATAGAGAAGTTTAAGTATAAAATGGTAAGAAGTGGAGGTTCTCTGTGAAGGAAAATCCTATTAAAGTGTTGGTAATCTGAGCTGCAATTTCAACAACTCCAGAGCTATGGAATTGTCATGCCACGAGCCCACTGTTCCCGATCGTGTAGGACACTCCTGTAGGCACAGCGTCTGAGAAATCAGAGTATGTTAAAACTCTGGATGTCTGGACATTCATTACTGCAATGTTCAGATTTATTTACTTTTGGTGCCTCAAGAAATTTAATGAAGCCGTTTGACGTTATTTGATATCTTATTTGAAACTACTGCTTAATACTGAGTGAAGTTTTAAACCTAGTTATCTTTTCAATGAAAATTTGTTGAAATAAAATATATTCTAAAATTAATTCTAAATCCTAACTCTAACTAACTTTTGGCTTAATCTACCCCCCCCCCCCCCTTATCACATTTTCTCTTTCTTCTGATTACTTGTAAATAGAAGTTCCACAAAACCACCAAAACTCGACACCTGTTAATTAAAACACTATGTGCTAGTGTTCACTTGTTGAAATTAATTATATGCTTAAGCAATGACTGTCTTAGTTATACGGAAATTTATGAAGGCTTTACCAAAACTTTCTCAACATCACTCGTAAATTTATAAAGGTTTAAATATATGTATGCGCGGTATATCCATAGCCTTCAACAACTAATGTTTTACAGAGGAATATTTCTATTCCACTGAAATAACAGCTATACAAATATATTAAAAAATATTTTTCAATTCGACAAATAAGAGGTTAGTATGATTATTTGGATATTTCCCAGAAAAGCCTAGTAGATTTGGCATGCATTTGTATCTGTTTACAATAAATCTTTATTTCAATACTTTTTGTCAACTGAAGCTTATGCATTTTTGATTATTTCTTTATAAACCCCGATTTTGACGTGCATGTTTATTAACCCTTTCCCTCATATAGACTCATTTTGACGCACTCAATAGGTACCACATAAAGCCTGATCTGCAGAAAGCCAAACTCAAACCTTACTAAATTTAGTTGTAAAATTCTCATTTCCAGACCACTGAGGAGCAGCGAACAGCATAAAACCTGATCAGCCTGCGAGTTACTCGCAGGCTGATCTGGTTTTATGCTGTTCGCATAGGTCTTTTCATGGTATCCTCTATGAGGGAAAGGGTTAAGTAACTACAATGTATTTATCATATCAAGGGTCCAATATCCAGGTCACGAACAGGAAACGGTACAGCGATTGCAGTTTATTTTGTGTTGCACCGATTTTGATAAAAATGGTCACATACTCTTTATAATACAGTATGCTTTTCATCAAATATAATCGTAAACCGCGAAAAGAAAGTAAACAATCCCTACAAGCAAATGACATTTTAGAGGAATGGTCCAGTCTCATTTAATGGCAAACTGATTTTTGCTAAATAATACCATACATTATATTTTATATTCCGAATTATTTATCAAAATAATTATATACAAATATTTCTCAATTTCTAACAAAATATTATTCAAATGCATAATCGTTTCAGTTATTGTGAATTAACAGATCTCAAATACATTTCAAGCGTTTGAAATAAATATTGCAAAAGTCTACAATAAGGCGGTTTATAAAAAATATATAAAAAGACGCACATATCATTGAAATTTAGCAATACCAACGCCTCTTTTAATCTCAGACAAGCAACTGCAATTTCCCATCGATAATTGGGAAGTGAAGAAACACTAAACTAGACGCATAAAGTCAATCTCATTAATGAATATATTGTTTTCCTGAAATAAACGTCTATGAGACTAAATAAATAAAGCATTGACTGTGCATAAGTATAGAGACTAAAGCTAGACAACTTTAAATGTTTAATGACAAATTGTTTCAATTTAAATTTCAAGGGCTGTGTCTGTATTGTGCAAACCCAACACATTCAAATTAAACAAACATTGAGGCTTCAGTGTTTCACTTGATACGTTTTATCACTCAGTGACCTCAATGACTTATACAAATGAATCAAAGCATATTCAACTATTTATGAATATTCCCAAAGGACCATATATGATCACAGCAAAATGTAAACCAATATTCGTGATCAAATCTTGAAAAAAAAAATGTGTAATCTTTTTTATTTAGAAGTGTCAATAAAACGATTATTAGCATTGTTTTTTGCAAGAGGCTTTTATAAAGTTCCATTTATAAATTTCATCCAAGTCAATTTCAAATGACTTTTTTCACTCTCCCAAGGCCGGTCCCGTGGCCGGGTGGTCAGAGTGTTTATCCTGGAGTCAGGAAGTCGTTGGTTCGATCCCCTGTCGCGACATTCAAAATTTGTAAAAATGGTATTAGTCTAGCACCCTTATTTGCTGCTCAGAATATAAGGGTAGTTCTAAGACTGGTAAGCCCGGTGTCAGGATAATGTGACTGGGTGTGGTATCATGCCACATGTCTATGGTGTGATACTGCAGTGTGGCAAGCACTATGTCTGTCTGAAGCACACATCATCTCCAAATAACTGAAATAATCTCGTTGGAACGTTAAAAACATAAACATACTTCTTCTAGAAGATGATTGAAGAGAAAAGAAAGTCAGAAATGGAGAAGAATATCCGAGAGCTTTCTCTGGCAATATTTTAAGAATTGATTCACAATCCGATACTGTTACTATGACTAGACTTTATAAAGATGGGATAGACCGAAACTGCCATCTCTATAATAACATTTCTTTGAAATATTTTAAAGGAAAGGATACAATTTCAATAACCTCGTAAACCGCACACTGGCACATTAGTATACCTTAGTTTTTTTGTTGTAGAAAATGTTCCCTCGGGCATTTATGTGTTACCGACGATGAATGTAAAAGCGAAAACTATTCAAATAATAAGTATGTATGACAGAATGGAAAGCAGACCCCAGACGGTCGAAGTCGATGTCAGACCTAATAGAAATTTACATTTATTTTCCGATTTTGTTTGAGAAAATTTAAATTTGGTTTACTAATATCTAATACTCACGTCGTACCACTAGACTGTCTAACTTTTAAGGGCACGTCTCTTGAATCATTAATGCACAGACATTACGTCTTACAGCGATATTTTGAGTCGATTTTATAACCACAGAACACCAGGTGTGACAAAGTTCTTTGCATTTCAGATTAGAATCCCTGTTATCAGTTTGGAAATATTCTATTATTTATCTCTGCAATTATGCAACGTGTCGTGTCCCATTGAGTCCTTTCCCAGATAAACTATGAAAAGTGTCGCCTCTGTATTGGATATTGTATATTTAAACACAGTATTCATAATAACACATGGAATATAACAAACAAAAACAAATGTTTCACTGTAAAAATTTAACGCAAACGGACACGACAAAACAGGTCTCAGTATACATCAACTTTTTAAGATACTTTAAATGTGTTATTCTAACATTAAGTTAGTTTTTTTTCGACGTAGCTGTCTAGCCAGCTTGTTGAATACGCTCAGACTAATAAAACGTGTAAAACATAAAAGGTAATCAGTCCCAAATGAATAAATAGTATCATTTCATTGGTTAAATATGATGAAACTGCTCAAACACAACGTGACAAATTCGTGACAGCAATGTGCATCTTGTATGATCATAACACTAAACAAATATAGATGAATATCTAGTTATTTGTTATCATTATAACAACGCATTGAATGGAGAGAGAAAAACAACACACGACGTACTGTATGTTGCTAAATTCGATCTGTTGAAAAACCAACAACATCTGAATGTTTTCGAGACAGTGTAATGCAACTACGAATAACTCACCAAAGTTAATGTCTTTGTTATTTCAAATTCAAACCCGCGGCAGTGAGGTGCTTTGGTTCTACAGTCAAACCTGTCCTAAGTGCTTCGTGCAGGTAGCTGATAAATGATGTTTTTTTAATTCATAGCAAAGAATATGTTGACCGCTTAATACAGGTTGATGTATTATTACATACGGTTGCTTAATACAGGTTTGTCGCTTAAAATATGTGGTCGCTTAAGATAGGTGATTCCATGTACGGGAATCACAGACTGTTGCTTAATCAGTTCGAACTGTTGACCGAAATACCGTGATCTTGGTGTCTTAAGGCGAGTTCCGGTCATTTTCTTTTCTTATGTAATTTTTTTTTTTCTTAGTTATATCATACCTTCCTAACTGTATCTTTATATTATCACCAAACACATATTACCTCAAACCAAAATCACATCAGCATGTTCTCTTGTAATAATCACGTAAATGCATTTGTTTTACACAATATTGCAACATTTGTCAATCTGTCATTTTCAGAATACATCACTGGTCTGACAAGCATTATTGTAATCAAATTCGATTAAGTTCGTTTAAATTTCCAGTCGCGAAAATTGAAAATATAGCACCATGAGCATTGCGTTTGTGAATATAAATGAAAACTTCTATGCGGAACACTACGAATATATCCTACTCACAATAAACGAGTTTCTCCTCCTGTTGATATGGATTTCAAATTTGAAATTTATCTGAATAAAGATACGCCATGATATTTCAGGCGGAGAATGTATTTTAAAAGACTGCATGTAAATAAATATCATTTCATACTTAATTACTTTTTTCAGGTTAAATTGAACTGTATGTTCTTTTCTCGAAAATGGCAAGCATTAAAAGAATATGTACGAGTACTTATATCTTTATAAATTACATTCAAATATGTTATAAACTGTCTATATATTTGGGTAAATAATTACGTAAAACTATGTAAGACATAGTGTTATATGAAATCCTTGTATAAAATAGGTTTTATCGTATTATAAGTTCAGCAGGGTGTGGCTCCCCAACTCTCAATCCCATCATAACGGGTTTCAGTAAACGGGGTTAGTCAAAAATAGACACCCACGATAATGCATTATCCGAAATATCGTGAAAGTATAATCTGAAATAGCTGAATATCAAAGATGAAATTTGTTGAATAAAATGCAAAAGTGTTTGTTTCGAGTTGCATAGTAAATAATAAAAGACTCATTTAATTATCCGAAGTTTATGATATGAGATATAAATGAGAAGAACTTTCTTATTTAACAGTATTCTATCCTGGCTGCCCAATGCAAATCGTGCACGAGTACAATTTCTAAGACAGCGTTAGTGTCGATGCGATATTTCCCTCTCAAAAGAAAGAAATTTAACATTCAACGATCAATGGGAGTATAATGGTGACGATTAACATTTTTTTATTGAATATTGACGAGAAATCCATTCAACTTAATATTTTTAAAATATTCCAATACACAATTGTGTTGATATTTATAAATGTTAACATTAACTTTGATATGATATAATAAACTCGCGTCGGTGAATTTTTTGGAACGTCGGATTTTCCCAAAGCCTTTTACCGACACTAATGCTTAAATACTATTTACAACTATTTATTCTGAAAAAGTACCGCTTCTAGTTGTTAAAAATATTATTTTGAAGAAATAAAAAACACAGTGATTTATTTGAAGCAGATTGGCACATCAGTACAAAACGTTTCTTTTTAACGATAGCGTTTTGGGGCTATCCCATTGGAGTCGAAGACAAAATAAAGAATGAATACTTGCGTAGTGAATATCAAAATTATTTAAGTTCATTATCGCTTGGAAAATGCTAATGATAAATAAAGTGAACGCAAATTACAGAATAGGGAAAGGAAATAAAATGGTCGATAATTTAACCTTAAAGATGAATTAACAAAGCAGAAAATGTTGATCTACGAAGGAAAAGATTGTATATTGACAAAAGAATCGAGTGCTTAGAACTTGATTCCTATATAGAGTAAGGCTATTTAAAGACCTTCAGAGGTTTAGAGAACCAAGGCACAGTCGAGAGCTATTTAACTTAAAGTAAAAAAAAGTAGTTTCTCAATCGTCATAAAGTAAATACGTTTGAATTAAACCACATAGCAAACTGTGTGAAATTTAAAAATATTAACGGGCATTCCTTTTTATTTCTTTAAATGTCTTCTAAAAATACAATGGACGCAATTTAGTTTAAACAAAACTAATTTCCAAACTTCATAAAAACAGGTTTCTGCAAAGTCAATTTATCTTACATAATTTATCAATTGTCAAGTCCATTTAAACACATCTATTACCTCAACTTTCTGTGTATTATATACAGCTCAAGTTATTTGATAAGAATTGATATTTTAAGTATGTGTCAAAACCAATGTTACTATGCAAGCTTAAACTGAAACAAATCATCAACAAATAGACAGTTTAATCACGATATAACGTTTTTACATTTTCTGTAACACAAGTGCTAAGTACATTTGTTTCGTTATACTAAATGCAATAATTCTCTCCAATCTTGTAAACGTTTCTCTTTTAGTTTCATTACGTCTGTATATATTCAGTTTAATTAACTTCTGATTGTTTAGGAGTCGTTTTCTTTATAAACTTGCTTAGCAATTAAGCGGCGCACTGTTCTTGACGTCTTTTAACCTCGTTTTAAGATGATTCTGTGAATTAGTACTGTTTAAACGGCAGACTAATTAATTTCGAAAGACACCAAAAGCGTATATTTGATACGAATAAAGAAACAGTATATCTTATTTAACCCATAAGTGAGGCTTTTAGATCCACAGATTGCATTATTGGGTTTAAGTCTGCTTTAGGAGCTCAGCGTAAAAGTTCCACTTCTAATGAAAACTTGTCAAAACAAATCCGATCGTGTAAGAGTAAGTACTCCATGGCATATATAAATATATGATCTAAGAATCCATTGGCCTTATAGTCTAGATGTGGCGATCTCGATCCTTTTAATACACTTATATGTCTATATTTGATTGAACAACGACTTTCTGTGATATCAAACCAGACAAAAGATCTACAAGTAATCATAGGGAAAATTAAATGTATTAGAAGATAACATTAACGACATATGTCTTTCTCATGACGGGGATGTAAGGTCATAACGAATAAATAAATAAACGAAAAACATATGACAATAGGCAATATAATAACACAGCATTGTAACAGGTTTCTAACATGATTTCTGATTTTGACACGCGAAAAAACAACAACACAATTATCATTAGTATATCCGAAAGAAACAGACGTAAAATAAGTTTCATATTTAAAAATTGAAAATAACATGTAGCCACATAGAATCTTGTCATTGCGACTATATTGGTTTTCTTCTGGTTCGTACTAAAAGTTTTCCAACTCTTACTGTGTTTCATCACAGCAGAGTTTGCTTTAGTGAAAAATGCAGCTAAGAAAATAATAAAGTTGCAACATACCTTTGGTTTTTCTGCCTAATGTCCAGATATCAAACTAGTTCGTTCTTTTATGAAAGGAATTACTGTTTTTATTGTCCCCCCGTCATTGATTAGGATGTAACATTCATTATTAGACTTGTTGAACACTGGTGGAGCTCTACAGCTGCCCTTATCGAGCAGCGCTTTATAACCACAGCGCGGCACGTCATTAGGGGGCGTGGCTTCCAGCAACTGTTTAGAATAATCTTGAAAGAGTTAACCAGTACGTCATAACGTTATATTTGACAAGGATAACCTCGGAAACCCTATCTGCCGTTTCTTGAAAAGTCTGACAAGTTGGCCAGCCAAGGTTAATAAGCATTTCTTATCCATTAATCTTCCGACGGAGGCGTGCAGAGGAAAGGTAACTTTTATTTCGGTGGATAGATAATGGGTGACACAAGACAAATAATAGAAATGCATGAGAGAAACTTGAAATCTGATGCCGAGAGTTTGACCTGTTGGTTTCCATACTTGTAAAACAAAGTGACTTTAAGTGTTTGTTTCCATGTTATTGGCAGACAATGATACATGGGTTAAAGATTAAATGTTGCTAAAAAGACCACACAAATATTCGCTTCTTTCAGTTGCCTTAGTGATTTATAGAACATTTCCGTGGTACGGAAGATCTACCTATTTTTTAGCTTTCTCTCTCTCTCTCTAAGGAGAAAGTGTTGTGAACTTTAGTAAGGAAATATGTTTTAATATCATATAAGCTTTATGAAAATTACAGTTGGGAATGATATATGTCCTCGTATAATGCAATGCTAAACAATATATGTTTACTAATGGTTGAATTCCGCTGTATATATTAAATCAGTGAAAGGAGCCTTGTTTATAATAAGATGTTTATATATATATATTATAAGATGTTTATATATCACTTGCGAATATAAGAAAGAAATCGTATAAAATCAAGATGCTGAACTGCGTCTCCATCCCTGTCTTTGTACATTTATTCCAGTTGCCTAACATCTTGGTATAGCTCTTATGACAATATTTTATAGCTATCTTCGAATACAATATATGAATTTTAGTGCTGAAAGCTTAGGTTACATTCAGTAGTTGAAAATGCTTTCAAAATATAACGATTTTCGTATGATAAAACAATTCAGGTATATTTCAGAAATTTAATAACAGCGTCTATAATAATATCTATAAAAACATTCCTTCTTCATTTACCTCAATATATCATACTCGCAGAACCCTTGTGTACAAACAGTTATACAATTACAAGGAGGTAAATGCTTTCATTTCGTTCAAAATTTGAAAACTATATTGCGTAAAATGATCCGTGAGGTTTTGATATAAAAATGATATGAGTGTATTCTGCCTATGTGATCATAGGTCTAAATGGTCGGAGCTTAATGTGGCGGCGAATGATAAAGTCATGGTTTGCATGTTTCCTTACCAAATGTACCCACTGATACTGACTCTGAACCATCCATAATACGAGGTCAAAGGCAAATATGTATGGTGTACGTGACAAACTGTAAATATATTATCATTTATATTTTAGATTTTATGGAGTTATCGCTTGCGATAAATTCCATAACATTTATAATATAAACGATAACTAATACTTTTTAGTTAAGATGTGGTTGATTTATATGAAACAGAAGTAGTATTGTTTCACCACAGTTTTCATTGGTTGATCGCGGTCACGAGTTGACCCCTTATATTTCTATGTAGGCTCAGAAGAAATCCATATATACTTAGTATCGCTTAAAACACATTTCAAGTGAAGTGAAAATTGTAGATATATGACTACGAAAAGTAGGCGATAAAACCAAATAAACTATTGGGTTTGGTACTGGCCCTATACACGGAAAAATAGGGGGGTCAGTAATGTTCATATATGTTGTATATCTATGAGTTGGATCAGCACTTAACCAATTATGAATAATAAAAGAAATTATGTAAACTTATTGCATCGTGTGTGTGTGTGTCAATTTTAGTCATGTATTCCATTTATAACTTCTTTTTTTTCTTTTGCTTTGCATTTAGTTGATATTTCTTTTTTTCCCATTTTCTAGATAAAGCTGTAAGATTGTAACCGCTAAATAGAAACCCCTGAGGAGATAAGAACATTTGTTTTACGACCACCTCAATAATATGACAATCTAAATATTATAACCACCTCAATAAAACGAACACCTCATTATGATGACCACATAAATATTAGAGTGACCCCAGTATAACGACCACCTCAATAATATGACAATCTAAATATTATAACCACCTCAATAAAACGAACACCTCATTATGATGACCACATAACTATTAGAGTGACCCCAGTATAACGACCACCTCAATAACAGGACAACGTAAATATTAGAACAGCCTCAATATAACGAACATCTCATTAAAATGACAACATAAGTCAGACATGCTTAAGTGTGCCACTTGGGTTAACTGACCTCTTAATGCAGGTTGGTCGCTTAAATCAAGTGGTCGCCAGTACAAGTGTAACTGTATTGAAACACATCAATATTAGAACCACCTCAATATAACGAACACCTCCACATAATGACCATCTAGACATTAGAACCACCTCAATATAACGAACACCTCCATATAATGACCATCTAAATATTAGAACCACCTCAATATAACGACCACCTCCATATAATGACCATCTAAATATTAGAACCACCTCAATATTACGAACACCTCCACATAATGACCATCTAAATATTAGAACCACCTCAATATAACGACAACCTCGATATAATGACCATCTTTATATTGCTAGAAACGACACTCATTCATCTAATTAACTATATAGACAACCTCCAATATAATGACCATCTAAATGCTAGAACCACCTCCATATAACGACAACCTCCATATAATGACCATCTTAATATTAGAACCACCTCAATATAACGACAACCTCCATATAATGACCATCTAAATGCTAGAACCACCTCAATATAACGACCACCTCGATATAATGACCATCTAAATGCTAGAACCACCTCAATATAACGACAACCTCGATATAATGACCATCTAATATTAGAACCACCTCAATATAACGACAACCTCCATATAATGACCATCTTAATATTAGAACCACCTCCATATAACGATCACCTCCATATAATGACCATCTAAATGCTAGAACCACCTCCATATAACGACAACCTCGATATAATGACCATCTAATATTAGAACCATCTAAATTAGAACCACCTCAATATAACGACCACCTCCATATAATGACCATCTAAATATTAGAACCACCTCCATATAACGACAACCTCCATATAATGACCATCTAAATGCTAGAACCACCTCAATATAACGACCACCTCGATATAATGACCATCTAAATACTAGAACCACCTCCATATAACGACAACCTCCATATAATGACCATCTAAATACTAGAACCACCTCCATATAACGACCACCTCCATATAATGACCATCTAAATACTAGAACCACCTCAATATAACGACAACCTCGATATAATGACCATCTTAATATTAGAACCACCTCAATATAACGACAACCCGATATAATGACCATCTAAATGTAGAACCACCTCAATATAACGACCACCTCGATATAATGACCATCTAAATATTAGAACCACCTCAATATAACGACCACTCCATCTAATGACCATCTTAATATTAGAACCACCTCAATATAACGACAACCTCCATATAATGACCATCTAAATATTAGATCCACCTCAATATAACGACCACCTCGATATAATGACCATCTAAATATACACTCAAAGACACCTCCGTATAATAACAATAGATCACCTCAATATAATGACACTCGATTATGACCATCATTAGAACCACCTCAATATAACGACAACCTCATATAATGACCATCTAAATATTAGAACCACCTCAATATACGACACATCATATAAATGACCATCTATAAATATTAGAACCACCTCAATATAACGAACACCTCCATATAATGACCATCTAAATATTAGAACCACCTCAATATAACGAACACCTACATAAAAACCATCTAAATATTAGAACCACCTCAATATAACGAACACCTCCTATAATGACCATCTAATATTAGAACCACCTCAATATAACGACACCTCCGATATAATGACCATCTAAATGCTAGAACCACCTCAATATAACGAACACCTCCATATAATGACCATCTAAATATTAGAACCACCTCAATATAACGACCACCTCCATATAATGACCATCTAAATATTAGAACCACCTCCATATAACGACAACCTCCATATAATGACCATCTAAATATTAGAACCACCTCAATATAACGATCACCTCCAATTGCATAAAATTAGACACCTCACATTAAATACTAGAACCACCTCAATATTACGATCACCTCCATATAATGACCATCTAAATATTAGAACCACCTCCATATAACGACACCTCCATATAATGACCATCTAAATATTAGAACCACCTCATATAACGAATCTTGAAATCTTGAATGTTATTGTTATAAAAATACTTCCATGGAATGGAAAACTTTTACTTATCCCTTCTCGACGGTCTTAAGAATTGAAAAACGGGAAGGGGGAGGGATCACGTGACTTTGTACAGTAATCAAAACGAGCAATGTCGACTGCTGAGCCTCGGTAAGTTCATTATTTTGTTAAATTTGGTAACAAACGTTTACAGAATCCAAACTAGACCTAGCCTATCATATACGAAGTAACTTTCTTCAAATATCGGTACTAAATACGTTTTCGTATGTTTTATGGTTTTCAAGAACATTGTTTGCAGAGGTATAGTAAGTAAAACGAGCATTTTATGGATAGTAAACCACACGCGAACAAAAATGGTAAGTCTTACACATGGTTTCAAATAGCTCTGAAAATCCTATAAAAAAAACAACAACATACATACTTCTTAAGTTATATAGTTCATAGGATTTTCTAGAAAAGTTAATGATTAATGAAGACATATGTCAAGGATATGTTATTAGAGTCTGAACTTAAGGATAGTGGCACCCTAATGCATGGATTTTGAAATTCTTGTTTCTTTGGTGTTTCTCTATTCTTTACATTTAAAGAAAGAATTTCGTGCAATATAGGAAATTTCCAACAACAGATTGTAAAAATTTAATGATTTTAGTCTATGTAACCCTGTATTGAAATGCTTTCGCAAATTGTGTGGGCGTTTACGTATAAAAACTGCTATAAAATCATCAAATTTCCCATGTTTTTCTCATGAATTGATTTAACATATACCTAAGGCATATATCAAATGGAAAACATATTAGAAATATAAGACAAAACTTGATAAAATACATTTATAAATTTATGTAGGAAGTCTTCATATTAAAGTTTGGTATTTTTCTCCATTTATAAAATAGCAACATTACAATTCCTGGTAAAGAACGTATTTACTATGCAAATTGCACAGAAAAAGTTGTTAAAAAATATTCATATACTATATGAAACATAAAAATGCACAATTTTATATAGATTAACCATAAAATTATCAAGTAATAACAGTATACATTACCTGACCCCTATTTTTTAAGCACAGTAAAAGCACAGAATATAATGTTTTGACTGCTTCCTAAGTTGTTTTCAGGTACAATGTGAGCACAAACTTGAAATAATAATTATAATTATCCTATTCAGTGTCTTTTTTTATTGCAAAATTAATGTAATATCACTGTGAAGTGAAATATCAATCAGATAATGACACAAACTATTTGACCAAGTACGTACAATCTTAGTACGAAAGAATCACTGGTACACTTTTCCGCTTTACACGAACTTCCAATACACGAACTTATGTTACTGTAGTTATGTTTGATTAAGATACCATTTGCTTTTTAAAATTTGCTTTTTTATGGAGAACTTTTCAAAATACTCTCATTTTTCACAATTACGCAGTTTGACAAATCTAGGGGAATTAAAAAAAATACGTCAACGGAAGGTACTTGGGGGAGGTGTTTTTCTTCTCTATTTTAAAAAAGGAACGGTATTTTTGCATTCAAATAGATGAATAACAATCAAAATTGTTACATTTGATTAACAATGATATAAGATAGGATGAATGAAACTTTTTATTGAAAAAGAATAACATTCCGAATCATGGCGTGTTATGCCGAAGAATATCGGAAGTTAGGCGATCTTTCTCGACATTAGCCGGCATTTGCTAAGCCCATTAGGGTTCCTCTACCTTAATTTGCAAATAGCGTTTACAACATTTTCATTGACACCATGAGTGGAACTTTTGCTTATGTGTTTTTGTCACTTCACCCAATATTACATTTGCGTTATAAAGCGGTGTAAATCGCTACTCGCTAGCTTTTCGTGAAAATTTAAGCATTATGAAATATAATGATTTATGCGGTCAATAAAGCGAACAAGAGAAAAGTGACCGCTCAGCAGAGATGGTTGCTAAAGGAATGTTAAACGTATAGCAAAATACCAGTTTGGTAATGCTAGAACTAACCGCTAAATGCAGGTTTACCGTTTAATACAGGCCGTAATCTTAAGTTGGGTATTAAATTGTGTATCAACAAAGGAAAAGAAGAAGAAAAAGAAGAAGAAGAAGAAAGAAACTGGTTATAGAGTTGGTTTAAAGTTTCAAGGTGACAATTTAAAATATGTCATTTACTGAGAATCTGTCAGCCATTGGTGTCTCTGTACCGTTGGATTAAAATGATTTACCGCCTCTAAAGGTCTGAGCAGCAAGAAATGACACTGGTGGAAAATACTTCTATTGATTAAGAGTTTCACCATTGTGAATCGCCTCGCGTAGTGATATTATAGTGATAAATCAACACGCTCCGATGATTATAATAAGACATTTCCAGTGTAAGATGTGAGCATCACAGTCCGTGAAAACTAATGACCTACACTTCCCTTTAGGTACTTTAGGCACGGTCTGCATAACATTTCGAGAAATGGTATTTTCGTAATGTCCCCCCCCCCCTCCCCACTCCACAATTTTTTTTTTTAAATAAAAACATGTGATATTATGGAAATTTAGAACCCACGCACATTTTCTTTTCACCGTGACTGGGTGTCGCATACAGGCATGGCCTGCGTACAAATAATCAATCTAGGCCCAGTTTCGACAATGACCTACAACCGTTCCATTTTGTACTATTTTTGGAGGATTTCAAAGAAGCAGGAAAAAAAGGCAATGCGGGATAACGGAGAAACATTCATTATGTTGTTGAAGAAACTACATTAGCTTTAAACCAGAAAGCTAAGTCTCCTCTTTACTTCTACTTACATTTGACATAATTGAATGAGAAACAAACTTGTTGACGTTTAAATGTTCATGGTTGAAGATGTATTTAATCAATTAAACCAGATGTTTTTTGTCTGTTTATAAATATTCACTACAACGTCTGGAAATTTTAAAGTCACCATGTTAAGTATTTCTATGCAATGAAAAAATGCATATAAATTGATTTTCAACAGCTGTCATTTTCTTGACGTTTCTGCAGAGATCATTGAGAATTCATTCACCCGGCCTAGTTTTCGAGTCTCAACGTGATGAATTGCGTGGATTTTTACGATTCATTTCTAAAGAGTTACACTTTTTTTCTTAAAATTGGGAAAAACACAAACGCAACATATACAGAGATGATTTTCACCCTTGCAAACAGTACCTTAACTTCGAGACTTTAAATATCCTACAGCAAGTGTAATGGGTGCAGACACCGCATTACAAAACATTTTTATTATTATGAAATAATGAATAATATATGTTAGATGGTAATACAACGGAGATAAACGGAATGAAATATAATTTGTGTTTTAAAGAGAGTTTTACATGGTGAAAAAAAAACAAACTTTATTTTTAAATAAAATATAGGAGTAATTGTAATTATATATTCCCTGATTTTCTTCGTAGCAATCAATAACATATTTGTTAGTTGGGTGTGACGTTGAACGAATGCAGCTTTGTCAATTTGAAGACTATGTTTCTTTTAGACATATGTAGTGCTGCCACACTGCATTCGCCATAGACATGTAACATACCGCCCTGGAACTACTTTGTGTAAGAGATGAGCGCCAAGCAGTGAGCTACCAGCACTATTTTAAACGACTTTGGTATGTCGTGATCGTGGATGGAACCCAAGACTTTTCGCTTTCGAGGTATTGGCAACCGGAAAATACAGGACGTGGGTACGGATTATATGATGGTATAATTCTCTGGTATGGCGCATTGTGTTTACGTGTTAGTGTAGCTTCAGTAATTAAACTTTCTTGTTTTAAGTGGAATACCACCAATATGAATTAATTAGCTAAGGGGAAATAGAACAGAAAGTGTGAAAAGATGGCCTTTGAAATATAAAACATGAAAGAACGATAATTATCTAGAGATCTTTGATGACAAACAAGAGGTAATATATCAATAAAGTGAACCTTAAAAGAGCAGGATTGTCAAAGTATAGCTGTCTGTCATATTTAAGGAGATATATAAAGTTGATTTAGCGGCAATTGTATTTGCATTATGGTGCCCACCTTAGGGCATAGGACAAACAAGAAGCATTGTATGTTTACAGATAAACAATTCCATACACTGATAGAAGTCTGATTTTAGTTATAGAATACCGCGATTTTCCAAGAAATTAAGCGAATGTTTTAGCTTCTAAGTAGGTCTGGTGTTTTAGTCCTTATTTTTCTATTATATAGTGTTTGGAATTTCCGAGCTTTTTGAATGGTCCCTAGATAATTTTAAGATTCAGCTTTTATCTGGTGATGTATGCATACACAAGGTTCTTATCACAACCACAACAACAACAACAAAAGATTAATCTTTGATAATCATTTATAATAAGTGTATTTTATTATCACTGTATTAGCACTTGCACCAAATTTCGAAAATTTTGGATGTTAGATAATTAGGTTTTATATTTACTCTTTCTGTACAGTATTAGTGAATATGAAGGAATTTACGTCTGGTACGGCCAGTTATCACAGTAGCCAATAGACCATTTCACTCCGAAAATAGACGTAAACTTCGTAAGTTAACGAGCACTTCCCGAACACCTAATCTTCATGTTCATGTATTAAAGACTTTAACTAATCTACTATTTCACCCATTGTGATGAGAAATAAACAAACATTTGAGATTTATCCCCAGTCACTGATCAACGAATTATACATTTTTAGAAGTTACCTAAACATATGGCCGATCACATATCGATTGAATCACCCCAGAATATGTTTTTATACATACTTCAACCTAACATAATATAGTTGCTATTTTCCGCGAGCATGGACATATTTGAAAATTATACAGCTAAAATTACCTTTCCGCAGTTTTTTTTCCTCAGTGAATATTAATTCTAATAATAAAGAAAAGAAAAAGACATGTCTGCATATTTTTTTTTCTTGAAAAATCTTGATGTTTAAGGTAAAGTCCCTGTAATGGTACATTTCGGACCTCATGGCCTTTCACGGATAAAATCAAGGTTTCCTAATATTTCATTAGGGTACTTTGGTTATCTTGGAAGCGGTTAAGTGGCCCAAGACATAGCGGAACCAATACAGGGACTTTACTTTTAAAACGTTTTCGATAGTTTATGTTTTGCGAAGCGATGGTGCGCACAAGGGAGGTAACTAATTTATTCTAGAAGGATATTATTGCAAAGTACGATAAACGAATTCGGCAGTTGCTGCTAAAAGGCAACTTATTGAAAAATAAATTAATGTAATGGACTGAGAGAATACAAGCTATTATATGACATGGCGTCTACATTAGTTGTTCATTTGTCAATGTAGGTCAAGCTGAAGCCTAAGTTTAAAATATTTCCTTATTCCATTGACCATAAATTGTCTTTTTAACACGGTGACCCCATTTATTTCAAAAAGAAGATGTTGAGCAGATATCGATCCATGATATATGTTTTAGCATAAATTTAATGGAACATTAAAAAATACGATTAAAGTATGACAGTTTTTGATCAAATTATAACCCAATACTCAGTACATCAAGACAAAAGTTGGTATTTTTACATAATGACATTATAAAGTTAATAAAGTATGTTAAATCTTCATAACGAATGTCATTTTTAACCATTGTATGCAAACAGCAACGTAGAGTAGCAATGGACCATGAATTATAAGCCCAGGTGTACGGATCAAATATTTCAATAACGCCGGTACACCTTCTCATCCAATGAAGTCTTCTCTCAAAACGAATACGATGATCTCTTCTTTTCTCTCCTTTTTTGTATATGACATTCTTTTTTCTATAGAATTTGAAAATATGAACAATTTTCATGGAAAGGAAAAAATGTTGAAATCGTCTTTAAGGTCAGAGTTGATACGGAAGGTATATTTTTGAATGTGTGCGAAATGTGGCACAAACCCTAATTTACAGAAACAATATATATCAATTTGTATCATCTTATTTATTGTCGTTAAAGGAGAACAACCTTTTTAATGCTATCTTGACCAGGTAAATACACTACCCAATGTTTACTATGTACCATACATCACGTATCAATGTGAAACTGATTACACCAATTTTTTTCATACCTTTTTTTAAAGTTTGCTATACTCAATGATCTGCTGTGTACCTAAACAATATTTTCTACTTGTTTTTACAGATGTCTTCTATCTCTGTTTAATATGTCTTTGCATAAAATAAAAAGAACAGTGGATAAGGAATACATCTCATCTCGAAGTGATACAATTTTAATCTTTCCACTCGATGAGATATATTCCACTCAAAACAAATGCCTCTATATGTTTAATTACATCATTCAAGATTTCGTGAAGTGAAATATTTTTCGAATACATACAAGAAATCGCGAGACCACTGTTCAGTGTATTTCCATCAAAATGGACTGTATGACATCTTCATTAAAGCATGCAAACCACTTTATATTTACAGCTAAAGAATGCGAAACGAATTCTTCGATATGAAAAAAATGATAAATTCAGTTTATCGTAAGATATATCACATCTAATGCATTGTTCAAAACTGTCGACTATTATCGATAAATTAAACAACATAGCTTTCATCTTATATGTCTTTTTAAGACAAATTTTGAGGGGTATTAATGGATAAAGCCATAAAAGGCAGATCACAAGAATAGTGGACTTAAACAATGCTTGTCATCTAAAGATGTGCTTTTTGGTAATAGAAAAGACAAGTTAAATAGATCGATATATTGTTTCCTGGGAAACTCGTTCTGTCCTTCTGATAATAATTGCAATTGACACAACTAATATGGTATCCATGACTTCATCTCATGAAATCTCGTATTTTCTCGTTTTTAAGATAGCCGGAAATAATTTTGAACATGTAATCGATCATATACTTAAGAACTGAATTGAACATTTTGATAGTTCATCTGGGTATGTAGTACATTGGGTGGAGTCCGAAGGAACATTCTACATCTCAAATGCATTATTTGTTTTCGATGTTACATTTTATTCCCTTTATCGTGAAAATTTAAAGTAGATAAAAATTAACTTTTATATGTAAAAGTTTAATACACGCCAAAAAATTATTTCACTCCGAAATGAGACTTAAACCTACGTGAATCAACGAGCACTTCCCGAACTCCTAATCTACATGCTAGTGTATAATTCCACATATTGTCCAATGGAAAATAAATGAAATTGACATGCAGTTAAGATTGATTGGTCATTTTAAATAAGTCTATTTTTTTATTTGTTGGGTTTAACGTCCCACCGTCAGTATTTCAGTCATTTGGAGACGATGGATACTTGAGACAGATATAGCGCTGCCATACTGCAGTATCACGCCGTAGACATGTGGCATGATACCACACCCAGTCACATTATCCTGACACCTGGCCAACCAGTCCTGCAACTACCCTTATATGCTGAGCGCAAAGGCAGGGAGCTATAAAAGTAACATTTTACGATTTTGGTATGTCGCAGCCGGGGATCGAACCAACGACCTTCCGCTACCGAGGCGGACGCTCTAACTAATCGGCCACCGGGGACGGTGATAAATAAGTGGACTTTACCGGATATTGTTGATCCTCTGGTAAAAATGGTCTATTGCTTTTCAAATTTGACAATTAACTTGACCTCTATTTCATACATTACAGGGATGAATTAACACATATTTTCATCTTCGGCTATTGGTGGCCTATAAGCGGGAATTATTTATGTAAACAAAAAAGTAGTTCCCAATCTTTTTCAACCTTTGTTGTTAAACAGTGAATTTCATTCAGAAGAATAAAAGCCAAATTTGACGACCAATACTTAGAAGCAGTTTATTGAATGACGTATACAGGAACCGCATAACCATTATTTCTTTCTTCTAAAGTTCCTTTATATCAACGCTTATTTAACCTATATTATACACGTATCACATACTTCTTCCATTAAATCTTATTCTAATTCTACATATTAATTCCCATAACCATTGTCCACATTCAAATTCATTTTTTTTTAAATTTAATTTAGTTTCACATTTTGGTAAACTGTTTAAAAGAAAATAGAGAAATCACTCAAAATTACATCCAAAGTGATGAGATAAATGTTCACGTGGCATGACATTCTTCGAATTTTGAAAAACAAGCATGTTCTTTAAAACGGATATTTTTATAACATGTTCTTACCTTTTTCAGGCTTATTTTGGTCGAGGGCACTACAACGGAAGTTTCGAGGGCTCTCACTTAAAAAGATCACCAAAATGTGAAAGAGCCTCCGTTTAGTAGTGGTGAACAAGTTGGACACGAGCATATCTTGCTATCCGTGCATATCGCTTTGCCCTGGATAAACAAACAGGACACGTACTTAAACTTAATCGTTTTTAGACGACGACAGCCGTCTAATGCCGAAAACCGAAATCAGGCCTTGCTAATTTGCATATTTTCCACAACAATTTTAACTGTACCTCTCCGCGCTTAGTGCGGATCCATGCAATGCGATTCTGCACTACCGAATACGAGTGGAATATGTTACACAGACGATTAAATCATAACCGTAACCGCTTTTAGTGTGTAACTGTTTGTTAATATGTTTTCTTTTGCCATTATTTTGCACTGGAAGCATCAATTTTAAGTGTGAAAAAAATATCCGTGACATTTCTTAACCAGAACAGCAACCCATCTTACGTATATGAAGATCTACTCCTGTAAAAAGAAAAAGTAGTGCTCCGCATGTATGTAGTTGACCTAAAGTAGTCCACACAATATTTTGCATGATGTCGAGTTAGGTTCCTCCCAGGGCATTTCTTAACTTTGAAATAGATAGGCAAACATTCTAGTATCTTAAATAATCAAATACTTGGTCAATTTCTACACATATAAAACAACAGATAGAATTCGCTAGTACTAGAGAAAGAGAATGACCTACTTAGGTATGCAACTCTTTATGAATGAAAGGTTCATGACCTTTACTCCGGATTATTATGTTACAAACAGAACCTCAGTAGCAACAGCAGGTGGAGTTTTTGTCGTCATGTGACTGCTTCAATAACTTCAGAAACGCTGGGTTTAGAATGTTAATCCCGTCGCCGTCTCTCAGCGCATTGTGCGCTTTGATTCCTACTCTCGGCTGTTTGAGGAATTTATATTTGTAAACTCATAGTCGATTTTCAGCTCGGCTGTTTTTATGCCCAACTTCGAGGAGAAGGGGGGTGGGGTGGGGGGGATATTGCTTTGCACAGGTCGGTCGGTCGGTCGGTCTGTCGGTAGATCAAACCTTGCCCAAATGATAACTTAAGTTCTATTTGACCCTTAAGTGTCAAACTTAATATGGTTTTTGCTTATGACTAGTAGAAGACCCCTATTGGTTTTCGGAGTTGTACCTCAAAGGTCAAGGTCATGAGCTAATAAGTTAAATTCTCACAAACACTGTGTAAATGAAGCATTGTCCGACTGAGTTCTCAAAATCTAATTGACTCATTGGTTTCAACATTATATAGTCATTTATGACTAGAATAAAAACCATATTAATTTTGGGGTCTGTATCTTCAAAGGTCAATGTCATAAATTAAATTATCTTTAACATTGTCCAACTGATAACTCTAAATATCTCTTTTGTATCAAATCAAATATTGCACTGTTGCTGTTTATAAGTAAAAGGAAATCCGTTTTTGTCAAGCACGCTTACGGTAAGTAAGTCTGTGTGTGCGTTACCGCGATAGTGCGTCCGTCCGGATTTAAGTTTGTCCGGGCCGTAACTTCGCCATGGATCCTAAAAGGAGGATAGATTCTAAAATAACTTGACACAAATGTCAAACTTAGTAAGACGGTGAGTCGCGCACAAGATCCGGATTCGTAGCTCAAAGGTCATTGTCATAACTTTAGGTCAAAGGTCAAAAACGAGTTCATTTTTTGCTTGTACGGGCTGTTACTTTGCCATTGATTGTGGGCTTCTCAAATAACTTGACACAAATGTCAAGCTAAATGAGACGGTGTTAGCGCCCAAGAATCAGAATCACAGCTCAAATGTCAATGTCATACTGGGATTTTAAAGTAAAAAATGTGTTACTTTTTACTTGTCTGGGGTGTTACTTCGCCTTGGTTTAAGGGATTCTCAAATAACTTGGAAAAATATCAAGCTAAGTGATATGGTGTGTCGCGCAAAAGACCAGATTCAAAGTTTAAGGTCATACTTAGAGGTCAAAGGCCATGTAGCTGATTTGCTTTTCCGGGTTGTAACTAAACATACATGGATCGCAGCATTTTCAAATAGCTTGGCAGTTATATTAATCACAATGAGGCGAAATGTGTGCAGAAGCTTAAAATCTAAGTCACACTTAGAGGTCAACGGTCAAGGAGTTGGATATGCTTTTTCTGAGCTTTAACTTAGACATGGATCGCCGGATTTTCAAATTACTTGCAGTTATGTTAACCAAATTAGACGAAGAGTCAGGCACAAAAGTTTCATCCTAGTTCAAAGGTCAAGGTCACACGTAGAGGTCAAATGTCATGTTTGATATGAGTATCTGGGATAAAACAATGACATGGATCACAAAATTTTTAAATGATTTGGCACTTATGTTAACCTCAATGTGACGGAGTGTCACGTGCATGAGTTAGGTGCGCAGATCCAAGGTCAAGTTTGCACAGGGGTCAAAGGTCATTTGCTTGTCTGAACTGTAACTTAGATGTTAATCGCAGGATTTTCAAATAAACTTGCAGTTATGTTTACTTTCACCAAGATAAGTTCTGGAAAAATTTGTGACATGCCCATGTTATGAAGTCAACCATCATACATGTAATATAGCTGTATAAATATTATGGTATACGAGGGGGGGTGGGGATATATGTTTCACAAACTTTTTTTAGCCTTGGCCTTTGCCATAATTTCTAAACTTTTAAAAAATACTGTCACCAAATGTCACCAAACTTCATGTACCCCTTCATTATCACAAGGGCTACATTCTCATCAAGGGCCATAACTCTTAGATTCATTTTGACCACCCCACCCCATAAACCACTCACAAAATACTCACATTTTTTTTTAAAGTAAAGTGTAAAACTTTAACATTGACATAACTTCTATTGTATTAAACCTTCTGTCGTTAAACTTCATGAACGTGATCACTATCACAAGAGTTACATTCCCACCAATGTCCCACCTACATTCTAACTCAATTTTGACCATATTTAAAAAAAATCAGTGACAAACTACAACCTTGGCCATTACTTTTATTCTATTAAAATTTCCAAAACAAAGAGACAGAGAGAGAGAGAGAAATATGAGCGAGCAAGTTACACATTATCTGGAGCCACACTGACATTGAGGACCGACGTTGTTAACAAGACACTCTCCAATGAACTTAATTAGATTGTGGTGATTGTCGACTCCTTAATAGTGATTACTTTAACTCTGGCCAGAAGATGAAGTGAAGGTTTTGTCATGGCTAGCAAGGTTCTTCTCCCTGTTGGTAACTTAATTGAAAGAGTGTGATAAGATTTTTTTCTAGCTTCACAAAGAAAGATACAGGTTTCCGTGGAAAAGCCGGTAATTGGTAGATGTTGATCGGTCCAACACCACTCCCACACTCTTAAACATGAATTGATTGCATGAGAACAAAATTGTGATAATACGTGTATTCAATTTACATTTTAACCCAATAATATGCGTATTCAAATTGCATATTAACCCCAATATACGTATATTCAAATAGCATATTAACCTCATTAAACGTGTATTTTATTGCATAATTTATAATAAGAACATAACAGATTAGATCATAGATTTAGGAAGGGTCAAATGCACAACGTTAAAAAACATAGAATTGAAAAAAAAGTCACGTGCATTACATACAAAATTAATTGAAGCAACAGGATAGAAAGAGGAATATGTAAAATAAATAAAATCTAAATAAACGGCAAGTAAATATCTACTAGATATCTACTATAAGAGGTTGGCCAGCATTAAAGTGTATACTATATTAACTGAACAAAACAGAATGTAGATTTTGTGTAGATAATGTACAATGCATATCGTCTCAATGTTTTACGCACATACAAACATTTATCTAAACATGGGTACTTAAGATCCCAAAATAAACCAGCTCACCACTCTTTGCTCAAATCAAATCATTTATTTTGGTTGTAGGGATCCATATATAGAACAACATCTTCAAATGTAAATCTGCAATGTGTAAACAACCTTGCTTACATATGTATAAGATAATGGTAGTCGTTACTAAAGTGTTCCTATTACCAGTTGTTATTTTATTGTATGGAATGTGTCTTTCTTCACTCAATGACAGACAAAAAAAGAAAGTAGTTTGAAGCATGTGGTGTTTGACACTTGTAAACAACCAAGATTTCGCGTCGTATTTGTTTTGTGTTTCCGTGATGACATTTGCAGCCCCAGAGCTAAACATATTTTTATTCATAAAGCATGTTAATTTGGTTCGAGCGACACGTTATTTCAACATTAGTCACAGCAACTCTCAGGCTTGCAGAACATGCATACTGTAAAAAACATTTATTTTCGTTGACAATAAATTTCGTGGAATCTGATTAAATCAATTTCGTGGGTACATATATTCGTGAAACCATGTTCTAGAAAACATTATTATATTTTGGGGAAAATCAACGAAAATTAGTTCCTCACGAAAATTAATGCAGTAATTAGATATGTACCCCAATGGAAATGAGTTAAAAAAACTTAATGGGTTATCCTGTGCAATATATGTCTCAAAAGTAATGGACTCAATTAATGTTCAAAACTTGTGTAATTAAGATATTTGATTTTTGTTATTATGTGCTAGATTTCTATGATTCTGATATATAATATATGATATCTGTAATTATGACATATTTATTTAACTTTAAAGGTAGTGGCACCCTAATGCATGAATTCAAATTCTGATTTCTTTTGTGTTTTTCTATTCTATACATTTAAAGAAAGCATTTTGTGCAATATTAGAAATTTCTAACCACAGGTTCTAAAAAATGGTTTTTAGTTTATCTAGCTAAGGATTAAAATGCCTTTGTAAATTGTGTGCTGGTATACATATAAAAACTGCTATAAATCATCAAATTTCCTTTTTTTTCCCCATGAATTGATTTTTCATATACCTGAGGCATATATCAAATGGAAAACATATGAAAAACATAATAGTGAACTTCATAAAATGTATATTTATACATTTATATAGAAAATCTTCATATTATAGCTTGATATTTTTTCTCAACTTATAAAATAGAAATACTACAATTCCTGGTAAAGTACATAAGTTTTGTACAAATTTCTCAAGACAAGCTTTTAAAATATATCCATATACTAAATCAAACATAAAAATGCAAAATGTTGTATAGGTTAACCATATAAATATCAAGTTATAACAGTATGTATTATCTAACCCCCTATTTTTCAAGCCAAGAAAAAACAAACGAATATCAGGTATTGACTGTGTCCTACGTTCTTGTGCAAGGTACAATGTGAGCACATACTTGAAATAATTATCATGATTATCATATTTAGTGCCTTTTTCCATACAATAATTCATGCTAAATCATTAGAAAGTAAAATAATGAGCAGATATTGACATTATTTCGAAGAAAAAACACACATTTTATATGTGAAGTTTTCTCAGAGATAAAAAAAAATTCACCACTTTGTACTGAACATAAACACGTGTACAACTACAGATTTATTTTCTTAATAAAGCATTTCATTTAAAAGTTATTTTACATGGTTTTAAGAAATAAAGGTCTTAGCATTCAATAAAAAGTATTTGAAGAGTTTTAATACAAAAACTATGTGACCAAGTACGTTCAACCTAAGTACGAAAGAATCACTGCTTTACATGAATTTCAAACATACGAACTTGTGTTTTTATAGTTATGGACTGATTAAGATAACCCTTTGCTTTTTAAAATTTGCTTTTTTATGGAAAACTTTTCGAAATATCATCAATTATTACAATTATGCTTTTTGACAGATCAATGGGGAATTCCAAAAATGACGTCACCGGAAGTACGGAAGTAATTTGGGAAGGTGTTTTTCTTCTTTTAAAATATATGATATTTTTACATTTGAATACTAAATCAAAGCTATTGGATTTGATTAACAATGATAAAGGATATCATGAACTGAACTCTTATGAAAACACATGATCAGGCTATTTGACGAGTAACGAAGTTGAGCGATCTTGCCGAATTTGCGAATCGGCATTAGTTTCCTCTACCTTAACGCTTTTCGATGGATTACCTAGAAATAACAGTGGATTATATCCTGATAATTTCACTGTTTTGAACAGTGAAATTATCAGGAAAACGGTAAAATTATCAGGAACTTGAACCCGACCCTACTTTATAAACCGATCGGAGAGTCAATTGTGCTAAGTTTTACGCAAGAAGTGACGTCATAAATAACGTCACGCACGCGAGGTCATCCCGCCAATTTTGACATCTTATGTAAAAAAACACAGCTAATTTCTGGCTTTTATAGCATTAAAAAAAAGTGAAAAGCATTAAAAAAGGTGAAATTATTAACCGATCTTACACCAAAACAAACAATTATCCCTTATATATTCACGAATAAAATTATCACGAATAAATCTATGTATTTTATGCACACATTTTCATAAGCATTCACGTAAATTGATAAAGACGTTTATGATACATGTAAAACTGATGCATTTTTGTACGACATACACGTAGACTTAATAGATACATATTATACAACCCACACGCAAACTTGACGCAAGACGTTTATGATACAAGATTAACGTTAGACTAATAGATATATAAAATTAAATTTACAAAGTAAATTGATACAACATAAATGTTAAAGGCATATGCGCCCAATACAGATTTTTTACTACATAGACAAAGAAGGAAAATTAAAACTAGTCATGAGAATTTTCTTTAAACTTTTAAAACTCTGTTGGGCACGTATGCCTTTAAACTGATAAAAGCGATAGATACATTGACGTAAATCCGATGGAGACGTTTAGTTTTAGCGAAACGCGTTTGATACGACAGATGCGATAAGAGGTAAAAACGTATATTTACTGCATGTATATACACGAAAAACTGAAAAAAGATGTTTTTGCTTTAACAGAGGCGTAAAATATAATATCTGGTCGAACAAATAAATTGTCTGATAAAATATGGATGAGCTAAAGTGCATGTCAAGACTTTTAACTTATTCATTGACTTCTTGTTTTCTAAGACACGAGAAAACATTGGTAGCAAATGAAAAAAAAAATACATGCCCTAGTTGCGAACTCGACCGCCTTCCAAAATGCAGCCTCCGTGTGATGTATGAGGCTTAGAATATTCGACAAACTGCTGTCTACTGTCAACCAAAATGGTATTTTCCTCTCCTGGGATGAGCTTGTAGATAATATAAACCTGTGTCCAGAAAATGTGCCTATACAAGGACTGAACAAATACGCAAAAGCCTTGCCAGCTAATATGAATACAGAAGATTGGCAAGCTAAAAAAGGAAAATGATTGATCTATTTTGTAAACTTAAAGAAGTAAAGAAGTATATTTTGGCTTGAACAAACAGCTAATCAAGTTGTCTTACTTGTTGTGTTTTATATATTTGTTCGTGTGTATTTTGCATGTATGTAACATTACTTAAGTCATTAGTGTTGGCGTGTAAAATACAATTCCAACATATTTATTGTACTTAAGATCCAAAAATTTTCGTCATAAAGAACTTTGGTAAATTTACTTACTTGCTAACAATTATCATGACACGTTTTACCTGTCTATTAATGGTTTTTCTTTTCGTTTTATTCAACAGTTTATGTGTAAGAACCCATTTAAGGTATACGCAGTGTAATATACAAATATTATATATCTTGTCACTGGATGGTAATATTTCTATGAAACTATGTCACTTTGAAGACATCCAAAATAAACATATATCACTGAGTTTCTTGTTTCTTTTTCTTCAAGTTTTATAACATTCTGGGGGGGGGGGGGGGGGGGGGGGGGGGGGGGGGATAAGCTGTATTTATATTAACATTGACTCCTGTGGGAAATATACAATCTCTATGAATATTAAAAACTAAATTGATTTTTGAGAAAACTCATAGTAAAAGATGCATTATATGATTCTGTTTCAAAATTCATGTAAAAAATATTTAAACTTTACCGTAGGAAAATGGAGAAAATCACTTTTTTTTTAGTTTTCAGGGGAGATAACTCAGGAAAAAATTGTCAAAGGTAGGTAGAACACATGTCATAACGTGTCAGTTTGTCGCTAAGATTTCCACTGACCGACATTTTAAAAGCTTATATTGTGAAGTTATAAGCATGTTTTTATGGAATTGACTGCTTTTAGGGTGCGTATACCTTAAAACAAAAAGTGGTGACTGGTAATGATTACAGAAGGGACAGGGTTTGGATCGAGAGACGAACATCACTGTTATAAAGATAATTAAAGGCCTAATATTTTTCCAAATGCAATGTTTCTTCTTCGGACAGAAAAGCAAAGTGTTTGTTAGACATTTGTTAAGAGATGCAATCTGTACATACTCGATGACGACAACATTTCTACAATGCATGAATAAGAAAAAAAAGTACTAAAGATCATTCAATAGTTTACAAAAATAATTGATTTGCATATTCCGTATATTTTTATCAAATTTCTGATGTTTTCGATTTACCTGTCGTATGTCTCTGTTAACGAATCGCGAGTACATTAATTGATGACGTATTAGATGAACAAATTGTGATTCGGCGACAGTTTTTCAAATTCCAATTATTTCCGATTACGGACCGGAAATAATGAGTGTATTTTGTCATCCATATAAAATACTAAATGGCGTTATTTGAACAACATTAACCATTCGTTTAACTGTTATGTAACAGCAGACAAATTATATACCACAAGCGTTAGTCTACAAAATGTCAATGTTGTAAAAAAAATCTTTTTCATAAAAGTGTATCATATGAAATATAATGGGCCTTTAAAAATGTTTACTACCCACGGTAAGCTGTCCACTGAAATTTGAATCATTGCGAGCCGGGTACTGTGTCTTTCTTCGTACTTAAAACAACGTTCTTGCAACACGAAAACTTGCGACATAGTCTATTTTTTTTTTTTATTACAGACGACCATTTTTATAAAGCTGATCACTCAATTGTTACATTAGAATTAATATTTAATAATTTTACGCATGGAAAGGGTTTCTGGAAACACAATAATTCATTGTTGAATGGCATAAACTATGTAAATACTATTAATAAAATAATTGATGATGTTAAAAAACAATATGCTATTCCTATTTACAATCTTGATATCATCGAAACTATACCGGATGAACCACTCCAATTTACAATTAGTGATCAGTTATTCCTTGAGACTTTATTAATGGAGATAAGGGAAAAAACGATTTCTTATGGGTCATACGTGAAAAGGGTTAGAAACGATAGAGAAAAAACAATACTACAAACCATTGAAAATATTGAGAATAGCCTAAATAGCGAAAAGATAAGTCAATTAATATATGACATTATGCAATACACTGAAGATAAAGATATCCCGGGGTTACTCCTTCTGAACGATTTTAAAAAAGCTTTCGACTCACTTTCGTGGAATTTTATCTATAAAACTTTAGATGTTTTTAACTTCGGTCCAGACATAAAGAAATGGTTTAATATTTTATACAAGGATGCTCAATCAACTGTTACTCAATGTGGTTACTTTTCCAATTTTTTTCCCCATTCAAAGAGGCTGTAGACAAGGGGATCCGCTGGAATGTTATATTTTTATTTTAAGTGCAGAAATCTTATCCCTTAGAATAAGACAACAAAACAAGATAAAAGGCATTAAATTTAATGATGTAGAACATAAATTATCTCAGTTTGATGACGATACAACAATAATCCTAGACGGTTCAGAGGAGTCACTAAACAATACATTATGTACACTTACTTGTTTTTCAAAAATGTCTGGTTTAAAAGTGAACTTTGATAAAACTAAGATAGTATGGATAGGCAAAAAGAAATATAGTTCTGACAGTATAAAGACAAAATGGAAACTTAACTGGAATCAACAACACTTTGATATGTTAGGAATACTCTTACATGTAGATATGAATTATAACCCAGAATTAGAAAAAATAATTTCAGTTTTATCACATTGGAAGAGAAGAATTCTCACTCCCATAGGTAGAATTACTGTTGTGAAACCCCTTATTATTACTCTTTTTAACCACTTGTTTATGTCCTTACCAAATCCATCTCTCCAATTTATTACACGTCTCAATGGTTTACTTTTTGAATTTGTATGGAATGGTGTTAACAAAATTAAATCTAATATTGTGGTTAAAGAATACTATGAAGGTGGTCATTTATTTCAGCTCTAAAACTTACGTGGTTGAAAAGACTTTGCAGTGTAGGTGGTAAATGGCAAAATGTAGCTTTTAGGGATTTTTATAAACTCTTAACATTGGGCAAAGATTATGCTATAACATTACATTCAAGTTTAAAAAAAACAAATTTTGGAAAGACACTATTGCAGCTTTTATTGATATGTGTGTAAATCATAAGTATATTCAATCTGAAATTTTAAACTATCCTATCTTTTACAACGAGCACATCACAATTGATTCAAAAAGCATATTTTTTTTAAACAGTGGTTTAATGCAGGAATTTTGAATATAGGTGATAAAGTGGATAGTAAAGGTGATTTCTTATCTATGGAATCACTTTCTGCTACTTATAAAATTAAAATTAACTTCCTACATTACCAGGGATTAGTAAGAGCAATAAAGTTTTTCTTAAAAGAAGTGATTTTTCGCAAGAAAAACTTTCAATATTGCAATATAAACCAATATTACCACCATTAATAAAAGTAATTATTACATGCGCATCTGGTGCTAAAACAATATGTAACAGTCTTAATATCAATTCGGATGTTCCAACAAGTCAAACAAAATGGGAAAATGAATTAAAAATAAAGCTAGCAAAAAATGATTTGGAAAAGATCAATTTACATCCTTTTGTGAAGGCGATTTCCTCAAACTTACAAATGTTTCAGTATAGGATTAATCACAGAATCCTTGGAACAAACGACCTTCTTAACAAAATGAAACTATTAGATAGTAATAGATGTTCTTTTTGTAGAACTGATAAAGAAACTATTGTTCATCTACTACGGGAGTGTCACGTTAGCCAGAGTATTATAAAAAAGATCACAGTAAAACAAGTAAATCCAAAAATAGCAAATATAGGGAAAGTAGATTTCTTATTTGGTGTATTAAACGACACATGTATGGTGAAAATATTTTAATATTATTTACTAAAAATTTCTTATATCACAGTAGGGTTATAAAACTTAAACCAACATATGATTTAGCTGTAGCTTATATTACACAACAATACACAATATACGCCGACACATTAAAATTAGAGGATAGGAACCGCTTTGATTCCCAATGGAAACAACTTCTAAGCAACACATTAGATAATGTTTAAATCTTAAACCGTATTTTCAACATGGTCATAATAAGGTACGGATGCTTTACTTTACTAATGTTGTATGGACTTAAATAAGTATACCAATATAGATTTTTATTGCTTTATAATTCTCTGTAGGAAAGGCAACTTGATGTTTTTTCTTCTTCTTCTTTATCTTATGTTTATATTACTTCTATTATATAATTTAAACTACCACTTTGTTAATAATTGACTCAAAGTTAAAAATTAAATATTGCATTAGGTATATGATGTAATTTACATGTATGTTTATATAAACATAGTTATATGCAGTTGTATTGTACGGAGCAACGGGGATGGTCTCGACCCTTTTGCTTCTATGATGAGGAAAATAAAGTGGTTAATTTTTTTTATAAAGCTACGACCGCCACAATGTTTGAGTTTGGGTTTGCTCCAGTTGTGGCCTCGGACTGCGTTTAGTACATAAAGATTATCGACAAGAACAAATAGTATAGGTCATCATCTGGAAATCACTGTTTAACCCCAAGTTCAATTTGATTTGAAATATTTTCCAATCATTCTTCCACCATGCGTTAATGGACCAAGAAGGGGGACATGACCCCGCCTCCCTTCTGGGATTTGGCTATTATATTAAAAGCAAATAAGAAAAGACACACCCCCAACCACCACGATCCGCGATTGTCCACAGAAGTGATTCTATGCATATTTAATTCATTGTCCAGATCATTAAGATTTCATAGAAAATTGAAAAGAAACAAACGACTTTCGGTTCATATTCCATCTTAAATCGTATAATTTTAAAGGATTAAAGCGCTTCATATGTCTTGCATACTGTATCTGTATTAACAATCAAATGTCTAGTTTAGTTAGCAAGAATGTGATCTGTCTGCATGCATGACAATAAATTAATGTGTATTTCGCTTAAAGTAATTCATCGCTGAAACAAGACAAATATGGAAAATGAAAGAATTTGTAATTATTTAAAGATTGAACATCCTATAATGTAACTACATTTGGGCTATTCAAAACGTACAGCGAAAAAAGTTTTCTTATCTCAGCGTTCCCAGTCTTTATTTAAATTTAATTCTAGACAAACATAAAACTCAAAAATTGAATAAGGTCGTATGCAATTTTTAGGCAAAGTGCCAAATTGTTAACTATACTTTGTTACATTTAAAACATGGCTGGCAAGGCCCATCTTCACACCGGACCACGACCGAGCTATGCTCTTAACGACCTACACAACCTTATATGACGTAGCTCAGTCGCAGTTAAAATTAGAAAACCTCTTTTGGTGTGAATGCAATTACGACGCTATAATTTTCTGCAAAAAAAAAAAAAAAAAAAAAATCTCGCTATATATTTCGTGTGCTCCCAACGCACATAGTACGCTTTCAACGGCTCTCTACGTAAGTACGTTCCTGCGACGATACTGACACGTAATCCTACGACTGGACCACGCTCCTGGCCTGACCTGGCACGAGAAAGACAAGATACAGCTACGCTTTATGGAGCTCTCACACTCTGCCGTGTAGGCCTACCGTCCACCTGCCGGACTATTAAAAAAAAACAGAGTCCAGAACGTTGGGTTTTGAGCGAACTTGTCCCCGGCCGCAAAAAAAAAATATCATAAAATTAATCTTTTCACCGTTTCGTTGCCATCTTCTGACCGTTCTCACCGGGCGCATACCGGGTGTTGAACGTGCTTCTACCGTCTTCACCGCCCAGATTGACTTTTGTTGAAAATTTTGGCCGTTTCCATACCGGGCCCATACCGGGTCTCGAACGTGTGCACCGGGTTTGTAGCAGCCACCTACCAGTCACTTAACGTCCCCTCACCGCTCGGAGCGTCCTGTGAGCGAGTCCCCGGACTG
>CM037786.1:29477063-29527063 GCA_021229015.1 Solen grandis
AACCTAAAAAAAAGAAAATTTACCACACTTAGTAAAATCAAACCTGTAATCCCAGCATTGAAGCGCATGCGTTTACCAGAGTACCAGCGGACAAAGGTGCAGTGTTCTTTTACAACTTTATATCAGTCGCTTGTATTAGAGCCCGTAAAGGGGACTGCCAAAAAGTGGTCGCTTAATGAAATGGTCTTTAATAGATTTTTTTGGAAAATCTAGGCAAAAAGTCATTATTAAAAACTGTAAGCAAAATTGTATCATAAAGTTAGATTCTATTACAACATGAAATGAGTAAACTACACAATGTTTTGTTATTTTTACCAAAAAAACAACATCATGTTTATTTTTTGTATATCTTACAATTTGTTAGTTTTATGTTGGAAAATACCTTGGATCTTTGGTGAGGTTTGATTTGTTTTCGGTGGAAAAACCAAAACAGACTCAAAGTCAGGGAGGATTGGAAAATTTTCAAAAAAAAAATTTTATTTAGCATGAGCTTTCTTTAGTCTCTGTCTAAAAATCCAGAAACCCCCGAAAATTTATTTCAAAGTTCCCCCTCGTGGTATCATAAAACGCAAAAGTATATATTTAGGTATGAATTATTAAGGTACGCATTGCATCGGAAGCTTAAATTTTTCCTTTTTCCCAAAATATTTTTAACCAAAATCCGAAGCATTGGCATTTGGGGGATGGTTTCCCAAGTTTTCGTTAATAAAGTTGTTTTTGTGCTAATTTTAAATGCTGGGATTGGGTTTTTGTGGTGCTGGTCGCATAATAAAAAATCCTTAAGGGAAAAAAATTGATATAGAAAAAACGTTCGGGCGGGATTTTAAAACGGTCGTTTAATAAAAAAGTCATTTAATCAGGTGGCGCAGTACGTTTGACTGTACTATTTTTTCCCCCCAAAACCATACAAAACTATTAGAAGTGCTCAAAGTAAATATTTTTGTGCATGTGCCCATAAAATGATGCGCTTGTGACGGGTTTAAAAAAAATTGGACAAAATTTTGAAATCAAAAAAGCGTTTTGATTTATGGCTAGTAATTGGGCTACCGCTAGCTAAAAACTACTTAAGTGATTTTTTTTAGCCCTCAACTGGTTCTCTATCCATCTAGCTGCCTCTTCCCCTTTTGGATCTCTATCCAAGTTTGGGTCCCCCATCAAAGTTGGTCCTCTATCCCCTGTTGGTTCCCCCATCCCATGTTGGTCCTCCATCCCTCCATGTTGGCTCCCCCTACCCATCCAAAGTTGATCCTCCCTCCCTGTTGGCTCCCCACCCATGTTGACTCCCCAAAACCTGTTTATCCCCCTCCCAGTGACTCTCTGTCCCAAAGTTGATCCCTTCCCATGTTGCTTCCTCCCATGTTTACCCTCCATCCAATGTTGACTTCCTCCCATGTTGATCCCCATCCCTGTTGACTCCTCCATCCCATGTTTATCCCCCAAACCCAATGTTGATCCTCCCTTCCCTGTTTGGCCTCCATCCCAAAGTTGGTCCTTCCCACCACCCTGTTGACTCCCATCCCCTGTTGCCCTCCCTCCCCTGTTTACTCCCCCCTCCAATTTGGTCCTCCTCCAATGTTGCTCCCCCATCCCCTGTTTGTCCTCCATCCCCCCCCCCATGTTGACTCCTATCCCCCGTTGGCTCCTCCATCAAAAAGTTGGGCCCCCCATTAAATTTGGCCCCCTCCCCTGTTAGCTCCTCCATCCCATATTGCTCCCCCTCCCTATTGGCTCCTCCATCTGTTGACTCCTCCACCCATGTTAGCTTCCATCCCCATCCCATGTTGACTCCCCCCCCCATGTTTTCTCCTTCACAAATGTTGGCTCCTATCCATTTTGGCTCCTCCCCCTGTTAGTCCCCCACCCCCCCCCATGTGACTCCTCCATCCCCTGTTTGCTCCCCCCATCCATGTTGACTCCTCCATCCAAAGTTCTTCCCCCCCCCCTCCCATGTTTATCCCCCATCCCCTGTTGGCTCCTCCATCAAAAGTTGGCTCCTCCCTTCATTTTGGCCCTCCCCCAGTTAGCTCCCCAAACCCCCCTCCCCGTTGATCCCCCCCACCCTGTTGACTCCCCCCATCCCTGTTGACCCTCCACCAAGTTGGTCCTCTATCTCCCTCCATGTTGATCCCCCTTTTCCCCTGTTGATCTCCATAAAGTTGACTCCCCTTCCCCTGTTTCTCCTACCCAGTTGATCCCCCTAATGTTTGGCCTTTCCTCCATCCCCGTTTACTCTCCATCCCTTTGCTCCCCCCATCCCATGTTGACTCCTCCCTCAATGTTGACTCCTCCCTTCCCCCTGTTGGCTCCCCATCCAATGTTGGCCCAATACCCCCACCCATGTTGCCCCCCATCCCCGTTTACTCCTCCATCCCTGTTGACTCCCCCATCCCATATTGGCTCCTCCATCCAAAAATTGACTCCTCCTCCCATGTTAGTCCTCCATCCCCCATCCCCTGTTGTCCTCCATCCCATGTTGGCTCCCCCATCAAATGTTGGTCCCCCATTCTTTTTGGGCCCCCCCCATCCCCCGTTGTCCCCCATCCCCCCTCCCCTGTTGACTTCCCCTCCCTGTTTGTCCTTCCCTGGATCCCCCATCCATGTTGACTCCTCCATCCATGTTGGTCCTCCCTCCTGTTGTCCCCCATCCTCCATCCAGTGATCCTCCACCCAGTTGATCCTCCCTCCCCCTGTTGACTCCTCATCCCCCCCATGTTACTCCTCCTCCCCTCCATGCTTTGTTTAAAAAAATTCTAGTAAAGTTTTTCAAAATTTTTACTTCGGGTTTCCCGATTTGATATTTAAACCTTTGGTTTTCCATTATTTTAGCCACATTTATATTAGGAAGCATAATGTCGTAAGTTTAAATAGCTATTTCTTTTTTCATATTTCATTGATTTAATTTATTACTTTGGTGAAAAATGCTTAAATCACAGCCATATAGTCTCTCATATAAGCAGACACCCTTTTGGCTATTTTTATTTAACGAAATAGTTTCGCCCTGGAAGATTCTATGTTTTGTCGGTCACGTGACTCGTTGAAAGTATATAAGGTGGGCCCACTCAGTCTTTCAGTCAGTCTGTGTTCAACTGTCATCAATAAAATCTCAGATAGCACAAGTATATCATAATTGATTGTTAGACTTTGGTATCTCGATGCAAGTTCTGTCTCACAAATAGTCACCTAGCATTGTTAAGGGTGAAAAGATTCAGAACATTCTTGATACCATGGGTTCCGATACATTCTGTAATTTTGGTTTGGGAGCTCATTTAGCATCAATATGATTTGCTTGTCTGTCAGCACAGAGATTGTACAGGTGTAGGGCTTGTTCATCCTAGATATTTCCATTCATCAGCTATGAAAATTAAGTGGCCCAAAACATTATTTTTAGATGGTTTTCATCTCTTTAATTTTGCATAGCTCAGACAGGGTTTAAATTTGTAGGCTTTCGTGACTGGATATTTTAGAGTTTTTATATTTATTTTAAACCAATCTTTGTTGGTTATATTGATTGATCTCTATGATTTTTGTGTCATCATAATCATTTTAATTGGATCATTGGTCTTTAATCATAAGCTAGATAAGCCTAAGAAAAAATAAGTATATGTACATATATTTTTGAATGTTTAGATATAGTTAGCCCCGATACATTTTACACTGGCTCCATTCCATGTTGGCATCATCCCATGTTGAGTCCTCAGTCCCATGTTGGATAGTCCATCCTATTCTAGCCCCATCCCATGTCAACTCCATCCAATAATGGCTCCATCCCATATTGACACCATCCCATGTTGGCTCCTCTATCCCATGCTGGCCCCATCCATTGTTATACCATTCCATGTTAGCTCCATCCCATGTTGGATCTCCATCTCATGTAGGCTCAATCCCCATGATGATTCCTCAATCCGATGTTGGCTCCTCCATCCCTTGCTCGCTCCAAACCATGTTGACTCCATCCCTTGTAGGTTCCATCCCATGTTGGCTCAATCCCATGTTGGCTCCTCCATCCAATGTTGACTCCTCCATCCCATGCTCACTCCAAACCATGTTGATTCCATCCCTTGTAGGTTCCATCCCATGTTGGCTCAATCCCATGTTGATTCCACCATCCGATGTAGGCTCCTCCATCCCATGCTTGCTCCAAACAATGTTGACTCCATCACTTGTAGGTTCCAACCCATGTTGGCCCCATCCCATGTTGACTCCTGTATCCCAATATTGGCTCTGTCCCATGCTGACTCCTCCATCTTATGTTGACTCCATCCCATGTTGGCTCCTCCATCCCATGTTGACTCCATCCTATGTTGGCTCCTCCATCTTATGCTGGCTCCTTTTCATGTCAACTCAATTCCATCTTGCCTCCATCCCATGCTTGTTCCTCTATCCATTGTTGGATCTAGCTCCTCAACCCATGCTGGCTTCATACCATGTTGACCCTATCCCATGTAGGCTCCATCCCATGTTGACTCAAACCAGTGTATGATCCATTCCATGCTTGTTCCTCCATCCCATGTTGGCTCCTCCATCCTATGCTGGCTCCTTTTCATGTTGACTCAATTCCATCTTGCCTTAATGCCATGCTTGTTCATCTATCCCATGTTGGATCTAGCTCTTCACCCATGCTGGCTCCATACCATGTTAACTCCATCCCATGTAGGTTCCATCCCATGTTGACTCCAACCAATGTAGCCTTCATCCCATGCTGGCTCCTTCACCCCATGTTGACTCCATTCCATTTTGACTCCATCTCATGTTGGCTCTTCCATCTCATGTTTGCTCCATCCCATGTTGACTCCATTCCATGTAGGCTCAATCCTATGTTGACTCCTCCACTCCATGTTGACTTCATCCCATGTAGGCTCAATCCTATGTTGACTCCTCCATCCCATGTTGACTCCTCCATCAAATGTTGGCTCATCCCATGTTGACTTAATTGCATGTTGGCTCCTACATCCCATGTTTGCTCCTCCATCCCATGTTGACTCCTCCATCCCATGTTGGCTCCATCACATGTTGAGTCCTCCATCCCATGTTGGCTACTCTATCCCATGTTGGTTCCTCCATCTAATGTTGGCTGCTCAATCCCAAGTTGACTCCATCCCATGTTGGCTCCATCCTATGTTGGCTACTCCATCTAATGTTGGTTCCTCCATCTAATGTTGGCTGCTCAATCCCAAGTTGACTCCATCCCATGTTGGCTCCATCCCATGTTGGCTACTCCATCCCAGGCTAGCTCCTCCATCCCAAGTTGCTGCTCAATCCCAAGTTGACTCTATCTCATGTTGGCTCCATCACATGTTGAATCCTCCATCCCATTTTGGTTCCTCCACCAATGCTTGCTCCTCTACCTAATGCTGGTTCCTCCACCCAATTGCTTGTTCCTCCATCCCATGCTTGTTCCTCTATCCCATGTTGGATCTAGCTCCTCCAACCCATGTTAGATCCTCCACCCATGTTGGCTCCTCTATCTAATGCTGGTGCCTCCATCCCTTGTTGGCTCCTTTATCCAATGTTTGATCCTCCATCCCATGTTAGATCCTCCATCCCATGTTGGCTCCTCTATCCAATGCTTGTTCCTCCATCCCATGTTGGCTCCTTCATCCCATAATGGTTCCTCCATCCTATGCTGGTTCCTTATCCATGCTGGTCTCTGCCCAATGCTTGTTCCTCCATCCCATGCTGGCTCCTCCATTCCATGTTAGATCCTCCATCCCATGCTGGCTTCTCCAATTATCCATGCTTGTTCCTCTATCCCATGCTAGATCCTCCATCCCATGCTGGCTCCTCTATCTACTGCTGGTTCCTCCATCCTATGCTGGTTCCTCCATCTCATGCTTGTTCCTCTATCCCATGTTAGATCCTCTTTCCCATGCTGGTTCCTCTATCCCATGTTGGATCTAGCTCCTCCACCCATGCTGGCTCCACTCCAAGTTAACTCCTCCAATCCATGCTGGTTCCTCCATCCCATGTTAGCTCCATCCATGGCAAGTGCCCCACCTTCTCTCATCTCATAATCACATTAAAACAGTTGTCACCCTATTCCAGTGGGCTTGCAAAATAACATTTTTTTCAAATGATTGTGTATAACAAAATAATAATCATGACATGATAGTAATAAATCTTAATTTGTAGAATTCATTAAATCTCTAATTGCAAAAAAAAACATTATTTTTCTTCATTGTGAAACACTTTACAACTCTTTCTTGTTGCCTCTTATTTTATGGTGTGAGTTTTTGATAACTTTATTGGCTTGGGGCCATGTTGTGATTCCCTTATCATTGTTCTTGTAACATTTTGGACAAGTTGCATTTGGCAGATAGCTGAGATTATCCATTTGTGTAAACGTCATATGAGGGTTTCCATAAAATTGCTGTAATCTATGTATAGAGACTGTGACATTTACTGAACACGTGAAAACACAGAGGCTTGAAGTTCCATGGGGCAATACGATTTTTCCCAGTGCAACTTCGAGCCCCTGTGATCAGCAATTGACTGCTTATTCTGGTACTCTGCTTTGATTTTTAACATACATAACAGGAAACCATTGATTATTATTAGCCCAACTATTGTATTGGCCTTCAGAGTTTGGTTTGTCATTTACCATATGCAGCAATCAACACATAATTCTTTGGAAAAAAATCTGGATAAAACTACTGATGGAATCTATTCATATATGACACACAGTATTTAACAACACTGGCAAGCATGTGCCAAACATTCTTGAAAGCTAAATTCAAATTTTACAGATAAATCCATTCAACGGTACTTGGTTATGATACTGGGGCCAAGACTTGAACAAATCAGTTGGTTACGCAACACATGCTTTGGATAGACCAGCTAATAATAAACTGGGCAAGCCTTCCTTTTAAAAGGAAATTTTATTTAGTTCAACACAGTGACCATTAAAGCATATGGATGCAGAGTTTCAACACTTTTTCAGTAACTTGCCCCAATATAACTACTGCACCATCTGTGAGAGATTCATAAATTCCCAAGATTCTGCCTGAAGGGTCCTGTTAAAAGAACATCATTGGCTAGATACTTCCTGTTTCTGCCATCCATATGTATTTAACACATTTAACAGAAAAAGTGTCACTTCTTCCTTTATGACTACCAGTTTTTGCCACACATATAATACCAATTACCAAGATCAGTCTAGGGTGTGTTGTTGCGCCTAAACAATCTGTTTTGTTTCAAATTTTTACTACCAAAATACAGGAAAAAGCTGAGAAATGCTTTGAATGCTTTGGCAATGCAACATACCCATGTATTAAATAAATGAGAGACTGATCAAGATATAAACTGTAGTGCTTAAGAAACAATAAGGTAACAGTGTAAAGTTGCACTTCTTTCAAAATAACATGCTTGCCTACTAACTTAACTATTTAGGTAGTAGCTATATATGAAAATGTATATATCTTACAGGTAAAGTGGTGAAATTCCAGCCAGTAATGGTTCAAAATTGTGATTGACTCAAGTGAGCATCAACTTTTTTTATTATGGTTTACTTAACACATTATCTCCAGCACTGACTATTAACACACTTTAGTTGAATCAACACCACTCAGTGATAAGACAGAAAACAAAATTGGAACTTTATCTCCACTTTGTAATTTAGTATGAATATAGCCCAAAATGTTGTCTGATGCAGAAATGTGTGCTTCCATGTACGGGAGTTGCATTTAGCAACCCTGTTAAAAATTACATCTTTTTCCAAATATTCGCTTTTGCATAATACACATGATCTACTTGTCAAAGCATTACCTGAAGTGCTCCTACGAATCTCAGACAACTTCACAATTTCATCATATTTTCTTGACTTCATATACACTTGGACATTTGGCAACATTGTAAAAAGGATCATTTTTGAGGACACTGAACCACTCGTATACCCTGATTTTCTTCATCTGACTTTTGCCATAAGTGTCCATGATCATGGTTAGCATATCTGATTTTGTTTTTATCATTATCTTCAAACAAGAGGGCCATAGAGGCCCTGGATCTCTCACCTGAGTATAGGGTTTCCCAAGGAACATCTGTACTAAAACATTTTGAAATCTGACCACTAGTTTTTCCACTTTTGAAGGAGATGATTTTTAAAGTTTTAATAATTTTTTTTTTCTTTCCATTGCCATATCTACCAGAGTTCTACATGGATCAAGTTTATTTTAGCAACTTTTGTGAAGGTTCACCCAAGGATCATCCTGCTAAGTTTAATCAAATTCTGTCCAGCGGTTTCAGAGGAGATATCTTTTAAAGTTTTTCATTATATACGTTTAAGGCAAATTAATCCCTTGGCCCCTGGCGGCCACCTTTTTTTAACGGAATCAGAATAATTCCAGCAATCTTGGAAGAAGGTTACCCAAGGAACATCTGTATATTAAAACATTTTGAGATCTGCCAGTAGTTTTGAAGGACGATGAATTTTATAGCTTACATATTTTTTTCTTTCCCTTGCCATGGCAACCAGAGCTCTACATGGATCAATTTTATTTTAACTTTTGTGAAGGTTCACCAAAGGATCATCCCTGCCAAGTTAATCCAGTTCTGTCAAGTGATTTCAGAGGAGATGTTTAAAATGCACGACAGACGGCAAAAGACACACGGTGATCACAAAAGCTCACCTTGAGCACTTTGTGCTCAGGTGAGCTAAAAACAGTGTATATTCTCAGACAGAAAGCAAAATAAGTGTTACAGATTTTTTAAGAGATGCAATATGTGCATACTCCCTGATGACAACCTTGCTACAATGCATAGATAAGAAAGAATCTTTTTACTCAAGATCATGCAATTGTTTACAAAAATATCTGATTTACGTATTCCATATATTTTCGTCAATTTTCTGATGTTTTCCATAGACTTTTCTTATGTTTCCATCAACAAATCACAAGTACATAAATTGATGACATAGCAGATAAATAAACTGTGATTCAGCAACGGTTTTTCAATCCAAATTATTACCAATTACAGAACCTCTGCAGGAATAATCACAAATGTAAAATATAAACAATGAGAGCATTTTGACATTCATACAAAATACTAAATGGCGTAGTTTGATAAACTTTTTGAATGCGTTTAACTGTTAATTATTTTACAGCAGATATTTGCACATTAATATGCACCATTTGCATTAGTCCACAATATTTTAATTTTATTTTCTTTTAACATATTTGTATCAAAATGAAATATAATGGGCCTTTAATACATATAACTTTATGGAATAGGTCTGTTCTAGTGCCATATTTATGGGTTTTGCAAAAAGAAGTTTTTCACTTCCATTGTTTACAGAAATTTCAGCCCATGATGTTATGTAGGCCTTGAAAAAAGGGCCTTGAAGGGGCATTGCATAGTTTGGGCAGTTTTTGATGTTCAGAATCTTTTGATGTTCAGAATCTCTTTAAAGTCCCAAATTGTTTCACACAACCCTCCTAGCAGTTTTATACTAGACCTTCTTGACAGTTCCTGGGCCCTGGAAGGTAATAAAAGATTTTTGCCCCTAACAGGGTTCAAACCCACAACCTTGTCATCCACAGTCATGTACACTGCCACTGGACCATAGTATCCTATCAACAGTAGAATCCCTAGTAATGTGGAAATAACAAACAAGAGGGCCAAGATGGCCCTAAAGACACTCACCTGAGAAAAACTGCCTTCATTGCCTGTACATGTTACTAAATTATGGCATAGTTGTACTGAATACATAATCCATGAGATCATTTACAATTCCACAAACTAAACAGTGCCTGTGGTTGAAATTTGAAGTCAAACTTGACTAAGAAATTATGGCTTTAAATACACAAATTTAAACATTAAAAGGGACATAATTCCTGACCTAATAGGCCGATATCAGCCATAATCAAACTTGGTCAAGATATAATGGTAATAAACATTGTCATAAACTTTGAAGATGATTGCTTAAGAAATGAAGATGTAAGAGTGCAAACAATGTGAAATCTGGCATTTTTCTAATATTAAAAGGGGCATAACTCCTGATCTAATATGCCGATATCCGCCATAATTGAACTTGGCCGTGACATTATGGTAATGAACATTACCATAAAGTTTGAAGATGGTTGCTTGAGAAATGAAGATGCTAAAATGTAAAAAAGGTGAAATCTGCCATATTTTTTTGATATTCAAAGGGCATAACTCTGACCTAATATGCCGATATCTGCAATAATTAAACTTGGCCCTGAGATTATGGTAACAAACATTGCAATAAAGTTTGAAGATGATGCTTAAGAAATAAAGATGCTATAGTGCAAACAAAGTGAAATCTGGCATTTTTTAATATAAAAAATCTATGTAGACCCTGGGGCAGGCCTAATTTTGACCCAGGGCCATAATTTTAACAATCTTGGTAATGGTCCATAAGATGATGTAATTCGCCAAGTATCTAAGCTCCAGGCCTTATACTTTCTTACAAGAAGATTTTAAAGTTTTCTTATTATAACTCTATGTAAAATCATGTGACCCCTAGGGCGGGCCAATTTTGACCCCAAGGTCATAATTTTAAAAATTTTGGTAGAGAGTCATAAGATCATGCTACATACCAAAAATCAAAAGGCTAGGCCTTGTGGTTTCGGAGAGGAAGACTTTTAAAATTCTCATTTTTAAAATCTATTTTTAGCTCCTGTGACCTAGATTTTGACCAATCAAAATAATTTTAACAACTTTGGTAAAGGGCCTCATTATGAACATTCCTGTGAAGTTTTATAAAAATCCAGTGAGTAGTTTAGAAGGAGATGTTGTTTAAAGAAATTGTTGACGACGACGACGAACGCACGCACGATGGACAAAAGGTGATCACAAAAGCTCACCATGAGCACGTTGTGCTCAGGTGAGCTAAAAATCACCATTAGCTTCGTAAGCTGATTTGTTTCTCATCATTTTCTTCTCAATAATCAACTGTCAACTGTCTCTAACATTAATTATCAAAAGAAATCTCAGCTCTCAAACTAGCCCAATATCCTGTGCTCTTTAAACTACATTCAAACTTGCTCAATTAAGGGATATCTTGTCTTAAACAAGTTAACTTCCAAATGCTTTATGAAAAATTACATGTGCATGCCTGTTTCTCACCTCTAAATGACAAGTGTGAAGTGTTAAATCTTATGTGCTTACTGGCTATTAATATGATAGTATATTAAGACCAAGGTGCTAACTACCAAGTGATTTATTACAGATGAGAAGTGCAAACTTACATGTATGTATATATGCAGACTGCTTGTACCACATTTTTAATAAAAAGTGTATAGTGCTAAATGCTATGTTCTTACTGTCAAATAATACATTACAGATTATGTTTCTAAACTGTGTGTTGCAACTGATAGCGATTCTTAATGTGACAGTAGACACCGAGTTACACATACAATAAAGCACTTGCCAGTAAGCATTTGCAACTAAGCAGTAAGCATTATGCTATAAGCATAATAGAAGCTGGAAACCAGATTGAACAGTTACGTTTTACTAAAATACTGTTGGTGGGACGTTAAACCCAGCATAAGAAACGAAACATCGTTTTCTGTCATATGGTTGATATCATTATTAATATTCCACGTAATTATGTATAGCCGTAAGCGGGCACTGCCACTGAGCTATTGCACTTTCTTAGTGAATATGAAAATTAATTAAACATTAAACAAGTTATTTTCTTTTTTTACATGCATTAAATTAATAATCAGTCATATCCAATAATTTTCTTTCTGGATTTGACCTGTTGGTGGTACACTGGTATGATTCGTCCTGGTATGCATGTGCAATGCTACACTTCGTCGTACATTCTGCAAAGAGAATGCTAGAGTAATCTCTCTTCATTAAGCCGAATGGGCCCTAGTAAAATGTAAATGTTCAATTGGTTTCCAGTTTTTTAGTGTGTAATGCTTACTGCTTCGTGCAATGTGTCAGCATGATTTTGACAGGTCCTATTATACTTGCATATGAATTATGGTTTTAACTCTTTCCGTTTACATACAAAGCATTTTAAGAAATGCAATCAATTGCCATTAATTTACAAATTTTAATAACATATATTCTTGCACTTCTTATTTGGTAGTTAACAGAAAGCATTAAATAATCTTCCCATACATATCCTCCCATGACTTTTTCTTACTATGACTACTTCTTTACAACAACCAGCCACTGCTTATTTTAAGTGCAGGCATACTCAACAAAGTTAACATGCTTTCAGCGACCACTGGTTTAGCCATTTGCCAAAGGGCATGAGTGAGCAATAAACTGGATACAGATTATCTGCTTAAATAACTTTACCTGCCAACTGTATGGCTCATTGTTTGAAACAAGTTTTACAACATATAATCAAACAAAAATATCTTTGAAAAAGATATTTGGCGTTAGAAAAAAAGAAACCCTACAAAGATATAAAAGTGAAAGAAAGTACAAGTGATGCAATATGATATAGCAAGTTTTAAATGGTCTGTGATTTTAAAATGATGCTAGAAAACGTATTTGTTGCTAAATTTAGAAGATGTAATATACTAGGCAGTTACTAGATTTGTGTCCATACGACATGGAGGCCCCCACCATTTTGTATATTTTTTCAGTGATTATGATGAAAAATTGGAAATATTAAAGACGATTTAAGATCAAATGAGTGCTGTGACCCTACCTAAACCAAGTGATGTGATGTAAACATCTATACTGGTACTTGTTTTGCGACATGACGTTTTATCCTAAGGATCCCTTGTGCCAAGTTATTTCAAAATATGACTATACACAAAAAAGAGGCAGCCTAAACAGAATTTCAAACTCAACTGTTGTGACCTTGACCTTGAAGCTACATGTAGCAACTTGGTTCTTGTTTGAGCCAAGTTATTCAAAACACAACCATTTACAACAAAGTTTAAGCCAGAACATGATTTTAAGGTCAACCACGTGCTGTGACCTTCACCTTCAAGCTAGGGACCTTATTCTTGTTTGCAACACATTGTCTTGTCCTCAGGATCACTTATGCCAAGTTATTTAAAAAACACCACTATACATAAAGTTATAGCTGGGACAAGATTTAAAGGTCAGCTGAATGCTGTGACCCTGAACTTCAAGCTAGCGACCTGGTTCTTGTTCACAGCACAATGTCTTGTCCTAAGGATCACTTGTGCCATATTATTTGAAAAACAACCAATCAAGCAAAGTTACAGCTGGGCCAAGATTTAAAGGTCAACTGAGTGCTGTGACCTTGACCTTCAAACTATTGACCTGGTTCATGTTCGCAAAACATCATCTTGTCCTAAGGATTACTTGTGCCAAGTTATTTGAAAAACAACCAATCAAGACCAAAGTTACAGCTGGGACAAGACTTAAAGGTCAACTGAGTGTTGTAACCTTGACCTTCAAGCTATTGATCTGGTTCATGTTCGCGACACATCGTCTTCTCCTAGGGATCACTTGTGCCAAGTTATTTGAATTTGAAAAACAACCAGTCAAGACCAAAGTTACAACTGGGACAAGAGTTTAAGGTCAATTGAGTGCTGTGACCTTGACCTTCAAGCTATTGACCTTGTTCTTGTTTGCAACACATTGTCTTGTCCTAAGGATCACTTGTGCCAAGTTATTTGAAAAACAACCAACCAAGACCAAAGTTACAGCTGGGACAAGATTTAAAAGGTCAACAAAATGTTGTGACCTTAACCTTCACATTGTGCCAAGTTTTTTAAAAAGCGACTATACATAACAAAGTTACAGCTGGGACACAAATTCTTGCACACACACACACACACACACACACACAGGTGTAAACACCACTGCCATTTCATGATGGGGGCATAAAAAAAGAAAGGAACAAAAAACTGTCATCTATGTAATATAAGCCAAAAATATAAAAAAAAGTTCTGTCTGTTAAGATTTGATGTCAGGGGTCCTTATTTAACAGACAAATGCCACAGAGGCTGTTACTATAAATGGCTTATTTTAGCTCACTTATTTACAATTTTTTTAGGGACAAGTCTGTACCATTAGGTAACTACGAATGTTTCTAAAGACTCGCAAAAGTAACTTTTTCAGCTGGGTGGTTTTTATGTTTCGAATTTTTCAACTTGATGTTTCTTATGTTTAAATAGGCAGATTAAATTCTTATCTGCCAGTTGACAACCATGCGGTTGACAATCTACACCTGAAACTCCCTTTTATGATGGAATATCTTAAAAATAATTTATGCAAACCAGTGAAAGGTGTTTTTCCAAACTCCTTGGTTGTTAAACAAAGATTAGATTGGTAAAAAAATAGGTCAAAATCCATTTTATACAGCCTATGGCAAAAAACACATAAGCCATTCGCATCATTTAGGCAATTGGCAGGAACTCTTAACACCGAAAGTAGCTGCATCTTGACTCTCTAGATACTTCAAAGGGGTCTTTGCAAAGTTACTGGTCCTTAAGTAATCTGTTTTTTTTTTATGACAAAATGTTTGAATCAAAACAAAAAACGAAGTTATGGGCACAATTTTGATGTTAAATGCTGTAATTTTCAATTCATATATCTGTTAAAAGGTTCAGATGAAATGATATCATTGGCTGAATGTGACTGAACTGTCAACTGCATTTGTGTATCCAAAAGGAATATGTCACAATTTTCATTTACACACATATTCACTGGTTTAGCACCATCTCTCCTTTCATACCCTATCTCCACCACACTATCACATCTTGTGTATTAAAAATGAAATGGACTGCCAACCCATTTCATCCCTTTAATATAACATTACAACAAAAACGCTTCAACCAAAACCCTCCATTGTATTTCAGGGATCTTATGTCAGTGACAATACCCAGTTACAATAAATTGGGGGTTTCCTAAAAGGATCTTGGCATAAATAATGCCATTGACAAGAATTCACAAGTCCTTGGGAATGGAATCTGACTGCTGGAAGCTGTACAGTATGACCCTAGTCTTGATATGGGGATTAAGGAGGAGGAATTCCACCCCTAATACACCAATACCACCCAACTATGTGGGAAACATGGATTGGGGGCATGGGGGATCATTTGCAGGGTGGAAAAACATTCGAGGTTAGGGGTGGGGATACATGTGTAATGACGAGTGATAAAACAATTAGAGAACCAAACTTAAAAGATGGGGAAAAACGGGGGTTTCTGATGTATTGCCTCTTGTTTATCACAATGTAAACCATATTGTCCAAAATGCCTGCTACCACAATTTTTTCTCTGTTATTCTGCTGCAATCCATGATTCTGACAGAAAGCCAGATAATTGTCAGAAAAATGCTGGAAATCTCTATTCAGTCGTTGTTTTTAATTATAACAAATTTCTTCCCAAAGTACGGTTGGAAAATTAGAAGAATTTAAGCATTTTTTTCAATATCAAGTAAAACAAACACAAAAAATATCTTGTCGTTAAAATATAAATTATATTTTTTTAAAAAAATAAAAATTTTTTCTGACTTTTTTTGTATATGTATAAATTTTTCCCAAATTGTTTGTTACCTGAAAATATTCTGCAGAGAGGGGTATTTGGGTTTTTTGTTTCGGGGGTTATTTCAAGGGAAAGTAACCATTACCTTTTTTTTAGCATTTCTAATTTTACTGAAAAAATTTCAGAGGGTAAACACCAGTAAACGTAAAATTTAAAAAAAAAAAATTTTTCCCCAAATTTGTTATTCCTTTCCCCTGAAAAATCATTATTTAAAATTCACAAAAAACTTTTCTTAAAAGTTTTTTCTTTTTTTCCCTTTTAAAATTTGGTTTTTTTCCCCAAAAGCTGAAAAAGTTTTTTGGGTAATGAAGTTGAACTTAAGCCGGGCATGGGTTTGAAAACTGAAAAAAATTTTAAATAGAATGTGGTGGGTGAAAAAAAGGGGGCCCAAAAAAGGCCCCAAAAAAGTACAAGTAGCACAAAAACCCAATTTGGGGGGCAGGAAAAAGTACCCCATAGTGTAAAAAATAAAACTTTTCTTTTTAACAGTCTGAGAGGTAAAAATGACATCTCAGCTGGGCGTTATAGGAAAATTTGGGGTCTTTAAACCCCGGGGCTTTTTCTTTCCCCAAGGAAAAACCCAAAGAAAAGTAACAAAAAGTTTTTGAAACACAGGGAAACAAATTTTAAAAGGCAAAAAGAGAAAAAAATACATGAAAAACCCTAAAATTTTTTCAAAAATTTGGAAAAGAAACCCCATTTTTGACTGTAAAAAATTTAAAAAATTTCCCCCCCTTTTTAAAAAAGTGATGAAAGAATTTTTTTGATTTTGTTCACATCCCCTCTAAAAATATAATTTTTTCCCGTGTCAGGTGTGTCCCGGGGAAAGAGTGTAAAAAAAAAGGGGCCCCAAAAGGCCCCTGGTCGCCTTTTTCCCCGAAAAAAATTGCCTCCCCTTGCCCCCCCTAGAAACTTTCCCCCCCTTTTCCCGGATTTGTACTAAAATTTCCCAGGACCATGTTTTAAAAAAAATTTTGGTTTTGGACCATGGGGTTTTTACCCCCCAAAAATTTCAAAAAAAAAAAGGCAAAAAGATTCTTGGGGGGGTTTAATTTTTTTAAAAACCCAAAAGCCCGATTTTAACAAATTTGGGGAAGGTTCCCCTAGGGCCAATTAATGTTTACCCCCATATTAATAATTTTTTATGGCCTTGTGGTTTTGAAGTTCTTTAAAAACACTCCCCCACCGTGATGAGTTTAAAAATTTTAAAAAAAAAAATTTTTTTTTTCCGCACAAATTTAAAAGGCAAGGGGTTTTGGTCATTTGCAAAAAAAAAAACCCTCATTTTTTGGGAAATTTTATTAAAATTTACTTATTTTTTTTAAAAACAATTGGGGGGAAACAATTTTTTTTAAAATTTTTTATTTTATTTGAAAGTTTTTTTTTAACAGTTTTTTTTTTTTATCCAATTTTTTAAAAGAAAAAAATTCAATCCCCAATTTTTGAAACAAAACAGAAACCCCCAAATTTTTTTAATTTTACATGCACAAAAGAAAAAAAGGGAATTTCCCCCATTAAACATTAAAAGTTGAAAATTTACCCGAAGTGTTCAGTTTTTTTTTTAACAGTTTTAGCCATCCAAAAATTCAATCCCGGCATTTTTTCCCCCTTTAAAAATCCCTAAAACCCCCGTAAAAAATTTTTACTTTTTAAAACAAAATTTTAAAAGCAACCCCGTATGTTGGAAGTGTGCAACAAAAGGGGAAGGGAAATTTTAAAAGGGAATGACCCACCATTTAAAGTTGGGAATGAAACAAATGCATGTGAGAAACAAAAATAACACGGTTTTGGTTTTCTTTGGGAAAAATCTTTTAAAAAAAGGGAAATTTTAAAATTTTTGATGGACTCAATATTTTAGTACCCAAATTTTCTACCCACCTGTAAATGTTTTAGATGTCCAAGACTCCCCAAAAAATTTTTTTGGGGGTTTAATGAAAAAAACGGGGGGATTCGTTTTAGTGATTCCATTAGATTTTCCCCCCTCCATTCCATTTTAAAAATTTTTCATCATTTGCCCTTTTTCCCGTGCCTTAAGCATTTGATTTACCGGGAAAATTTCCCCCTTTTGGGGCCTTCCCTCATAGTCATTCCCCAAAAAAAAGGGAAAAAATTTTGTACCCGAGAGATGGGTTTACCCCTCGTTTTTTGTTTTTGCTTAAGATTTTATGAGAGACGGGACCCAAATCTGAAGTCACAAAGATATAAAAATCCGCCTTTTATCTGCCATTTTAGGTTTTTTTTTGTTTTGGGTTTTTATTAAGTTTAAAACAAATCGTGGCGAAATTTAGAGGTGTGCATTTGGTTTAAATGCCCCCTTTTGTGTTGGCCCATTTAAAAAAAAAAAGGGGGGCCCTGATTTGGCCCCGGATCGTACCTGGTATTTATTTGGGGATTGGGAAAATCAAAAGGCCCCCGGGGGGGAAAATTTTTTCCCCCGGGGGCATGATTGAAAAAAATTGGTAAGGTCTATACCCCTTTCAATATTTATGCAAAACCCCGAGATTCTTTTTCAGAACGAGGTTTGAGGGTTAAAGGGTTTCCCCCGTACAAAGGGTTTTTAATTTACTTGGTTTGTTAGGGGGCCCACTGGGGGAAGGCATTTCCCCAAGAAAAAACTGTTTAAATAAACTTCTCTTTTTCATTTTTAGGGGGTTCCTTTTTTAAAATTTTAAAAAGAAAAATGATTAGATAATTAACCCTCATCACATTCCTATCTGGGTACCCCCCAAAAACCCGTAAACGAGTTTAAATAAATATTTTTAAGGAAAAAAGGGGTTTTTTTTTTGGGAAAGAAAAAAAAACCAAAACCATCTCCCCGGTCTTAGGTTCTTAAATTTAATTTAAAACAAAAGTGTATGTACATGAAAAATCATTTGGTTTTTATAAAAGTTTTTAAGTTACATAATTTAACATTTATGATGTAAAGTCGGTTATTAAAAAAATTTTCCGGTTCACACATAAAAAAAAACCAGAATTATAGTAAAATAAACAATTAGGGAAAACTAGGCCCCCTTGCATTTTATAAAATTAAAAAAAAACTTTTATTTAAAAAGCGTTTTAAAAGAGGGAAAAAAGAAAAAAGGGGTTTAAAATTGATGCGTAGAATTTAGTGTTTTTTTATCTTAAAAATTTTTAAAAAAAATTTTCCCCGACCCTTTAAAAAATTTAAAAAGTTCCAAATGGCTGATTTTTGAGGGGGAAAATCCCTTTTTTGTTAGGGGTTTTTATGCAATTAGGGGCCCGAACTCCCAAAAATTTTCCCGGTACATATGCCAAGAAAAGGGTTTCTTTCAAAAACCCAATCCCCCTTAAAAATTTGGGACATTTTTTTTTATTTTTTTAAATTTTTTTTGTTGCGGGAGAGAAAACAAAAATCTTTTCCCCATTTAAATATCTTATCCAGTTAGATGCGGGAGGGCTGTGTTGTGATTTTTTCCCCGGGGGCTGCCCGTTTTTTTTTGTTGTTGTTTTATTTTATTTCTTCAAATTTCTTTCTCAGATTTTTATTAAAATAAAAATTAAACTGACGGTCCAAAATTTTAAAGGTTTTTATTTGTGAATCAGTACGTCAAAAAATGTCTTAAAATAGCAGTCAAAGGGGAAAAAGAAAAAGCCCCAAATTAACAGGGTCCTTTAAATTAAGTTTCAAAAAAAAGAAAAAATGCTAATTTTGGGGGTTTCATTTTAAAATTTTGCTTTAAAGAAATTTTGGGCCCCCTTTGTAAGGTTTTTGGGTAATACAGGTTTTTAACTGAAAATTTTTTATCAGGCCGGGAAAAAACACAAACCCTTTGCTTAAAATAATTTTTAGCAACTTTTTTGGGAAAATTTTTAAAGGATCCTTTTTAAAAACTGGCCCAGTTTGGTGGGAGCTAGTTAGTACGGTACCATTTGGACTATTTTTTATACTTTGGGTCTGGCTCTCAAAAACGGGGTTTCGTTGAATTGGGAAAAAAGGGGTCGGTTTTTTATGGCGGGGGTTTGGCTCGAAAAAACAAACTTAAAAGGGGGCCCGGGTTCCCTTTCCTTTTAAAAAATGCCAAAGTCTAGTGTAAAGTTTTGGGTTTAAAATTTTCTGGACCATTATTTTAACCCAGCAAATTTTTAGGTAACCCCCAATATGCTTGGAAAAATTTCACATTTGCCAATTTGACAGTTACATTTTGAAATATTTTTATTTTTAAAAAGAAAAAAAAGCCTTTTTTTTTTACATTTAAAAAATTTTCAAAAAATTCAAGCTCCCAAAAGGGAAAAAAAATTTTTATCAAAAAGAACAAATATGGGGTTTTTTTCCATGAAAATATATTTTATTTAAAAAATTTTTTTCCCCCTAATTTTATTGTTTTTTTTCTATTCAAGCTCGAAAAAATGAGGAAAATGTATGTCATAATCTTTAAAATTTTAAAACTTATTACAAAAAAAGGGGTTTTTTAAATTTTAATTTTTGTTTAAAAAAGGCTTAAAAATTTAACTATGTGATATTTTTTTCTTTTTTTGGTTTTTGGCATTTGCTGCATCATCTTTTTATCATAACTGAAAACAGACTTTTTGGGTTTTCGTTAAACTTGGGGCCCCAAAAAAAGGGTTTAAATTTTTGTTTTTTCAAAAGGGGATTTTTTCTAAAAGGGGGTGAAAGTTAAGGTTTATTTTGGGGGGTTTTAAAATTATTTAACCCTGGTTTACATCTGGGCAGGTTGGTGTTTGAAATTTACAGGGTGGGGGGTTTTTAGGTATTTGTGATTTAAAATTTTTGGGTTTAAAAGGGAAAAGGGGCTTAATGCAGAATTTTTTTTTGTAAAATTTTTGGGTTTTTTTTTTTCAAGGGTACTTTTTTGAGAAAATGAAATTTTTTTAAATTTTTTCTTGGGGCCCCAGCAAAGTTTTAAAACCCGTGTAAAATGTACACCACGAACGTCTCAAAAGGGTTTAAAATGTTAGTTTTTTACAACTGAGTCTTTACTGGCCCTAAAAACCCCGTTTGGTTACCTTACTGAATAGCAGGGTAAATTTAAGAAGGGTCTATTACCCCCTGTTCTCCAAATTTTTAAAAATTCAGCCTTGGGGGGTTTTTGAAAAAAATTTTTCAGTTTTTTTCCAAAAAAAAGTCTTTGAAAAATTTTTTTAAAATTTGGCCGGGCCAATTTTCACCAAATTCAAAAAACCCCCGGCCATGTGTATTCTAATTTTTTATTGCCATAAAAAAAATTGGGGGGACCCCTTGGCCCGGGGGCCCAAAATTTTACCCCGGGGGGATTTTTAAAAAAAAAGGGGGAGATCCACTTTTTAAAAATGATGATCAAAGGTTTGAACAAACTTGGAGAGGTCTTTTTCCCATTTTTAAAACCCCAAAAATCTAAAAACCCCGGCTTTGTGAAATTTTGAGAAAAAGTTTTTTTTTTTAGGTTTTTTTCCCCAAAAATTTTTGTCTATATTTTAAAATTTAAGGACCCCCTTGGGGGGGGCCAAAATTTTTTTCCAAAGGGGGAAAATTAGAAAGATTTCCCCAAAACAATTTTTACAACCGGGGCCCTTTTGGTTTCTGAAATTTTTTTTTTTTTATTAGCCTTTGTAAAAACGGGGGGCCCTTTTTGGGGGGGCCAAATTTGCCCCCAAAGGCATGTTTTTTAAAAACGGGGTAGGACCCAGTAACAAGCTTCCCAAAAAAAAAATCAAAAATCCGGGGGTTTTTGGTTTCTGAGAAAAAGAATTTTTAAGTTTTTTTTTTTTATTTACCTTGTTTTAAACAAGTGCCCCCGGGGCGGGGCCAATTTTCCCCCCAAAGGGGAAAAAATTTGAACAATTTGGTAGGGGAGTCATAAAATATGCTAATACCAAAAAACCAAATTTTTAGGTCTTTGGTTTTTTGGGAAACTTTTTTTTTTTTTTTTTTTTCTATTTACCCCCATTAAAAAAGGTGCCCCCCTTTGGGGGGGCCAAATTTTTAACCCCCGGGCCCTGATTTGAACAAAATTGGTTTGGGTTTACTTATACAATGCTGAAAAAACCCCAAAAATCTAAAACCCCCGGGCCCCCTTTTGGGGTTTTTGAGAAGAAGATTTTTAAAGTTTTTCCTATTAGCTTTTTTAAATCAAGTAAAACCCCCGGGAAAAAAAACATTCCCTTTTTTTCTTTTTAAAAACAAAATTTTGGAAAATTTTTTATCCCCGAAAATTTTTTCCCCAAACCCCCCGGGAGTAATTAGCCCGTTTTTTTAAAGCAAAATTTTTAAAACCCTTATAAAAAAGAGAAACGTGAATTTTTAGTTTTATTTTTATTTTTTTATTAATTTTTTTGACTCTAGTGAAATTGTTTTGTGCAAATTTTTAAAATTTTTAAGGGCCGTTAGTTGTTGTTTTTCCCTTTAAATATTATTTGTATTTTTTAAAAATGCTTTTGTTAGAATAGTTTTGTTGAAAAAAATACAAACTTTTTTTAATTCCCAATTTTTTCCCCAAATTTTTTTTTGCCATTTAAATTTCTCTCAAATGAAGTGCCGCAGTACCCAAAAACCCTGTTTTCCCCCGTTGGAAGCCGGTTCGGATTACCCCACTTTTAAAAGCAGGGGGGCCCCTAAACAATAGGGTTGGTGGTCAGGTGGTTATGGGGTGGTTCATTTGGGGGCCCCGGTGGGGATTTCCCCTAGACAAAACTACTTTTAGGGAATCAAGGGATTTTTACCCCCGAAAATTTTTGCCCCGGGGGGGGGGGGGGGGGAACCCCCCTGGGGGGGCCCCCCCCCCCCCCCCCCCCCCCCCCCCCCCCCCCCCGGGGGGACCCCGGGGCCTTTAGATAAGGGTTGGGAATTTTTTAAAATTGTTTTAAATTAAGGAAGGGGAAATTTTTCTATAAGTTTTAATTCAGATATTCAACAAAGCATTTGGAAAAATTTTTAAATTTTAAATAAAAATTTTAAAAAAAGAAATTTGAAGTTGTAAGAACAAATTTGAACTTTGAAAATTTGAATTGAAAAACAAAATTTTGGGGGGGATTCGCTTCCAAAAACAATGCCTTTTTTTTCACAGTTTTAAAAGGGAAAAAGGCCCCCAGGTTTTTGTTTTGTAAAAATTTTTTGGAAAAAACATAGGGAAATTTCACAGCGTAGTTACCATATGATTTTTTTAGCCCTGTTTTTATTGGGTTATAAAAAGGGCAACTGGACGACCCTTTACGATGTGGTCAGACCATTTTCATACGTACTGAATCTAATTTAATGAGATTGGAAAAAACTTGATTTTTCTAAACACTGATCCCAAAAAAAAGGGGGCCCCTTGAAAAACATTGGGCTTTGGGCCCTAAAAAAATCAAAATTTAGTCCTTTTGTTCCCAGGTGATTGGTAATCTTTTAGTCAACTGCTTTCTCTTTAAAAAGCCGGGGGAAAAACGGAGGTTTTACTTTCCTAATTAACCCCCATTATCTTTTGACAGGGCATTTAAACATTTGAGAGTTTTGTAAATTTACTCAAGAATTTGATTTTTCCCCATCCAATATTTTATTTCAAATTTATTGAAACCTTTTTTCACCCTATGATTATGGGTCCCCCGACTGTCATTACATTTCCCTTTTTTATTTTTTTTAATCATCCCAACCTTTTTCAAAATTACGAAAAACTGACAATCAGTCCCATTTTTAAGCCTTTTCAATTCCCCTTTTTTTTGTATAAAGGTAAAATTGAACTAAAACAACCCTTTAAAATTATTTTTTTACAATTTTCACTTTCATAACCAAAAATTGTTTCCACAGCATCCCCTTTTTAATTACAGAAGGGAAAAAATTAATTCCCCTTTTTTTTAAAAAATGGAACTTGAAATTTTTTAAATTTTGTGTAGATAAGAAAAAATTTTGCTAACTTTTTCCCCCTTTAAAATCTTTTCAGCCTCCATTAAATCTTTGGTGTAAAACGGGTTTTTATAAAACAGTTTATTTTAATAAAAAAAGCCTGGTATTTTCTTTTATTTTCCAAGCGAACAAGAAAGATAAAAATTGGATTTTTTTAAGTTTTGTTTAATTTGATGTAAATCAGTCCCCTTTACTATCACATGTATCACAAATTTTGATTTTTTTTTAAAATCTATTTCAAGGGGTATTGTGAGGATTTTAAAATTGGGGTTTTATAATTCATATAGGATCTGCATGAAAAAAAACCTTTTTAAAAGTTACAAAAAAAAACCTCTAAAGCTTAGAAAAATTTTTTGGGAAAGAGTATTGTAAAATTTTATTAAATGGCCCTTTTTTGTCAGATTCTTGTTTTCCCTTTCCCTGGGGTTTTAAAAACTTTTTTGTTTCCCCCTATTGGCGGATATAAAATTAGCACCCGAGAGGTAATTTGCCCGTCAGATTATGTGGGGCTTTATGTTCTTACGATGGAAGGGATCCTTCCAGTCTGAAGTCACATGAATGAAAATCCCCCATAATCCGCCATTTTGCTTTTTTTATAACTTGATGGTTTTTTATTTTAAAGTTACAGCAAACCCCCTGGGTATTGGGTGCGTTTTTAGGGTGCAGGGGGTTTTAAAATTGGTTTGGTTGCCCCAATAAGGAAAACATTGCTACCCAAAAATTAAATTACCCCCAAAAAGTTTTTAAAAATTTTTGCTTAAATTTTCCCGTGAAACCTGTTTTAAAAAAAGAAAAAAAAAAAATTAAAAATTTTTGACTTGGGGAAATGTACAAAATAGTAAAAAAATCATTTTGTCCTCTTGTACTTTAAGGTTTTTCCGGGGGTTTTTTTGTATATAAAAAAAGAGACCCGGGGTTTTACTTTCCATATGCAAATCCCTGAAAAAAATTTTTTACTTCTACTTCAAATTTTAGAAATCCCCGGGGGAAAAATTTTTTTGGGAAAAAAACCTTGTTATTCTTTTTCCCCAACCAAAACCTGATTATAAAAAAAACAAAAATTCAGAGTTTTAAAAAAAATAGGGGTGCCTTTTTTAAAAATATAAACCCAGTGTGTTAAAAAGTTTCCTTTTTTGGGTTTTCAACGAAATTTAAAAAATGCTTAAAAAGGGAAAAATTTAAAGTATTTAAAAAAAAAAGGGGAAAAAAATTTTAAAAAAATGTTTTTATATGAAAAACTGGATTTATAGTTTAAAAGGGGTTTTTTTGATTTACAAAATTTATTTCTGCGGTTAAGGAATATTGTTTAAAAAAATTTTTTTTTTTTTTAGTTGGGGTCATTTGTTATTTAGCAGAACCTTTTCACCCTTTTTTTTTTCCCAGTATCACCAAAAGATTTTCCAATTGAGTTTAATCAAAATTTTTCAGGGGTTTTTGGAGGAGATTCATTTAAAAAAAAAATTTGAGGGGCGTAAAAAAGGGGCCCCCGGGCAACGGATTTTACCTCCCCCAGGCAAATTAAAGGGTTTTTTTTCCCTACTTTTTAAATTTTTTAAATTGATTTTAAAAATTTTTTTTTTTTATTTTTGGCATATGCTAAACAGGGTAAATGACGATTTACATAAAAAATATCTTAGAAAAAGCCCCCCGCCGGGACCCCCAAGGGTCAACATAAAATTTTAAAATGTTAAAATGCTTTTTTTAAAAGAAATTAGGTAACTGTGATACAACAAAAAATTTTTAAAAAAAATTACATGGGTTTTTAAAGAAAAAAATACTGTTTTTAAAATAATAAGAAAAAAAAAAAGTCAGTCAATCCCAATATCTGACGTGAAAAGGTTAAACTCTTTTTTAAAAGATGTTTTTCTATGTTTAAAAAGCATTTGGCAACTTTTTTTTAAAAATTTTTTTAATTAGTGATGACATTTTTTTTTTAACATAGATTTTATCTGTTTTTTTAAAAAGGAAAAATTTTTGGGAGTTCTTTTTAAAAGTCACAAAACTTTTGGGAAAAAAGAAAATTGAAATTGTGAATAAAAAATTTTTTTAATAAAAGGTTTTTACTTACATCAAAAATTTTTTTTTTGTGGGGATGAATGACAAAATTCAGCCTTTTAAGTTACAGGGAAAAGATTTTAAAAAAAAAAGGGAAAATAGTGATGATTTATGAAACCCGGAAAAGCTGTATAAGACAAAAAAAGTCATATGACAACAGTGATTATGGACACACAGATTACCAAAAATTTTTTGGTTTTTTTTGGGGGTTTTTCCTAACATTAAAACGCGGATTTCAGTATGTGGGGGGGCAGTTTAAAACATTGCTGCTCACATCATAGGCAATGGCATGATACAAAACCCCCTTTTCACTTTAAATCCACCCAAAGGCCAACCCAACCTGGAACTACCTTAAAAGCTGAGAAAACAAAGGGGCTATCCCAAAATTTTTTTTTTTTTTTATTTTTTAAAGTAATGGCCGGGGGAAAAAAAATCACAACCCCCAAATTTTTGGGGGAATTTCCCTTTACCCCCAAACCCAAACCGGGGGCGGGTTGTTAGATCTGATAACCCCCCAGTGATTACACAATTTTTTTTTTATGAAAAAATCTGGCCTGCCCCTCGGATAAAAACCCCAAAAGAAAAAAAGGGTTTTCCCATCCAACCCCTTAAAAATGGCCCCCTTTGGCATGGTTGCCTGGCTTTTAAAAAGTGAAAAAAGGGGGCCCCCCTCACCCCAACCCCCGCGGGGCCCCGGCCCCGCCCGACAGACAGAGAAAACCCCCTCAGTCCCCCTTTGTGTTTTAAACACAGAGTACCAAAAAAAATTTCCTGTACCCAAAAAAATTTAAAAGTCCAAAAAGCCCCTGAGAGACTGTCAGAGGTTTTTTCAGATAAACTAGCTAAAATTCAAATTTCCCCGGGGAATTTTAACTTAAAATTTAAAAATATTAAAGGGGGATTTTCAGTCTTTTTCTTTTTGAAAATTTGATGTTTTTGTTTTTCATTAAAAAAATTTTTCAGTGATAAATGAATAGAAAAATTTCCCCAACTCATGAGCTTGGTATGAAACCCTTTTTTTTAAAAATTTTGTCCTTTTTTGTTTGGGGAAAAAAAATTTTTCAAGCCCCGTTTAAAAAGATGTATAAGACCCTTTTAAAGGGGAAAAAAGGGGGTGTTGAAACTAAAGAAAAACATCCCCAACATGAAAAAAAAAATTAAGCCCAAAAAAACCACAAAAAAAAAACCCAACTTGGGGGGGGGGGGGGGGTAAAACCCCGCAACCTTTGAACCCCGGGGGTTTTGAGTGTCTTCCCCTACCCCCCAACACAAAATTTCATCAGTAAAAACCCCCAATTCAAAAATTGGGATTAATTGCCCGAAGTTCCCTTTAAATTTTGGTTTTGAAAAGGGGGGACAACACCCAGTGGAAACATGAGAAACTGCCAATAGAATATTTTTGGGCATCAACCTGATCTAATTGTTAGATGTTAAAAGATGTTTTTTTGCAACCTTCTGCAAAAAGTTAATAGTTTAATAGAAATAAAATTTTTTGCATTTACAAAGAAAAAGGAAATTTTTTCTACATTTTTTTGAAACACACCCCTAGAAAAAGAAGAAAAAAAGAAAAAAAGGTCTTTAAAAATTTAACTACATGGAGAAAAAAGGGCAATTTTTTTTTAAAAATTTTTACCTTTTTCCCCCGTTTCCCCTTCCCGAAGCCCTTTTGGTGTGAGGGTGGAAGATGTGGACATTTTTGGGGGGTTTTAAATTTCCCCCAATAGGTCCCCGGGCAAAACCCCCTTTTTTTCTTGGCAGCCGACAGCATTTTTCTGCGGGCTTTTTAATTGATGGGGATCGGGACTCATGACTCCCTTGGTACTTTAAAAGTCCCTAAACAAAGAGATGGTCGGGGTAAGTGCCAGAATAAAGTCCCAGATAGTAAGACACCCCAAAAAGATCATTGGGCATTTAGTATTAAAACGATGTTTTTATGGTTGTGGAGATCGCAATTTTAAGGGGGTTTGAACAAGACCTTGGAAAATTTTTTGTTTTTTAAACCCCTTTTGGGGGTAAAAAATCAAACAAGAAATAAAAAAAAAATTTACTTCTTGGTTTTTGATTCAATTTGGGGAAAAATAGTCCCCGTTTTTAGAAAATCAAATTTAAAAATTTTTCTTTTTTAAAAAAATAAAAGGTTTTCATTTAATTGTAAAAAAAAAATTTTAATTTTCCCAAAAAGGCAAAGGCAAGTTTGGGGGAACGAAACTTCAAAGGCATGGAAAAAGAAAGTAGAGTTGAACAAAGGGTAAAAAAACCTTTTTTTAAAATGTTTTTAAGCATTTCTTGGGCAATAAAAAGGACTTTTTTTAAATGCAAAATGTAATAGTTTTATTTTTTCATTTCTAAAGGGAGAATGGGGGCTTAAAGATGCAGCATGGCCCCATTTGCAAATTTTTTTGGGACCCTATGGGGGGGCCCAAAGGGTTTTTCCCCCTGGGCCCCATTTGGGTACCCCAGGGGCCCAGTCCCAAAAAAACAACCGTTTTGGATTGGGGTTTTCCCAAAAGGGCCAACCAAAACCCAAAATGCAAATTTGGCCCCCCAAAAGGGGCCCCAAGGGCACCCCCCTAGATTCCCCAAAAAACCCCCTAGGGGTACCCCCCATGGGGGCCCCCTGCGAAAGTGCAAACCCGGGTTTTGGGGGCCCCCGGGCCCCCCTTTTGGGAGTCCCCCCCAACCCAAAAAGGGGCCCCCCAAAAAGGGTCCCCCATTTTCACCCCTTTTCAGAAAATGGTCCCAACCCCTGAATGTCAAATGTCAGTCAAATGGGAAAAATGGTACCAAAAGGTTTTGAAAATTTTTCGCCCCCAAAATAAATATTTCTGAAAATAAAAAAATAGGTACCCCAAATACAACAAAACAGTTTTATTTTTCTTCTTAATTTTTTTAAACTTTAATTTTTAAAAACCCCGTGGAAAATACAAAAACGAAAAATCATAATTATTCAAAAAATTTGAATACAAATGGGATATTTTTCAAATTTTTAAAGTGCTATTTTAAAATTTTTTTAAAAGGGGGTTTTTATTTCCAACCAAAAAACAAATTTTTTTAGCAACAAAAAAAAAACTTAAAAATTGCGTTCTTTAAAAACTGCCGCAAATGAAAAATTTATTAAAAAAAATGCTTTTAAAATTTTAATAAGAAAAAAAATAGAACAAGACTAGATTTTAAATTTTACACAATCCAACTTTAAAAACTATTATTCGCAAGTTCCCTTTAACCTTTTAAAAAATTTTTTAAATAAAATTTAAACATTGAAAAACAAATTTAAAAAAGGTAACTGTAATGATGGATTTCTTTACAGTACCCGAAGGGTGAAGTATTGCCCCTTTTGGGAAAAGTTTAATTTTTAAAAATTTTTTTTTTAAACTTCATATATTGAAAAATCCGAGGGAAACCTTTTAAAATTAAATGGATGCTTCAGATAAAAAAAATTTTTCATTTTAATTTTTTCTTTGGGCTAGATGTGTTGTGCGTCAAAAATTTTTTCGTCTTAAAAAATTTTTCGCGGGCTAAGCCCTTTTTTTTTTGGGGCCCTTTTTACCCAAAAAATTTTTGAATAGGGATTTTTAGGCTTTAGTTGTGCATTGGCCCTTTTTAAAAAAATTTTTAAAAAGGAAAGGGTTTTTTGGGAAAAAGTTTTGAACCATTACGTCAAATTTCAAATGCGTTTAAAAAAGCTTAAGATGAGTGAAAAAGAAATTTTGGACAGGTTTAAGTCTCTAGAATTTTTTTCATTTCAAAATGAAAGCATTTGACGTTGAAGTGAAAAAAAAATTTTAAATTTTAATGGTTTAAAATTTTTTACGTTGAAAAAAGGGTTTTTAGACCTTTAAAAAATTTTAAAACAAATACTTCAGATAAAAATTTTTTCATTTTTAATAATTTTATTTTTAAAAGACGTGTTTTGAAATCAAACTAACGTTGTTTTTTAAAAAAATTTTTTCTGGTCCAGCCATTTTTTTGGCCGATTTTTTTCCCCAAAAATTTTTTAGAAAATGTGTTTTAGGCTCTAGGGTTGGGGATCCCCCGGGGGGTTCCCCCTTTTTCCAAAAAATTTTGAAGGGAATGGTTTTTTTTGGGGGATCCAAAATTCGAACCCTTTAGTCAAATTTATATAAGTAAAAATCCTTCCCAAAAGGGTTGAAATCTGATATTTGGTTTTTATAATTTTTCCAAAATTGTTTATATTCTTGAAAATGAATGTCATTTTACGTAGATGACGTCAAAAATTTAAAAAGAATTTCTGTTTTATACGCCCTTAAATTTAAAAAGTTTTTTAATTCCCCCCTTTTGGAAATTTAATTTGTTTATACATCAACCATGGCTTTAGAATCAAATTATTCCTAATAATTTTTAAGTTATACTGAAGATTTGAAATTTTGGGCAAAAAAAAGGGTTTTCGAGGGTTTTCAGCCCCCCTTTTTTTTTACCCTTTTTTCAACTTTTCACAGAAGGGATATTAAAAAACCCTTGTTTTTTTATTCCGTTCCCCGGGTTTTTTAAAAATTTGAAAAGGGGCAAAAAGGTTCTATGGCGAATCCAAAATTTTTAACCTTTTACATCAAAATTTTAAAAAAAGTATAAAACGCTTTTTAATATTTTGAAAAAAAATATTTTTTATTTTGGGGTTTTAAAGGGCATTTGACGTATAAGGGCAAAAAAAAATGTTTTTTATCTAAGTGTTAATTTCTTTTGTTGCAAAATTTTCCCAAAGGGGGTGAAAAAATTTTTTTGATTTTTTAAGGGTACTTTTAAAATTTATTTATTGATATTTTTTTTGCCCCCGACATCATATGACTCATTTTTAATCAAATTTGGTCTCCAAATTTTGAAAGCCCGGGTTTCGCCCTTTTTTAGGACGGGTTTTTTACAAAATGGAATTTTTGAAGTAAAATTTTTTTAATTAGAAAAAATTTCCCGTTATTACTTCAGGTATGTGCCCCGGGTTTCCAAAACAGAGTCCCCCAAAAAAACCCCTTCCCCAAAAACCCCCATTTCCCCGGGAAATGAAACCCCCCCATCCCAATTGTATAAAAACCTCGAGGGAAAAAACCCCCCCAAAAGCGGGGAGGGAGGGGGACTCTGTAATAAAAGGGAATATTTAAATTTAAAAATTAATTTTTTTAAAAAAAATTTCCCTTTTAAGCATAAAAAATTTCCCCGGTTTTTATTTCAGGATGATTTTGTGAAAAGGGGGGGGTTTTTAAAACAAAAAACCCTTATTGCGGGGACCCCAATTTAAAAGGAAAAAAAACCCCCAAAAATGGATAAAGCTTTTGGGTTTTGAGCGAAAATTTAAACAGAATCACTAAAAAACCCTGTTGAGTTCAAAGGGGGCCCCAAATCCGAAAGGGTTTTTGTTTTGGGGGTTTGCGAGTGAGGGGGAAAAAAAGGAAGAAAACGTATTTGAAGACTTCAAGAAGCCGCTTTAAGAATACTCCTGGGGGTTTTAAATTTAAGAACCCCAAAAAGGGCCGGGGCAAAGAAAGGAGCCTTTTTGGGCAAATTTCCTTTTTAAAAAAGGGGATCCCTATGAGAGATCCAAAAAGGGGAAATTGTTTTTTTTGGGTCCCAACGAGAAGTTGCGCCGAAACCCCCCCCCCCTTTAAGGGAAAGGAAAAAAAGGAGCGCGCCCCCCTTAAAAAGGGTTTTAACCTTTGAAGGAAAAAAATTTAAGGCCCCTTTAACCCGGGGCAAAAAGTCGATCGGGGTTACCCTAGTGAAAACCCTTGCAAGGTCGGAATAACCCCCGGGGAGAAAGTTTGAGGAAATTTGGGTTTTTTTGCAAAAAAAAAACCCGGTTGAAAACCCAAAAATACAGAGCCCCGACTTTTTAAAACTTAAATACCCTTTCCCTCGTAGAAAGGGGTGGTTTTTGAAAAAGACGCTTTGAAGAGCCATCGTTTTGGGAAAAAAGACGTTTTTCCCTTTTGGGTAAGGGGGTAAAAGCCTCAGAAAAATTTTTAAAAAGGGGATTTTTGAAAGGCCTTTAAAACACAAGAAAGACCCCCCTTAGGGGGTTAACGAACGGAGACGGGGCCTGACATTTTAAAAACGAACAAATTTAATTTCCGAAAGGAAAGGTTCCAAACCCAAAGGGAAAGAGGATTTTTTAAAAACCCCTTCCCCAGAGTGTTAGAAAACAGGGTCTATAACCCTTGATAAAAACTAACTGCAATTTTTTTTTCTCTTTAAAAGGGAAAAAGCCCTAGAAAGTTAGCGATTTCTTTTTCAGGACCCTTGACCGGATTTAATCTCCCGGGCCGTTTACCCAATCACGGAAGCCCTTCCCTTCGCCTGGTAACAGATCGAGTAGACTGTCCCCTGGTTTTTAGGAAATAGGGGCAACTGTTGCCAAAATTTTTTCTTCGTTTTAACTGGGTTGTTGGTAACATCCAAACGTGAAGAAGAAGAGGTGGGGGTTCTCGTAAAAAACCCTGTTTGGGGCCTTTTTGACAGAAGGGCCCGGAAAATTGGGGGAGTTCTACAGGAAAGGTCTATTAGAAGATCCAGAAGTCTACAAACCAAGTTTTCGTTGGGCCAAAAAGGAGCAAAAGAGAAGGATCCGGCTTTGGGGGATCGTGGGTTTTTTTCCCTTTGAACTAAGGGAATCAGAGAAAACGGAGGGAACGCTAAGCAAATAGATGATCCCAATTTTTCAGACAGAGAAAACAAAACGCCCAAGCCCTGTGATCCGCCCCCGGGGGAGACCGGGAAAAGTGGAAGTTGGTTGTTCATTCTGGTTGGGAAACAGATCTATGACGGAAACCCGAAAAACGCAAACAGAGGGTTTTGGGCCCGAGGAAGTAATTTCCAAATTTCCCAGGGAAAAGAGAATGCCCGGCGTGAAAATTGGTCTGCTAAGACTTTCAGGCGAACCCCGGGAAAAAGTCTGACTTGAAAAAGAGCACCGAAAGGGAAACCCGACACCAACGAAGAAGGTGCCAGGCTTCCATGCAAAGAGGGTGGGGAGGGGTGTCCCCCCTTGTCTGGGGGATGTTTAAAAGACAACCCTTTGTGTTTTCGGGAGATACCCGAACAGATTTTTCCTCGAATGAGAGGAGAAAACGGGGGGGAAGGTAGAAAAACCACCTTGGTCCAAGTTGTTGATATGTAGAGAACTGTCCCGGGGGGACCAAAATCCCGAGGTTGTGAGACCCCCCGAGGTTCCCGTTTTGCACCCCACCCGACAGACTGGCATCCCGGGAAAAGGAAAAAATTTCCCCGGTTTTAGGGGGGAGAAAGGGGGAACACCCTCTCGGAGAAAAAAGAGGGGGGGCCCCAAACCGCGGAGATGATAAACCCCAAATTTCCCGGGGAAACCCGGGAAAGGGTGGCTTGTAAACGATCTCGCTTTGGGCGCCAACCCGAAATAGGATTTAATGAAGAGGTCGCATGTGAAGGCGACCCAGGGGGAACAAGATCCGCGGGAAAATTGAGTACACCCGAAGCAAAAAAATTTCCCCCGAGCTAAAAAAAGCTTTCCGGAAGGGAAAAAACCCCCCGAAAACCCGAGTTAGAAAAGCCAAAACCTGGGTTTTTTTCCGGAATTTTGTTTCCCGTTTTATGTCGGTCTGAAAACTGCATTCCGGGCAAAAAATGAATTTTGGGAAGGGGGGCAACTCCGATTTCCCCGGGAGGGGGGGAGGGGCAACTGGGGGCCATGGAAAAAAGGGCCATCCCTCGAAAAAAAGCCAAAAAAGGCAGAGCCGCGAAGATGTAAATCTGGGGACTAGAACCAAAACTATTTTGGTGAAGATTCTGGGGGCCCACGAAAGGGGCCAACGGGAGGGCCCCCAAGGGTAAAAATCTGCCCCTCCGTAAAACGAAGGTTTTTTTTGGAATTTTAAAGGATGGATAGAAACATGGAAGTAGGCACCCCAAAACCCAAGGGGAAACACCCCAGTGACCAGGGAAAATTTGCTGCCCCGATCGACGAAAAGTTTTTTCCCTCTTGGGAAAAGTTCCCTTGGGAAATTTTAAAGGGGTTGAGATGAGATAGGGCAAAAGACCAGGCGAAAGCCGCCGTCCTTTTTGGAACCAGAAAGAGACGGCGTAGAACCCCCCGGGGGGTTAGGTCGGCCCCTTTCACCGCCCCTTTTTTTTAAAAAGATCTAAAAATAGCGTTCCCAAGAGGATGATTGGAGGAAAGATGAAATGGGGGAGCGAGACAGGGGGGGAGGACGCTAAAAGGAATCCGAAAACCGTGTCTTACGAAAAAGGGGAACCCATGGTGCCCGTGTTTTTCTCCCATTGCTGAATGTATTTGAGTGGTCCTGCCCCCCTACGGGAAAGTGGGGGAGGGCAGAAACATTTTCCCCCCTGACTGAAATTTTGGAAAGAGGAAGCGGTAGAAAGGACGCCCCCCTAGGGCTTACTTCTCCCCCTGGGGGGGGGTTTTTAAGGTAGAAGGGGATGGGGGGGTTTAAAGGGGGGAAATTCGCGGTCACTGGGCCCCCGGTTTGGCGTGAGCCTTTTGGAAAAAAGGGGGTTTACCCCTGAAGGAGGGAGGGAATTTCCCCTTTTCCAAACCTTAGCGGTTTTCCCCAAAAAGCCGATGGTTTCTTAGGTATCCGAACTTTGGTGGGTGAGGTTTTTTTGGGGGGCGAGGCTGAAAAACCACCGCCCATGAAATCTGCTCCCCCCTGGGGGCCCATGGCCACCTCCTTGACCCGTCCCCCAAACGGGGACAAAGAAGAAGGGGGGGCCGATCAAAATTTTATCCCGAAAAAGGGGGGACAGGAGAAGTTTTTTGGGACCATCAAGGATGGGGGGTCCCGCCAAAAGGGTCATCTCCGTAGAGAGAGAAAGAGACACCCAAAATGGAGTTTTTTTCGGGTCGCACCCAAAGGCTTCCAGAAGAAGTCGAACGGAAGGAGACAAGGCATCCTTCCGTTGCAACTTGACAGAAAGTGCGGAAGAAAGAGTTCCCCCGGAGGGAGATCCCAGAGAGAAAACCCAGAGCGGTTTCTCCCAGCGATCTTGGAACCCCTTTTGTTGGGGTGGAGCAGACGAGGGAAAAATTGGGGGTCTCAGGCGACCCCGCGTCCACGTCCAACTTAGGAGGGTGAATAGAAAAATTTGCCCCCCCGGGGAAACTTTTAGGGTTTTTGGGTTTTTAAAACCCTTTGGGGCCCAAGATCCCCAAAAAAGGGGAAAAAACCAGCCCCGGGGGAGGGTTTTGGGGAAGAAGAAAATTTTAAAAACCTCCAAAACCGATCGAATGACCAGAGAAAAAGGAAGTAACTCCGGTTCCTCGATTATCCTCCTTGGGTTTTACCCCCCCGAGGTCGAGGTTTAAACCCCCAACCTCTTCCCAGAGGGGGGGAGGTTTCTGGGGGGGCCCGGGCCGATTCAGGGAGAGTAGTAAAAACCCCTGAACGGCCCCCCTGTCAAGAACTTGACCCCGGGTTTAATTTAAAGACCGGGGACCGGTTTCCCGGGCCCGGTTTACCGGTCCCTGGGGGATATCCCGGGGCCCGGTTTTTTTGAGTATGACCGGTTTACCCGGGTTTTCCCGGGACCGGTGGGTAGACCTGCCCGGGGACCGGGGACTTTGGTTTTTGCTCGGGGACCCGTGGGTAGACCTGCCCGGGGACCCGGTGCCCGGGGGAAAATTGACCGGGTGAGGTCCCGTTCCCGGGGGCGGTAGGTCCTGAAACCCGGTTTTCGTGGGGGGTGAACCGGTCATGCCCGGGGACCGTTTTTCCGGTGGGGGGGAGTCCCTTTTCCGGGCACCCGGGGCTGACAAAAAGGGGAGCAGAACAGGGGAAAATTTTTAGAAAAGGAGGCCCCCCCCCGGGGGGGCGGGAAACCCTTTTTCTTGGGAGGGGGGGGGGGGCCCCACCCCCGGGGGGACTGAAACCGGGGGAAAAAAAGAAAGAAGAGGGAAGCCTTCCTCTTCCCAGAAGAATAAAACTTTGGGAAGAAGCCCTCTTCCAGACCCTCGTCCGCCCCAAAAACCCCACACACCAGGCAGGTGTTTTTCCTTGGTTTGGGAGCCCGAACACACAGGCAAGACTGGTGGGTGTCCCAGGAGGCCCTTTACGTTGGGCCCCCAAGAACCCCTAGACTGTGACATGATAATAAAGCAATACAATCAATGAAAAACAGTAAAAAGGGGGAAAAACCGAAATTGGGAAAACCCCGTACAATGAAAAGAAAGAAAGGGGGGTTTCTCAAAAACGAAAAAAATATATGTACTAAAAAAAAAAAAACAGTGACAGGGGGGGCCGAAACAGGGAAAAACCCCCGGGGGACAACAGCAAAAAGTCTCGATACGGAAAAAAAGTAAGTATATACACAAAAAAAATATAAAAACAACAAAAAACAAAAACACAGCGAGGCTATGAAAAAAGGCGGAGAGCCGTAAAAAGCGCAGAAGCAATAAAAAAAAAGGGGTGACACAAGGTTACCAAGAAAAATCGATGGCTTCCAAAACAAAATTTGGGGAAAAGGGGGGTTCCCTTTCCCGGAAACTGGGGGGTTTTAGGAATGGTTTTTTTTGGGGACTCTGTTTTGGAACCGGGCGCAAAAAGACAAAATACCTAAAATTAAAAACGGGTAACGTATTTATCTATTAAAATTTCCCACAAAAATGTGTATGTTACGCTTAAGATGTGCCAACCCCCCCTTTTTTAACCCAAATATGAAAAAAACGGATTTTGTTGGGCACCCTTACTTTAGTTTTAAAATTTTAAAAAAAGCCGAGGTTCTGTGGTAAAACCAATTTTTAAAAAATATGACCTGGGGAATTAAGTTTGTATTTCAGAGCCCCCCATTTGAGGAAAAAAGCTGAATTTCACCCCCCATTTTTGTAATTCAAAACCCCCGTTTTTTTTTAGTTTTCCCTTAGGCCGGGAAGTCTTTTAAATTTGGGGGGGATTAAATAGTTTTCATTTTTGGTGCAAAAAATTTTCAATGTGATCCCAAGGGGCCGGGAATTACAAAAATTTTTATGGGCATTTTAAAATTATGCGGGAATTTCATATCCCAATTTTAATATTCTTTTCTTTATGCCCTCAGAATAGAGTCAGTTTAAAAAATTTTGTAAGCGCTCTCCCAGACATTATAAATTTAAAATTTTCCAAAAATTTTTTCAAAGAAATATAGGTTACATTTCTAGAAACCTAATATTTTTTGGTATTCCATATCAAAAATTTTTCATTTTGGATTGAGTTTTTTAAGGTTTGCAGAAAGTCCTATTTTTGCCTTTGAAAAACGAAATCTAGTTATTATTATTATTTTAAAACAGTAAATAATGCAAAAAAGTAACCAAAAAATTTTATCTAACTTTCAATCAAAATTTAAATTGACCCTTTTGGTCCTCAAACAAAAATTTATTGCAGATAAAAAGTAAATTTTAGATTTGGGGCACCTTAAAAATTTTGAACAAACCGGTACATAAAATATACGATAAAAAGTCAACTCAACTCGCAAAAAATACTTTTCCCAAAACCAAATTCCCTTATTATAATCAGAATGATTTTAAATAAAAAGAAAGACTTAATTACTAAAAAAGCATCTTAATAAAATTTTTATACATCCCGTATTTCATTTTTTTTGAATGGGTAATTTTTTCTTTCGGGGTTTGTCTTTCGGAAGAAAAGCTATGTGGGTTTTAACTTCGCGTTGTGTTTTTAAAACCGTCATTTTGAATTTTGGGGTTTTAACTGGAAATGTAGAGTGCGAAGGTGCAAAACTTTTATTTTCTGGGGCCCCAATAGGGGTCCCACAAAGGCAAACCCCAATTGGGCATCCCCAATTTCAGTCCATTTGGGCCGGGGAAAAACTCTATATATGGGCCCCAAACATAGGCAAAACCCCATATAGGCTACACGGATAAGCCCATAGGGATCTGGTAGGGGGAAAAAATATATTTGGAACCCACTTTTGGGCCCTACTTTTGTCGAACCCTTTATAGGCAAAAATCATTACAGCCCATATATGCCCCTTAGGGGGAAAAACTTATTTTTTGGGACCCATAGGGGGTCCCACATATTTCGAACCCATATAGGCATCCCCAAGATACAGTCCATGTGGGTCCAGTAGGGAAAAAGAAAGCTCTATGAAATGGGACCCTTATGGGTTCCCACATGGGGCAAACCCATATAGGCATACCCAGTACACCCCCATATGGGTGCAGTAGGGGAAAAAAACCTTTATATATTTTGTGGGCCCAAAATTTGGGTCCCACACGTCGAACCCATTGGGCAAAACCAAAGATACAGCCCATATGGGTCCCATATCCCCTTTTGCTTTTGTTGGGGGTTTGGGGGCTTGGTTGTGAGGTGAGCCAAACCCGGGCCCGTTTGATCAGTATGACAAATCGTATGAAACCGGTCGCTTAAAACAGCTATGGAGTTGTCTAAAAACCCCATTTAGCATGCTTTTCACATGCCCCTTATGTTTTTACATGGGTTTACGTCAACATCGGGGGTTTATGACACCGAGATAGTTTCATAGCTGACTGTAAACGTACGTTTGCATATGATTTTCATTCTGAAAGAAGCCCGAGTGAGAAGGTGGGATGATGGGAAATTGAATGGGACGACCTTCTAGAAATTTATAAAAAGGGGCACTTTTTAAAAAAACTTTCTGGCCAAAAAGGGCAATGAGGAGAATTTTGATATGAGAGGTCAGTGGGAAAAGCATAATTTTGCATGAAAAAAATTCTAACTGTTTTATAGAGCAAACCGGTTTTCCCAAGCCCTGTGGTCCGTACTGGAGACACAAAATATGGGGCATTGAACCTGGTGGAAAAAAGTTCCAAACCCAAAGGTTTTTCCCCCTTTTTGGGGAAAAGACTGACTACTAGACAAGTGTTTAATTGCCACTTGCTGGGAGGACTTTCCTGTCCTGTTTAGGCCAAAGCCAAAAACCCTAACAATTAGAGATTCAAAGGGGTGCACCCCAACCTAGATTGCTGGCATCCCGTAAAAAAAAAAAATCTGGTTTGGATTTGATATTGGTACTCCCCCACTCAATCTGTGAGGGTGAGCCAACCAAAGAAAGTGATGTTTTTTACCTAGTGGAACTAAAATTTTCAGCTGCATTGAGGGTCCTAAAGGAGGGCAGGAATTCCAGGGCAGGGTTTTCCGATGAAGGATGGGAATGAACCAGTGAAAAGATGTTTTCCCCTAGACTGTGTTTAGTGAGGGGAAAATTTATTTTTTTTTTTCAAAGGTGAAGTCCTCAAAATGGGATTAATCAGACGTGTTTTACCCCACTAAACCCGGGTAGGGGTGCTATATAGGAATCACTTTGTCTGTCCCAAAAAATTTTTTCCAAACTCTAACCTAACGTTGCCTTTACAGGATTTTCAAATGTTTTGGGTACAAATGTTCACTTATTATGACAGAGTGTGTGCAAAAGGGGCCAGATTGCTAGCTCAAAGATAAGCTCATACTTAGAAGTCAACAATAGAAAATCAAAAGCCAATTGCTTGTCCCGGTTTTTTAAATTGACATAGGATTGCTGGATTTCCATAAAGTTTGGTTCAAATTTTTAATTTCATATTAAGATTGAGTGTAACGTGAAAGAACCAGATTGTAGTCAAGGTAAAGGTCATAATTTGCAGTAAACAATAAAAATAAATGTCAATATGCTTGTCTGGGCTTTTAACTTAAACAATACGATAAAAATTAAAAAATTCCTTTTTTCACCCAAATTTTAAGGCCTCCGGGCCCAAAAATACATTTTATTATAATATTTGAATAAAACCCAATGTAGAGAGTTGTGTTTTCTAATACCAGCCCCCTTTTATAACATTTCAAAATTTAGAGGGAATTATCTAATTTTAATTTATAAGAAATAATTATTATCATACTTTAGTAACCCTCTGAGTTTATTGCATTCAGTAAATGATATATGTAACAAGATACATTATTGAAAATTGAATCATCATTGTTTACTTTTTAAATGATAAAAATGGTGGAGGGGTTGTTTCCTGGGGGTGTCCCTTTGCGTAAAAAAAGTTTTCCCTTTTGATATTTTTATATTTTTTAAAATAAAAAAAGGCATGGAATTCCCCCAGTCAATGAAAAGGTACATTATTTAAATGAACAATTTTTTAAAAATTTCTATGTTTTTTCGGTATATGTGTATATCTCCCCAAACTTTAATGTTTAAGTTTGTGATTTGAAATCGAAATTTGGCAAATTGCTTTTTTAAAAAATTTTCTTTTTATGCTTAAAAAAAGGGAAACGTTCGGGATTAAATTTGGGTTTTAAAATGTTTATTTTGGGCAACGATTTGATGTTGTAATGTCTTCTGCCACTTTTTTGAGTGTAACAGTTTTTTAAATCCATTGTTTGGGAAATGAGAAACAAAAAAATTTTCTATCCCCGAAATCCTGTGAAATCCATACAAAACCCAAATCCATATTTAAAATAAAATTTTTTTTTTATTTTAGGGGCCCCAGCAAGATCTGTTAACATCATAAAGGACTTTAACATTAGATAAAAATTTTGGGGGAAACCCGTCCCGGGGCATCTATTTTAAAGGGTGCACCAATATCTTTTTGAAAATTTGGAAAAAATTTTGATAGAGAGAGGGAGTCGTCCACTTTTCACCAAATGCGATGCAGTTGTTAGTATTCTTATTAACATTTAAATATCGTTTAAAAAAAGTTGAAGGGGCCCAGATTCTTTTAACATCATAATATTCAAAACCCCCATTTTTGAGACCCATAACATAAATAGGGGATATAAATTGAATAAAATTTTTTTAAACAATTCTTGGGGGTCTAAAGTAACCAAAAGGTCGCGGGAAAATTGTATATTGAGTAAATGGCTTTTTGTGCCTGCATTGAAAATTTAAATTTACGGCTTAAATTCCGGATAAAATTTGGTGAAAATAGTAACCCCATATACTTATTTCATGGGGCGTTGTTCTTATTGTCTGTCCCCGAAATTTCCAACACTCAGTTTTTTTTTAAAGATCCTCCATTTTGAAAAAAAATATTATTTCGTTTTATCAAGATTGACTTCCATTCCGTAATTGGCAAATAGACTCAATACCCAAATTTAAATTGCTGTTGTAAACTTATTGACCCCTTTCCCGCCCCAGTTTTTCAACATATCAGCAACATTTGACATATAATATCCGGGGAAATTTTATTTTTGATAAATTAAACCCGTACCACAAGTGTTATTAATTTTTGTGCATAAAATCGTCAATGAAAAATTTTAGAACTTGATTTATTTACCTTGTCTTGTGCCAATATTGCATGTAAAAAATGTCGGTTATGAAAACAGCGTTAAATTTTAACAATTATTGTGTGGACTATCATTATTTTGATAAAAAAAGTATTAAAGTTCGGGTTTTACTTTAATACAAGACTTTAGGTCACTATACATTGTTTTTAGGAGTAAAGAAATCGACCATGTAAACCCTTTTTTTCCCGACATTTAAATAACTGGTGATGACTGATTTTTTCAAATGCTTTTCGAAAATCAACATACAAACAGTAAAACCACCACCTTTCTTTTATAACTATTTTTTTCACCATTGCCTGTAAGGAAAAAAACTTTTTCTACTGCTGAGTTTGCCGCGCCTAAAAACCCCCTTGTGACTCATTTTTTTTATTATTGACTTCTGACCAAGTATATAGACGTTTTAATTATTCCCAGAAAAAAATTATTCTTGTATTAGTCAATGATATCCCCCTATAATTATTTGTATCAAGGGGAAACCCGATTTTTAACACTTTTGGGCATATAGCACTCGTGCCCCCAAAACGAAAGGGGAAAATTCCTGTTTCAAAAATTTGTTGAACAAAGCTGTAAAAAAATGGTGTGATTTCATACATTGTATATTTATAAAAAATTTAGGGCGGGGATACCATCTATACCGCAACTTTTATCTTAACCAGTTTTGATATAGAATTTTTTAAATTCTTGTTGTTCAATAGGCGGTTTAATATACTCGCTGATTTATCAAAAATATTGTGTCTTTTCATTAAAGTCAATACCAATGGGATTTCTATGTAGAAACCCCAAAGGGACTAAAATAAAATTTTACCACTCGTTTGCTGTTATATTGCGTGGTGGGTTTTTTTAGATTTACAACGTTTTATCCTTTTACCCAGAATGTCTTGGGGTTATTTCGATTTTTTTAAACAATAATTCTCTTTCCTTTTCCTGATATGTATATATTTTAATTTTGCAGTTTTTTTAAAATCATTTGTTTCTCTTATAATTACGAAGGTCATCGATAGAGCTAGTAAAATCTGAAGCGTCTTAGTCTATATTTTGTTTTTTTTCTTATCCCCCCCCGCATTTCATCGTCCCACCATGGTGGCTGTGTGTCATATGTAATATTCATATATACTTTCATTGATTTTCCAGACATTTTGTAAAGAGTTTGTTATGAGGTCAATAGCTCCATTAATATCAAAAGAAATTACTACCTGCTATATTTTCCTTTTGCTCATGCAATAATATTTGACTGAAATGTTTGTTTGTTTGTTGTTTCCATGCCATTTGAATCGTTCTAATAAATGTATATTACCATTTGTTTGTCCGAGATTAGATTTATGTGTTATTTTCTTATACAACAATTTAATTGACATGAAATTGGGAAATGGTCAGATTCATCTCTTTCTAACACAGAGAAGTTATTTATGCAATTATTAAAGAGTTCAGTGGAAGCAATCATAAATCTACAACACTGGCTCCATCATTCGCAAAGCATGTAAATTCTCCGTTGTTATCGCTGTCAAAGCACCCATTTAACAAATGAATATCACAGAGACAACACATATTTACAAGTGTCCTGCCAAAATTATTACCTCTTATTATATCTCTGTTATGTTTCGGCATATCAAATGATGATTATCATAATCAACATTTCCATCAACTAAAATCAAGATTATCATTCGGAATAAAATCTAAATAATCTTTGTTTTTACTATTAAAATCACCTGCCAGAAACAGTAAAGTATTTTGATATATTTGCTGTATTTCTTCTAGATCATTTTGTACTTTCAGTACAATTTTACAAATAAAAAGTTTCATTTGTTAAAAAAAATTTAAAAAGAATCCGGAAAAAATTTAAAAATTCCCCCAAACCAACACGATTACCAAAAGACGCCCGAAGGAGGTGGGACCCAAAACCCCCAAAAAAGGGGTTTTCCCTCTAAAAACCAACCCTAAAACCCCCTTTCCCCCGGGGGGTGTAATGCCCCCCAAAATTTGGGGGTTTTTGGGAAACCCAAACGGTTTTTCAGGGGGGTAGCCTTGGGGTTTCCCTTTTCTTTAAAGCTTCTTTTCCTTAACGCCCCGGGGCCTCCTTTTCTTTTTCCTTTTTATAGCCCGCCTTTCCCCCGGCCTGTGTTGTTTTAATTGTTATTATTACTTTTAATTCTAAAAAAACCCCTGAGAAAATTTTTCCCCCCAAACTCCCCTCCCGTATCGGGAAACCCTTTTGGGCCTTTTGTCCCGGGTTTTCCCCCTGCTTCGGGTCCCATTTGACAAATGGGTTTTATTATATTGATTTTTATATACGGGCTTTTTCCTCTTTTCGAGATTTTTCCTTTTTAGGTTTTTTCGGGGCTTTTTTTTTTCCCCGTTTTTTAAATTTTTCATACATTGTTTTTTGTATTGCTTTTTAAATATGTCGCAGTCCCAAAGGGGTTTCCCGCGGGAAAATTTAAAGGGCTTTCCCGGGATTTCCCCCCTCCCGTCCCCTCCCATCATTTTTAGGGGGGGTTTTAAAGGGGCGACCCCTGCACCCCTTTCCCCTTCGTGGACAAACGAGATAAAGGGAAGAAAGCCCCCCCTCCCCGTTTTTGTCCCCTTTCTCTTCCCAAAAAAAGGGAAAAAGGGCCTCATTTTTGGCCCCCCCTCCCCTCCTTTTCCCCGGGGTTTCCAAACCGGGTGCTGGGGTCGGACCCTCTCTTTCCCCCCCTCCCAGGAAGAAGGCTTTCCCCGCCCCTCTCCGGAGAGGCCTCCTTCAAAACTCCCCGGTCCCCTGGGCCCCCCGGGTCTCCTTAGGGCCGCCCCCCCGGGGGGCAACCCCAAAGGGGACTTTCTCCGACCCCCCGGGCACCGGGCCCTGAGTCCGGGTTTAAGTAACGAATCCCCAATTTTTAGCAAAAGCTCAAAACCCGGCCCGGTCAGGGCTACCACAAAACCCCGGGCACCCGGTCCCAAAACCGTTCAAACCCACCATTTACACCGGGGCAAACCCCCCGGGTATTCGGCCCGGGTACAGGGAACCCGGGTCCAGGAAAGGGCACAGATTAAACCCACCCCCTTTCCCTCCCGGGCACCCGGGGGACCGGTCACCGGACCACCCAATCACCGGGCCCCGTCCACCCGGTCACCGGTCAACGGCCCCCGGTCCCGCATTTAACACCCGGGGACCGATTTAAAATTTAACACCCGGGCACCGGGCCCGCATCGGCTCAAGACCCAAACCGGGCATTACCGCGGCAGGGAAGTTTCGCCCACAATCTAAACCCCCGGGCCCCTCTCAAACAAAGCTTTGAAAAGTGTGGGTCGCCGGGGCTTTGCCGATTTTTTCTGAGAAAATTTGCCTCGAGTTTTTTCCCCCAGGTACCCCGGTTTTTTTTTTCGCCCCCCGGTTTTTTTTTTTCCTTTCCCCTTTTTCGGGGCCCCCCTCCTCCCCCCCCATTTAAAAAGGGGGCCCCCAAGAACGGTTTCCCCCAACCGTTCCCCGGTTTTTTTTTCTTTTCCGGTCCCAAAACCCGGGCCCCTAACTCTCTACCCCGGGACCGGGCCCCTTTTTAAAACCCGGGGGTTTTTTTTAAAAACCCTTTTTTTCCCAACCACGGCTTCCGGTTTTGGGTCAAGGTTCGGAATTTTTTAAGCGCCCCTCAACCTTTTACCCTTCCCCCATGGTTTGGGCCCACCCTGATGGGGGGAATTAAACCCCAAAGGGCCCTTTTTTCTGCCCTTCCCCCTTTCCCCCCCGTCATTTCCCCGGGGGAACCTTCCTTTTCTTCTAGGAGGGACGGGTTTTTCCCTCCTTTCCCCCAAGACCCTTTGACACAGACTGTTTTTCCCTTCAGTCTCCCCCACCTCCTCGGGCCTTTTCCCCAGGGCCCCATTTTTTTTACCTTTTTTTCTTCTTTCCCCACAAAACCCCTAGGTCCCTTTTTTCCTTCCCTTTCCATTTCCCCATTATTTGGGTTTCCCTTTTCCCCCTCCCCCGGATTTCCCCCCCCTCCGTTCCCCCCCTAGACTGGGCTTCCAACCCCCCTTCTCTTCAACCCTCCCCCTAGGGGGGACGCCCCCGACGGTTCCCCGCCCCATTGAGGGTGAAATTTTCCCTTCCAAAGGGTCCGAGGAGGAATTTTCCCTTTTTTGCCTTTAAAGGCCGTTCCCAATTTTCCGGGCCACCAAAAAAAGGCCCCCAAAGGCCCCAAAAACGCCAAATTAAAAAAATTTTTTTAATTTTTGGGTTTTTTTTATTTTATCTTTTCCAAAACCCCGTACTCGACAATTTCCCTCTTCCCCCCTGAACGAGAGGGTAAAGGGGTCAAAAAAAGCTGCCGGTTTTCCTCAAAAGGTCAAAAAAAAAACAAAGGGCTGTTCAGGGGGTCTTTTTTCCCAAACCCTTTCCTCTCATAAAGCAAAAACCCCCCCTCCCCCCGAAAAAAATTTTCCCCCCCCCTTTCCTCCCGGAAATGGGAAAAACCCAGAACGCCCCGCGGTTTAAACCAAACGAATTCAAACCTTTCCCCCTTTTTAAGTTGCTGGAATTTAAATCCCAAAACTTTTCTTCGGGTCCCTTTTTCCCGGAAACCTTCCCTGGGTTTTTCCGTATTGGATTAAAGCCCCAAAATTAAAATTTTTTTGGGGCCCTTTTTTTTGGCTTTGGGAGGATTTCGAACTTTTTTTAAAGTTCCCCGGAGGTTTGGGGTTTGGGTTTATTTTTCCCCTTTTTTTTTTGGGAAAAACTGGAAGATTTTTCGGTGAGGGAAACCCTTTGGGGGAATCTAATTAAAAAAACCCAAAAGGGGGGGGGGGGGGGCAAGGCCGGGGGGGGGCGGGGATTTTTCTTTCCCAACCCGGGGGGGGGGGGCCCCAAACCCCCCGGGGGAAAACTGGGGGGGACCAGAAAGGGGGGGGAGGGGGGGGGGCTTTTCCCGGGGGGGTAAAGAGGGGGGTTCGGGGGCCTCCTCTTTATTTTAAAAAAAATTTTTAAAAAAAACAAACCCCCCCCAAAAAAAAATTTCCCTTTTTGGATTCGGTTTTTAGAAACCCTCTTTTTCCCGAAAGCCCCAAAAAAAACCAATTCTTTTTTTCCCATCTTTTTCTCCTAAAAAAAATGAAAAAGGGGCCTTCCCTTTTCCCCCCCCGGGTTTTTTTTTCCTCAAAGTTTTAAAACCAAAATGATTGTCCGGTTTAAATTTTTTGTTTTTTTTTTCCGGGGGAAAGGGTTTTCTTTTTGGGTTTTTTCCTTTTCAACCAAGGGAAAAACCAAGGGCCAAAAAAGTTCGTTTTTTTTTTTAAACCTTCTTTTTTCCCCTTTTTTCCGGGGATACTTTTTTGGCTTTTCAGGGGATTTTTTATCCTTTTTGGAAAAAAACCCAAACAAGGTCTTTCTCTTTTTCTCCCAGAATAAGTTTAGTGTCGGGGGAATCCCCTCCTTTTTTTCTCTTTTTTGCCCCAAAAAACAAAGGAATGATGTTTTTTTAATTTTTAAAAATTTGGGGATTATTTTTGGGGGCCGAATAATTTTAGAGGCGAGTAGAAGCGGAAGGGGGGGGCCGGGTTTTTAAAGGGGGGAGCAAACGGACCCTGGGCGCCGGGTGAGAGGGCCCTTTTCCAATTTCCCCAGCCCCGGGAACTCCCTAACGGTCTTGGTCCCCTAATCTTCCCAAGGATCTCGGGGGGAAAGCAATAACCCCCTTAAAGTCGGGGGTTTTTTTTCCCGGGTTTAAATAATTCCCCGAAGGGAAAAATTTTTTGGGTTTAAATTTTTTAAAACCTTACCTTTAGGGGTGGGGTTTAAAAAATGAAAAACCCCCGGGTTTCCAGGGGCGCGCAATCCTTTTAAACCAAAAAAAACCCAAAAAAATTGTCCGAAAGGGCCCCAAAAAAGGGGTTACCTTTTTAATTTTTTGCACGGGAACCCCCCAAACTAAACAAACAATTTTCTTCCTTTACCAAAAAGTCAAAGGGGAGGGAGGAAATTTAAAATTTGGGAACGGGTTTTTTTCTTTTTCCCTCCCCTTTCCCAATTAATTTGGAGGGGAGTGAAACTGGGGTTTTCCCGGTCCCCTTTCCCAAAAAATGCGGCGGCAGCTCATTTTAAAACCATTTAATTTTATTGGGGAAAAACAAAACCAACCCACCACCCAAATGTTTTTTTTCCTTTGGGGTTTTTCCCAAACTTGAAACAAGAAAAAGGGCGTTCCCGGGGCCTTCCCCGACCCTAGGGGTGGGAAATTTGTGCTCTTTCAAAACAAACCCACAGTTCCTTTCCCATCAAAATCCCCATCGGGTTTCCTTTCCAAAAACTCTTCCCTTTGGGAAAAAAAATTCCATTTTACAAAAATTTCATGGAAAAGGAAAGGTAAAAAGAAGGGTTTTCCCAAACAAATTTTTCGAACCTTAAAAAAGGGGTTTAAAGCCAGTCTTTTTCCTTTTTGGTTCCCAAAAAAAAGGCGGCGGGGTTTTGGCCTTTTAACCCTGTCTTCATTAATCAATTTTATTCTGGGAAAAAAATATTTCAAAATAAACTCTTCCCTTTCAGGATCAACAAACCTTCCCCTCCTCCCCCCTTATCGGTTTAAACCTTTTTTTCTGTTTTCCAAAAGGAAAATTCCCCAAATAACTTCTTTCCAAATTTTTTCATCCCCCCCTTCGGCCTAATTCAGAAAACAAACCCAAGGAAACTGGTCACCAAAAAAAAGGTTTTCAACGGGGCCCTTCCGTTCGGCCGGATCCTTTTGGCCCCCCAAAACTTAAAATTTTCCCAAAAAAGGTTTTGGCCCTGGCGGGGGAGGGGTTAAAAATTTTTCAAAACGGCTTAGGCACGGGAAAAGAAAACTAAGGAGAAAGCCCCGGGAACCTACTTCCCCGTGGGCTAGCCTAAAAAATTTTTAAACCCTTTTTCCCAACCCTAAACAAGGCCCGAAAAAATCCGGGAAATTGACCCTTTCCCAAATTTCCGAACCTTTACGTTTTTTTCAAACATCTAATTGGGTTTGGGGGATTGCCATTTTTGCAATGAAAAAAAAGGAAGCAAACCTAAACAGGAAAAAAAAATTGGAAAAAAGAATTAAAAAGTCTTTTCTAAACTCGGGTCGGGGTTTTCCTGAAAAACATTTTCCAAAGGGAAAACCCTAATCGGCCTCCCTTTTTTCCCCAGGGGAGTAAAAACCTCCAAATGCGGGGGGAAAACCGGGGTCTTTTTCCCTGGGGGGGGGGGCGGCCGGGGGTTTCCCCCAAAAACCTTTAACCAAAGGGGGAAAACCCCCTCCAGTTGATTAACCAATTTTTTTTCCCCCCTTGGGGTAGGGTGTAAAATGAGAAATTTTACACGGAATTTATGGCTCTTTTTCCCTTTCTTTTTCCCGGGGGTTTTTTTTTTTCTTTTCTTTTTTTTAAAATTTTGGGGGTTTAAACACTCCATTGGGGGAATTTTTTTGTTTTCTTCCCCCGGAGGGGGTTTTTATTTTTTTTTGAAAGGAATTTTTTATTTTTAGGAGGAAGTTGTCGGGGGGGGTGCTCATTGGAAAATTCCCGGGGCCAAGAAATCAGGGGCTTTGGTTCCCCCCGAAGTTTTTTTCCCTGCAAATTTTAAACAACCCCGAACCAAAAACGGGGTTTTTAAAAGAATTTTTTCAAGAGAAAAGATTTTTCCCCTTTTCCATTCTCCCCACATTCGGGGCAAAAAACCTTTTTATCTAAAAATTACAAAAAAACGACTTTTGTTTTCCCCTTTAAAAGCCCAGACGGGGGAAAAAACCCCCTTTTCCCCTTCCCTGTGCATGGAACGAAGGGACCCCTTTTCCTTTTAATTTGGGGGGTCCCGGGGGTTTGCGTACTCATTTCCAAAATCAATTTCCTCTTCCTTCCCCCTCCTAAAGCCCAAACCTTTTCTTTGGGGGACCAAAAAAGTCCCCCCAGAAAAATTTTCTTCTTTTCCCAAAAACCCTCGGAAATGGAAATTAACTTCCTCGGAAAACGCGAAAAAAAACTTCTTGTTTTGCCGATTTTTGGTCCTTTGGGCTGTCGATTCTATTTGCTAAACCAAAGGGTAAAAAAAACCACTTCCCCTCCCTGTTTTTGTCACCTTTTCGGTCCCGGGGCCCGGGAGGGCTTAGGGGGAGGGTAAAATGCTGACTGTAAACCCGGGGTCCCTTTAAATTCTTTTTTTAATTTTTAAATTTTTCGTTTCCCTCCAAAAAGGGGTTTCCCTCTGAAATTTCCCTTAGTTAAAAAAGAAAAATTTTTTTAAAGGGAAAACCCAGTCCGCGGATTCCCTTTCCTTGAATTTAAAAACTCCACCCTTTCCAAAGAGAAACTTGGTTCGGATCTTCCCCGGATCTTTTGAAGACGATTCCCTTTGGGAACTTCCCCCCCTTTCCGGGAAAACCCTTTTGTCCCAAGGGCGGAAACAGGGTCCCTTCCCAAAACGGGCCAAAAACCTTGGGCCCCCTTCGTCTTTCCCAAAACCCTTGGGATTTTTCCAACACGAGTTAAAACAGAAAAAATTTTCGGGAACAAATTTTTTTCCCCTTTTATTATCCCCAAACCCCCGAAACAATCTTTCCCGATTGTCTTTCCCAAAACAAAGTGGAAAAGGTTTTTTCCGGATTTTTTGTATCGAACGGCAAAAAATTTTTTCCCGCAAAATGGTTGAAAAACGCTTAAATTTTTCCCGGTTTTAATTTTTAAAAAGAAAATTCTTTGGGGGCGTTTCTAACAAGGGTTTTTAAAGGCCCAGTTACAAGAAACAATCTTAATGACAAATTTTCTAAATTTTTGGGTTGGGTTTAAAACAAAATTTTTTTTGGAAAATTATTTTTTTTTCCTTTTTAAAAACCGGGGTTAAGGGGCCCTTTTTCCCTCGGGGGCGGAAACCCCCCCCCCAAGTGGGGTTTTCGTGGAAATGGTTTTTTAAAGCATTTTTGAAACTTTTTTGGGCGGGGTTTCTCATTGACGGAAAAATTGAAAAAACAAAAAGGTTTTACAAACTCCCTTTTAACAAGGGTACTTTTCTAAAGTAAAACGGGGAAAAAATTTTAGAAATTTTAACAGTATCTCCCCCTTTTTAATTGGAGGAACCGGGCCAACTTTACCTTTTAACCCAAAAACTGTGGCCTTTTATTTTGACTTTCTTTTTAAAAAAAAATCAAAATTCCAAAAAAAAAAAAAAATTTAAAAAAAAAAAAAAAAAATCAAAAATTTTAATAAAAAAAAAATTAAAAAAAAACAAAAAAAAAAACCCAAAAAACGAAAATTTTTTTTTTCCTTTTAAAAAAACAAAAAAAAAACCAAAATTTTTTCAAAACCTTTTTAAAAACCCCACCATAAATTTTTCTTTTAAAACCCAAAAACCTCCTTTTAAAAAAAAAAAACCCAAAATCAAAAAAAAATTCCTTTTCTATAAAAATTTACAAAAAACAAAACCCTTTAAAAAAAAAATTAGGCCCAAAATTTTAAATTTTCAACATT